>JAOXOE010000256.1:48580939-48601970 GCA_028565055.1 Phoeniculus purpureus
CTTGAACAGCTCCAGGGATGGTGACTCCACCACCTCCCTGGGCAGGCCATTCCAGTGGCCAATGACTCTCTCAGTGATGAGACTCTCTTTTCAGTTATGAGAAGATGTAGGTTGAAGCAGGAGTTTTTTCCAAGCAGGAAAACAGAGCAGTTTGTTCCAAACATCTCAGTAATGAAGTCCAACCCTTCTGCAGACATTGCAGCTAAGGTCACCTTGCCAGGTGCTTGTGGCGCTGTTACCCCTGGACTGAGGGTTGTCACCCTGAGTACGACTTGTCACAGCGTGAGGTTGCTGAGCACGTGGCAACCCTGGCAATAGGGCTGGCAAGGGTGCTGGGAAGCTGATTCACAGCATCCACGCATGGCCAGTGGGCACCGCTGAGGTGCAGCGTTTCTGTTCCACGCACACAAGTTTGATGGGAGTTTACCAACATTTCTTACAGGTGGAAATGTTATAGGTAATTAATGAGGGACTCAGCTTCGTTGTCCAACAGTTCCCCTTTCCAGAGGCGGTAACACAAGAAGGTCTAGGAGCTGATGGTGTAGAGTAAAAATGCGTCACGGCTCTCATGAAGCTGTCAGATTACGTGGGTGTGCCTTTCGCCATCACAACTGTCAGCTGGTCTTCTGAACTCCAGAGAGCTGGTTTCTTCTCCTGACCTTTCTGCTGACCTTGCACCACTGATGAATCTCTGTCTCCCTTTCTTTTATGTCTGCACAAAAACCATAGGCTAATATGCTGAGGGGTAGGCAGTACAGATACTGGGAATCATCAAGGCATTTATTTCACTGGACTGGTGTGAAGCTCTTGGGCGATGCTTCAATGCAGCCTTCCCCATCACTGCCTTCAGCTAGTAGCCATACGATCCTTTAGCTGATACATTCTCCAGCTCTACCCTTTTTCAGTAGCCTTGGGCTCATGTCTCCAGACAACTGACAACAAAAGTTTGACTGGAGCACTGCCTGCCTATGTACCACAATCAACGTCTCCCAGCAAGTTCACTTTTAGCGATGTCATTAGGTGGAGCTACAGCCTCTGGCTCTAGTAAGAGGCTCTGCCTCTGTCATTCATTAGACACGTTAAAGGCAGATGATAATTTCAAAATCAATCAATTGTTATTGTCATTGTGTCTGCTTATATCATGCCTAAGGTCCGTGAGAGATTTTCTAGGTAAGAGAGTGATGAGGTCTGTGCTGTGGGGAAGTTGCTGTTCATACGTGATGATACAGATAAGGAAGAGAAGGGCTTGCCTTGAAGAATAAAACAACCCAGCCGTAGACCTTGTGCCTTAAACTTCTGTTGCTACTCTTCTCCTCACCAAAGTGTTGCAGACCCTGCTCCAAGGTAAGGATTTAAATGCTAGTTAATTGAATTTGCATAACCTCAGCCCAAGGCAAGACTAGTTAAGACTCTTGTTTGTAGGTGACCTGCTCCCTCTCTGGCCAGCACAGCCAGCTCTCAACCCTCATGCATTGCTGGGATGCACTTCTGCTGCCTGCAGGCAGCTTGGGATACTAAGTCCAGCTAGGTATTAAACAAGATGTAGTTTAATTTATCCTCTGTGTGCTCCAGGAGACGTTTAGATTGCATGCTAGGGAAAATGTCTTGACCAAAATGGTTAGAACGTGGGAACAGGCTGCCTAGGAAAGCGGTTGGGTCACCATCTGTGGAGGTATTTAAAAGACACGTAGGTATGGTGCTGAGGGACGTGACTGGGAGGTGACCTAGCAGTACTGAGCTAATGGTTGGATTCAATGAACTCAAAGGTCTTTTCCAACTTGAACAATTCTCATTTCAGCAAACTACAGAGTATTGTCCAAAACCATGTGCTGTGTAAGGAGTGCCCACTGCAGCCATGGCTGCTGGCAGCTTGGAGGCTGTGCCAAAGGCTGCTTAGCGTGACCCTAGTTTCTCGCTGGTGTCCCTAAACATGTGCTCTGACCACGCAAAATAGTGAGTTAAACAGAATTGACCAATTATGGCTGTTTGCATGTCAGAGTTTCCTGGAAGAAAAGAATTGCAGCTTGTACCTTTGCTTCAAGGTGCTGCGGGTGCTCAGAGCCCTGTCTGACGTTCGTGTCCTGTGAGTCAGCTCATGCCCTCTTGCATTTTCTCCTGGAGGTGTGTGTCACAGCATAGAGTTTATAAACCTACAAGCAAGTTATTAGGTAGCTCAAGCAGCCCTCTAGTATACAGGACCCTGTGCATCATTTCTGTAGAAGGAAATATGTATGATGTGGTCCATGCTTGCCCTTGATGTCTGTCTTAACTTCCCAACACAGAAAGCCTTTCCTTCTTGACCTACAGAAGGACTAGTCGAGCAGCAGGCAGTTTTCTTGCTCAACACTTGCAAATCATGGGGCTGGGGAAGACAAAGCCGTGACATGAGGTGCCAATGGGCTTTATGGTACCAGGATGGCCAGAGGGTTAGGCTGTGCCCAGCACTCACCTGAGGCAGAGAAGGGCAGGAACCTCCAGAGAGCAGGTGCTATGTGTTCCTCTGGTGCAGGCCTTTGCTGGGATGACAGCAGCCTGATTTTGTGCAGGCTCAGTTGTCAGAGTGTGCTGATGAGGAGACCTGCTTCACTGCCTTGTCTTTGTCAGGCTGATCTGGTTCTTCTGATGCTGCTTGGGCAGGTATTTTAGGAGCATCTGCAGAAGCTCTAGCTGAGCCCTCAAGACAATGCATGAAGCCTGCTTTCCTTTCCTTACACTTAACTGGGAGAAAGTTTGTTCACGCTAAAACACGCCCTGTGGCCTCCTACATCTCTAATGCTTTAAGTAACGGGGAACGAAGTCACAGCAGCGACTGGCCAACTCTCCCAGGTGCCCACTCCATGGAGAACATGGGTTGGTTGCGCAGAGGTATGTGTGGCTCTGAGCACTGCTGGACAGGTGATCCTCACTGGAAACGTGGGTGATGGGCAGCTGGGGATTGGCAGCTCCAAAGCACCAAGCTGCTGTTGTCCATTCTGGATGCACATGTTTGCCCCTGCTAGGGCATGAACAAACCTGGCTTCAATTAAACCATTGAATTGCAAGTTTCGATAGGTTTGGGCGATGTGCCAAGATCACCTAGGAAACTTCTGGGGATTTAGGGGCTCTGAGTCACAACCCAGCATTTTAAAGAGCAGAACCACAAATCTCTCCAGAGGAATTACTTCTTTATGTCTCCGAAACGGCTGCAGAATGAAACAAAGGAATCCCTGCCTGCACACATGTAGCCAACGTTTCGTGGGTATTGTCTTGGTGACAGGATTGGGTCCCCCAGAATCAGGGGTCAGACGTGTCACCCACGACATGCTGAGATCCTGAAGGAAAAATAGGTTCTGCAGAGCAAAGCCCCAGACACCTCCTCTGATGGGTACATGAGGAGAGGAGATGGGCAGGGAGGCAATGCTATCTCCCATTGCCCACTTCTGGCTTTTTTCCCTGACACTCCTGATGGGTGAGAAGCTGATGGTACCAGCAAAGGCAGAGGGTAGAGCAGGCTGGCCTGATCTCCAAATTGGCTGCAGAGATGATCTCTTTTTTTTTAGGCACTGCCTGCCTGTCCCTCTGTGCCAGGTCTTCCCTCAACCTAACACATACACGTGTCTCCAGAGGGAAAATGCCTCTCTGTCAGAAATGATCACGCCTGTACAGACATTTTAAGCAGCACCCATGCCCTAAATAGAGGAGCAAACGAGTCCCTGAGCAGCAACTGCCTGCCCCCATAAGGTGCCCTGTGACCAGCACATGAAGGACTCATGATGGTGTAGGATGTGCACCAGGACAGGGATGCTGTTAGCCATGCGAATACCGCCGTTGGTGTTCCCAAGACAGCACACGTGTCTAAGGCAGCTTTGGTTGAGAGGGGAGATGATCCACAGCAATCTTTACCTGGTCTAGTAAAAGGTGTCCCTGCCCATGGTGGGGGAGTTGAAGCTAGACAATCCCTGTCCTTCACGTGCTAAGCCATGGTGAAACCACCATGAGTACTGAGTTCTGTTTAAGGGCATCTCAATACGAGAAGGATGTTGAGGTGCTGGAGCAGGTCCAAAGCAGGGCAAAAAGGTTGGCAAAGTTTCTGGTGAACAAGCAACTGAGAGAACTGTTTAGTCCAAAGGAAAGGAGGCTGAGGGGAGACCTTATTGCTGTCTACCGTTTGTTAAAACAGAGAACTGAACGGCTTGTGAGCAATGTGCCCTGCTGCTGGCTGCCAAGGGCCAGTGCTACTGGTGGCTATTGAGCTGTGGCCACCTGTGTAGCCACTACCAAGCTGAGACCATTTAACATGATTGCTGTGTTCCTGTCCCCAGCAAGTTGGGGACAATTGTGAAACAACACTGCTAGCCAGGAGGAACATGTCCAGGAATGTTATGGCTGTCTCCATGTATCCATGGAGCGTGACTGAGTTTTTAACTGAGGTTCTGCTGGTTGTTAGGTGACTGTGTGGCTTTCCACATGCGTTTGCAGCAGTGCCCAGGGGACAGTAGACCTGTGCTACACAGCGGGGAGAAAACAACCAGCTGGTCCTTCCCCCACAGGCACCACACCACAGATCACTTGAAGCACTGCTACTGGAAGGAAGGGGGCAGGAGCCAGAGCACATTTGCTGCAGGAGCTGATAACCACGGCTCTCTTTCAGGGGATGTAGTCCAGTGTGGCTGGTGAGTTTGTAGCTAATGGCACAGCTTTCCCATGACACCTGGTGAACAATCAGGAGAACAAACTGCAGCACTGGTCACTGCTAAAGCCAATTTTCCCTGTGTGGTCATCAAAGTGATGAGTGCTTGCTGATTGGGGGTGAATCATCCAAATCAGCATCATCAAAATGCAACACTCCAGCCTTTGTGTTTCTGCCAACATCTGTGAGTTACTCTGCAGCGAGGGAGTTGCATTTAACCTTGTTATAGGGGTCGGAGGCGTCTCCATTCAGTGTCTCTTCCAAACACCGCAGGTGTCAGGACATTTACATTTAACGCTGTGGGGTTTTTCAGTCTAAATTGTATTCCGGGGGCAGGCTGCACACTGCGAGCCAGTTTCCCCAGCTGGTGTAAATCCACACAGCTCTGTTTGCTTTGCTGCAGCTATGCCAGCTTGTCCCAGCTGCATCTTTGACCTGTGGCATCGCTACTGCTGCTGCAGTCAAGAAAACCTTCATTTTGAAGCTGCATAATAGCAGAGGATGTGCAAATGTAAGGGAGCAGGTGGTTCATGTCCTTGCTTGTAGGAACTGGATGTGTTAGTGCTGGGATACAGCAAGTAAATGAACGTCACTGTCTTGGCACTCAGTGTGATGTGCGGTTTTGAGCGATTCTAGTTTTGACTCTCTGCCCCAGGTTTCATTTGCAGAAAGCCAGTACTGCAGTTTTCCTGAAAGCCCATCCTTTGTAAAAAGACTTTTATCATTCCCAATGCAAAGTCACGTCTATAGCATTTGGGCTGAATTGGAGGTCATGTCACAAAGGGGCCATTCAGGACCTTTAGCAACAGATCTGTTCAGTGGGAAGATGTTCTTGGGATGGTGTGCAGTGCTAGAGAAGGGCTCAAAGCCCCAGTCACCCTCCTGTTCTCTTGGCTCAGCCATAAAGAAGTAGAGGTGAGCCATTAGCTGCAGCCTGGTGCCTGCCATTAGTTGAGCCCAGCTCAGGTCACTGTGGGACCAGAGTACACCAAAGGCACCTTCTGAGTTATTTCTGTTTTCCCTGGGCTGCCCTGAGCAACCCTTCCTAGCTTAGGAGCCCAGTAAAACTGCGAGTAAGGGGTTGCATAACTTTCCGGTGATTTTCCCATGATATGTATGGGAAAGTGCCAAAGATAATGATCTGGAAACACGTTAGACTTCATCTGTTTATGTTCAAGAGCCACAACAGTAGCCTCTCTAAGAAAGAGCAGTGATTCATTGAAAGAGTAAACTACATTCTCTAGTCCCTGTACCTACCCCAGTATTTCTTTCCTGAAAACGACACTAAGACCAACTTAATAACACAAGATCTCCACACCTTCACCTGGAGTGTGGCTTCCAGAGGTCTGCAAACTAATGTGCTTGTGAAACATCCCTTATTAGCTTGTGAGAAAACCTGCATTTGCTTTCTGAAGGATCCCATCACTCTCCATGTTGTCATTGTACTGGGGAAAATTAAACCTTCGTCTACTGACAGATCCATAATGGCAAAGGAACTTCTTAGCAGAGTGGTTTGGTAGCGTTGAACCTTGCCTTTGTATATTGCCATTGCTATATGAAACCCATCATCTCTCTGTCAGGTGCCTCAGGTCCCACCAAAGTCAAATAGAAGTTACACAGATACTTCTAAAAAGATCTGCTCTAGCTTGACGCAGACCTGATGTTCCTCTTGGCTGCCGTGGAGCCCGTGTGGCGGCAGGGTAAGTGAGGTCCTGCACAGATGCTGAGGTCTCTTAAAAACAATCCTTGCTTGGATGTGCTTGGCCCTACAGTTCAGTGCTTTCTGGAGCTCCATCAGCTGGAGCAGTTTTGCCAGGTGTTACCCCGGGGCTCAGTGGTGTGAGGAGTCTGTGCGAGGAGGGAAAGTGGGGGTTAGTCGCCTGCACTCACCTTTTTCTCCCCCATCATAGGATGTTAGCCAGTGGCATTCTGTTCACAGGCCCCTTGCAGATTTGAGGAACGTGACTGCAAATACAAGACTGTGATACAACAAGAGCAAAGCAAACTCCAGAGGTGAAATGATGTTTCTACAAGCTCAAAGAGAGACTTGCCCCTCATCTCCCTGCAGAAAGTGTTCACTCCCTGCCAGGGACCCATTGCACCCGTTGCATTGCCCACAGGGGGTGGTAACCTTCCTGCTGCAGACGGTAGGTGGATAACCCACCCTTTGCTTATGCAGGTGATGGCAGGAGACTCATGACCCGTCACTCCCTGGGACACACTTCTGCCTTCCCCAGGTAAAGCTTGTGGGATTGTTTCAGCATGGGTTTGGCGATGCTGGCCCAGGATGTGTTTAACTGATGATTCTCCAGCACAGTTCAGGTGTTCTCTGTGGCCCACTGTCCTTCAGCTAATAGAGAGCCCTGATGTGTAGGAAGGTGACGAGAAGTTGGGTCACTGCTCCAAAACCTTGTTTCAAAGTGCCTTACTTGGGTGCAGGTGTCCAGCTTGCTTCACGTCCCCGCAGCTCCCTCCCCAGGCCTCCACCTCTCCCAAAGGAAGGGTGTGGGTGCCAGGTGTACACCAAAGGGGTCTTCCTCTTTCCAAACACTTTCCTGGGTATTCAGCCATGGGAAGAAGAAGGCTTGATGAAGAAATGATATAATTTCATTTTGCCCCGGATTTTTCCCTTAAGGAGGAAGCGGGGACTAACCGGTCGCTCTCTGCCGTTAGTGACTGCGCACGCTTTCCTGCCCTCTTCCTCCAACTCCCTCATCTCCTTTTGGATCCTCCCCAGGCTTGAGGCAGCACCATTCAGCATGCTCAAGCTGCCACAGAATGGGGTGCAAACCTCCCCTGGCTTAATCCTATTTTTGATCCCTCTGCACTGCCAGGAGATTTAATAAATGTGTTTCCAGCCCATCCTCACAGCAGCATCTTTCTCTAGAAATGCTCAAGGGGTCTGTCAGGAGACAGACTGAGCGTGCAGCAGCTGGACCAGAGGCAAGCTAGATTTTCTAGGGTGCTGGGCACAGCACAAGACACTTGCTGCACCAGAGGAGGTGTCTCTCTGCCTAGAGACAGCCCAGGAAACGATCCTGTCTTCATAATAGCCTGCTTTCCCATTTCACTACAGCAATGCCATGGGCAATGAGAACGTGGGCTATAGCCCCCAGCCCCACCAAACCCACAGAATATATCTGAAGGTGGGCGTGTAAGAAATACCAAGATGCTGTTTTCATCCGTTCAGCTGAGTACGAGCCAGCAGTGTGCTCGGGTGGCTAAGGAGGCTAATGGCATCCTGGCATGTATCAAAACAGAGTAGCCAGAAGGGCTAGCGAGGTACCTCTGTACTTGGCTCTGGGAAGGCCACACTTGAATACTGCGTTCTGTTTAGGGCATCACAACACCACAAAGACATTGATGTGCTGGAGCAGGTCGGAAGAAGGACAAAAAGGTTGGTGAATTGTCTGTTGAACAAGCCTTATGAGGAGCTGCTGAAGGAGCTGGGGCTGTTTAGTCTGAAGGAATGAAGGTTGAGGGAGAGCTTATTGCTCTCTACAACTACCTGAAAGGAGGTTGTAGAAAGCTGGGTGTTGGTCTCTCCTTACAAGTAAGGAATCACAGGATGAGTGGAAATGCTCTTAACTTGTGCCAGGAGATGCTTAGGTTAGATTAATATCTAAGGAAAATCTTCTTCATTGAAATTAATATCTAAGGAAAATCTTCTTCATTGAAAGGCTCATCAAGCATTGGAACAGGCTGCCCAGGGAGGTGGTTGAATCACCATCCCTGGATGTGTTTAAAAATAATGTGGTTATGGAGCCTAAGGAATGGTTCACAGTGGGCTTGGTGCAGTTAGGTTGATGGTTGGAGGCAATGATCTTAAAGGTCTCTCCTAACATAACCAGTTCTATGATTCTGTAATTTCAACACCTCAGTCACTAAGTTCAGCAGCCCATGAAGGGGGCAGAACACCTCCCTTATGAGGAGAGGCTGAGGGAGCTGGGTCTGTTTAGCTTGGAGAAACGGAGACTGAGGGGTGACCTCATTAATGTCAATAAATATGTGAAGGGTGGAGTCAGGAGGATGGAGCCAGGCTCTGCTCAGTGTCATCTACTGATAGGACAACGGGCAGTGAGCGTAAGCTGGAACATAGGAGGTTCCACATCAATATGAGAAGGAACTTCTTCCCAGTGAGGGTGAAGGAGCACTGGAACAGGCTGCCCAGGGGGGTTGTGGAGTCTCCTTCTCTGGAGACGTTTAAAACTCATCTGGATGTGTTCCTGTGTGACTTGGTCTAGGTGATCCTGCAGGGGGATTGGACTAGGTGACCTTTCGAGGTCCCTTTCAATCCCTAATGTTCTGTGATTCTCTCTACCAGCCGTCTTAGCAACAGCACCTAGGTAAAGCCAAAGAGCATGAGCCGAGGAGGGATTCGAGGCAGGGAACTGACAGAGCCCACAAGACACACTGGTATGGATCTGCCAGAGCACCAGCGATGCTGAGGACATGATATTCCACATCACTGGCATAACCTAAATGCGTTTCATGCAGTAAAACTAATACATTCATTTTATGGGTTTGAGCTTGGCATTAGTGAAACATCCCTTTGGCTAACTGGTGACTACAGACCCCTCTCTCAGAAGGAAAATAGGGCTTTTAGGGTTGCTGTTGTTGGGATTTGTTTCTGTATGTGAGCCAACGCTCCCTGGAGTGAGTTGCTTGTGTTGGTTGTAAGCAGCAGCTTTGTAAGTGGTTCTCCCTTTTCTCTCACACCCCAAAGGCTGTGCTATCACTGGAAGATAGACCTCATCTCATGTTAGTGCAGCTCCTAGTCCTTGGGGATGTTGCTGACACTGTTCCTGTTTCAGACAATGCCTTCATGTGTTCCTCCTGGACAGCTCTGGTCCCTCGCCTAGCCCTGTGGAAATGATTAGTACTGTGCATTTGTGCATCCAGGAGTGTGGAGCAGCAGGAGGTGAACATTAGGCTGCAAGGGCAGCTCGTGTGGGGCAGAGGCAGTGGGACTGTCTATGTTCCTACACGCTGGCATCCTCCTCCCACTGCCCTTGTGCTGCCCTGCCTGTACCCCTTGGTGCCAGGGTCTGTGACACCCACAAGTGCCAGGACCTGTGGCCTGCACAGATGTCAGGCTAGGTGCTGCCCCGGTGTCCCCTCAGCACCTCCCACCCGTGTGCACAGGGCTGGAGCCAACAACTGCAGCCTGAGGCCGGCTGGCAGCACCCATGCCACTGGCTCTTGCCCTCCCCCAGCCCGGTGAGTCTGGGTGTTTTCCTGGTTGCCTCTTACCTTTTGCACTGATACCGGTGACAGGGGACAGTGACAGCCAGGCTGCTGTCCCTGCAGGAGCTAGGAACCAGCCTCTGCCTGCTCACATCTCAGGGGTATCACACTGAGCCTTTTCCAGGGCTCACATCTTCCTAATTCTCTTTCCCCAGGAGGGGCTGGAGCCCTGCACCCAGCTCTGCTTTGCTGACAGGTCTGTACTGACTCTCGGTGAAGAGGGGCTTAAGACAGAAATGGGGTTAGGGGTGGAGGGAGAACTGGGAGGCTGCAGAAGCCACTGAGCTGCAGAACTGAACTGATGGATAAGAAGAGGGAACCTGAGGTTTGCCTGCCAGGTTTTGTTTGCTGTACAGCCATGCAGGTGTTTGCCTGCTCTTAGGGGCTGGGTGTGAGCCCAAGTCAGCTGCTTCTGGGAGGATAAACTTGGTTGCATATTGTTTGAGGAATTCATTGGGTTTTCTGCTCCAACATAGTGTGATGTGTATACAGTGTGCATAAGAAGACTTATATTTCTGCTTTGCAATCAGATAAGACCGGTGCTTTGGAGAAGTGCTTGTACCCTGCTGTATGAGTGGTACTTTCTGAAGCAGCACAAGGACCTGAAATGTTGCTCAAGTGGGTAGGAATGGGTGGCCCTAAGACTAGTCTAGAGAGGTCTCTAGAACCTGCAGATCTATGTGTAGAACCCTGCTTGCTTCTGGACTGTGCTGTTGTCTCATCTCTGAAAGGATCAGTGTCCTGCATGCTGCATGCACTATTGCAAAATTTCTAGGAGCTGGAGAGAAGACATGGGTCTGTCTTGTGCAATGTTGTGGCCTCCAGAAAATTGTCTGACCTACTCAACCCTGTAGGAAACAGCCAGGGAAATGAGCCAGGGAGGACAGTAGACCCACTGCTTTAATGGTGCTGGAGAAGCATGTCGTTGGCAGAATGTATGGGGAAGTGGGCAATGTGCTGTGCTGACTCCTGCTGCTAGCATAATCCTCACTTGTGTACCATCAGATCACGAGGCATCAACAGAGCACTGTATTTCCTAAAGGTCTGTATTCCTCTAGCCTCCTGATGCTTGCTTACTGATCATTTTGGCAGTAATATAAGAGGGGTATCTCTAGAGATGTTTGCTTAGTATAAATTACAATACAGATCCTTTGACTTGTGAGGTCTGAAAAATCATATTAGATGAGCATCTGACATCCATCCCTGCTTACTTGATGAATATCGCTTTTTGACCTCAGCAGAGTAGAAGAGTACAGCTAAGGCAAAGCAAACCAGTCTGGCACCTGATGTTTAAGCACAACATTCCCACTGACCTCCAGAGCTGAGTATCACACCCTCTAGGTATATTACACGGCAGAAAATAGCCGCTTTGCTTTTCAAACCCCAGAGCTCGACTAGGACTCAAAAAGATCTCACAGCATGTGCTTCACCGAAGCTCAGCTGTTGAAAGTAAGCCCGACTCAGCAAAAAGGGCCCAGCTCCAGCTCCACTGGCAGCAGCATCCAGGCTCATGGATCAGCCTCCAGCCTGAGAAAAGACAGACCAAATCTGCTTTGCCCTTCTTGGGAACTAGCCAGGCCTGTCAGCTCTGACATTTGCAGCGTAGACAGCAGTTATATTAAGTGCCAGATGCTCTACAGCTGCAGATTGCTCTGTTTGAACTCAAACATCTATTTACAGTTGTCTAGAGATATCCTTGTCTCAGTCTGACCTGTCCAGCAGCAGTAGGTGTGAATGCCTCAGCACCCAGCCAGGCACAGCATGCTCTCCAGCAGCTCAGCTTTCCCTTTCCTCATACTGAACCATCATTCAAGCAGCACCATGGACTTGCATTTTGCAGCTCTAATACTGCATAGCTGTAAACATGGATGTTCAAGAGATTAAGGTTTGGAGTAGACCTCTCAAAGCATGGTCACACTAGAGAGGCATGGTCTCAGCCATGCTCAGGAATGGTTCTGAGGTGGCAGATAGACACGACGTGCATGGATCTATCCACACTTGCCTATGCATCACCATCTTAAAGTCGCACAGTGTGTCCTTCTCCGTAGTTTCCAGAGTAGTTGGGTCTTCCCTGAGCTTGCATCCATCACATGCAACCTTTTTAAACCAGGGAGCCTTAGTGGCTTAAAGATTTCTTCCCTGATTTGCCCTGTTAACTGTTAAAATGCAGTCATGGAAAATACCATCTGCCAAAGATCCTTCAACCTTTTCATGTAAGAGGTGATTCAGAGTCAGTTCTTGGTCACTTTTCCTTCCACCCCTGAGGGAAGACATCACCATGATCAAAGTGTCTGCCAGAGGTTTATTTCTCACTTTTCCCTCTGGAGAGCTGCTTTTCATCTCTAGGAGGTCTCCCTCCCCTCAGCTGTGCTCCATGCCTCTTGACCAAGCCACAGACATTTGGAGGAGCAGCACAGGGATGGTAGGAGATGTTGAGACCTTGACCAGTGAGGGCAGACTGTGGTGTGCTTGGAAATAAGCAGAGTAGGCCTTTTTCTTCTCTGTGCAGGTGACTTTGGGGTGTATGAGGGAAGAAGGTGGTGTGTTTGGTTGGTTTTTTCTCCAGCAGCAGAGAACAAGCTCACAGAACGCAAGGAGAGCTGCAAGGAACAGCTCACGGAATCATGAAGGGTCAGGGGTAGGGATTGGAGGGGACCTTGAAAGACCATCTAGTCAAACACCTGTGGGCAGAACAAGATCACCTAGAGTAGATCACACAGGAATGCATCCAGATGCACTCACCTATGGGAGCTCCTGGTGAAACTTCTGCATAGAGCAATGTCCAGACTAAAGACAGAGAAAGCAGACACTGTCTAGGACCCTCAGATCTTCACCGAAGTTGGAGTGAATACATGCTTTTTACTCTTGCTGACAGCTTGCTCTCTTACAAGCAGTATTTTAAAATGCTTTGGAAGGGGTGGGTAAAGTGCCTTCAGACACAGAAACTGCAGACCGTACCTACGTGCCCACATAGAGATCCTCCTGTTGTAGACCTGTCTCCCAGCGCCCTGCTTTTGCCCATTCCTCAAGTCCAGAAATCTGCCTGTGGAATTTGGCCTGCAATCCTAAACCCATGCTGTCGAGGAAGATATCACTCAGAGGAGGTCCCTGTCCACCTGCTGCAAGAAATCCTTGACATGGGAGAGGGCAAACAGCAGAAAACATCGAGGAAAGGGCCCAGGCTACAGTGATGCTGCCTGGTGCTATTGACCACAGCCGATGGGGCGGTGGATTGGGATTTTGTTGACACCTGCTAGGAAAAATTTCTTCACTGAAAGAGTGGTCAACTATTGGAACAGGCTGCCCTGGGAGGTGGTGGAGTCACCAACCCGGGAGGTGGTGGAGTCACCGACCCAGGAGGTGTTAACAAAGTTAGTAGATATGGCTCTAGGGAACATGGTTTGATGGGCACTGTGGGGTTGCACTGACAGCTGGATGGGGTGATCTTGTAGGTCTCTTCCAACCTAAATGATTCTATGATTCTGTGATTCTAAGCTGAGTTTTGCAAATGCCAGCTGTGCACCTGCACTGCTGGGAAAACGATGTGCTAGGAAAAAACCCTACAGAGCCCCGTTGCTTTTGCTTTGGAGCTCTGTCATCTGTATTTAGCATAACAAATTGAGGAGCAGCACTGCATCTGAGAGCAGGATGTGGCCCATGCTGCTGCTAACCTTGGGTAATTCTGTCTGGAACACCAGAACTAACAGTGAAAATATTCCTGAACTGTTCAGCTTTGCCCTAGGTAATTTTTAACATGGGCAGTTTGCTGCTCACTGCTTGACCCTCCCAAGAAATTGGGAGGTGACTTGCTGACATGCACTGAAACGTCCTGTGGGAATGTGTGGGATGGGGACCACCACCAGCCCGGGTGAGGTCCTGGCTTACCAGGGATGCAGCCTGGGTAAAGCAGAATGGGCACAGTTCTACTCAGAGCTCCTCAGGAGAGCTCCACGAGGGGATGGATCAGGATTTGGAGCCCATCAGCAGTCATCTGGGGAGAGTAGAGCGAAGCAGGAAACCACTCTGGTTATGATCAAAGTAGAGGGCTTCTGGGGCAGTGAGATCTAACCGTCTGTCCTTGAGCAGGCCAATTACACAGGTGGCTCTTCTGCAGCGGTGGGTGAGGCTTGCTGAGATGCCAGGAGGAGATTTCCTGAGGAACAGGAGTGTGTCCCTTCCTTCACGTAACCTCTCCTGATATTGCTGTCTGATGTGGATTTTGGAGATGGGGCCACTGCACCAGCAGGTGCACGGGCAACCCAGAAGCAGACAAACTTGCAGTCCTCAGAAACCTCCAAAAGAATGCAGAGCTGAGGATATCCAGCCTCCAAAAGTCAATTCATCAGCAGTGCTACTGATGATTATTGTAAGAAATGATTGCCTGTCTTTCAAGAAAAAGCTGGGAGATCCAGTGAAATAATTCTTTCTTAATTCTTCTTCTTTTTTCTTAAAGTTGTGGCAGTGTTAGCAATAACTTGCTAGTTGTTAGCAGTTTTACATCTTAACAGCGTTGACACATTCTACACACTTAGGAGGAGTAATCTCAGCTAAAGGTTTGAACTTCTTTTTCTCTTCCTTTCCTTTCTAAAGGATCTGAAAACAGCTGTGAAATGTGAATACGTTTTAACTATTAAGCCCAAGCTGCCAAGATGTGATTTCCTGTAGCTCTGATTCATGCAACTGAAGAAATAAATTGGATCAGAGTATGGTTTTGTACTGGTGATTTTTGTCTCACTCTGCCACCCCCAGGCCTGGCTCTATTTAAAGTCAAAATACCAAGGCATGCCTCATGTGTGCTCATTTTTCTTGCCAGCAAGGCACCTCATTGCTTGCTTGGAGCTGGGTGAGTTTGAGCCCACAGGAAGCTCGCTTGGGCTCCCACTGGTCACACAGCTGCTGGGGGAGAGTCTGATGTCACCTGGCATGGGCTGGTGCCACTCATGTCCCACAGGACTTTACGATCAGGACAAGAGGGCTTTCTTTGTGGCAGGGGGATTGGACTAGATGGTCTTTCGAGGTCTACTCTAATCCCTAATGATTGTATGATTCTGTGATTCTTTACAGAATACATCACCCTGGGCTGAGCATCTGCCCTTTGGTGCCATTTGGCCCCAAACCCATGAGTGCACAGCTGGGAGGTCTAGCAAAGAGTTCAGACTGAATGTCTAGTTGCATGTGTACACTGCATGTGTAGTTGCATTAGCAATTCATTTGCATCTCTGCACTCGATCATATTCACATCTGCACTAATTGTGTATTTAATCTGGCTGCCAACAACATCTGCTAGTACAGAACACACCAGGCAGATAATTGCTCTTCTTACAAGGAGTGGCAGGTCATAAGATCTGTGACCTCTCACCAATTCTTCTGTCCCAGCACCATCTTTTACAGTGTTTGTGTAGTGCAGATAATTCAAAGAAGCCTCTTGATGCATCTCATCTTCTGCAGCATCACTGCCAGCAGCCAGAGTCTGTGCTCAGCTGAACTGCCTCACATGCCATGGTCCTGCCCAACATCCATGTATCGTTAATGCTGCCCTTGTGGAGGGGCGTTAATTGCTGACTAGGGCTTCCTGTGGCTTTCTGCCCAAGGCTGTGTTGTAAGTGATTGTAATAACGTGCCTCTCAAACAAGCCAGTACAACGTAAGGCAGGTTTACTGCTTGAGGGAGCTGGGGCTCTTTAGCTTGGAGAAACGGAGACTGAGGGGTGACCTCATTAATGTCAATAAATATGTGAAGGGTGGGTGTCAGGAGGATGGAGCTAGGCTCTGCTCAGTGTCATCTACTGATAGGACAAGGGGCAAGGGGTGCAAGCCGGAACATAGGAGGCTCCACATCAATATGAGAAGGAACTTCTTCCCAGTGAGGGTGATGGAGCACTGGAATGGGCTGCCCAGGGGGGTTGTGGAGTCTCTTTCTCTGGAGGTGTTTAAAACCCACGTGGACATGTTCCTGTGTGACTTGATCTATGTGATCCAGCTCTGGCAGGGAGATTGGACTAGATGATCTTTCAAGGTCTCTTCCAATCCCTACTGTTCTGTTTTGTGATCTTAACCTAACAATTATAATAACTGTCTACAATGACCTACTGTCTTCTTATCCTGGAAACTGCTGACCATACTCTTCTTTTGGGGAGATATATATAGACTTGCTGATGAGATGTTACCTCGGAAACACAGTTACATTCAAGTCAAAGACATCATTTCACCAAGTAAAGGTATGTGAGTAGTACTTTCACTTGAGTCTAGGTCATGACCAATCTGCCTACTTATAACCTAAACACAAAACTCTGCAGGCTGTGGGTACCTGTACGGTCTGTAGTCTGCTTTTGTTCATTACAAGCTTATGACATGAAATACTCTTAAAACACTGAATGATGAAGTATACAACTGACTACTATTCTTTAGAGCAGACTGGAAATAAATATATAACTTACTTTTTAGCTCTTCCACAGTGTCTCAACCTTGTCCTTTCCCACGTATTACAAGTCAAATCTAGATTCGAGATCATAAATAGCAGGGATGAAAAAACCAACCTACAGAGAGAAACATCCGTAAGGCAAAATAAGAATCACTATCCAGGTCAGACTGTTAGCGTTATCTCAAGCAAAGTGTTCTGTTTCAGCCAAAACCTAAAGAGCTCATCTCAATTCCAGTCATACACAGAATGTTGAATGTGAGCTGTGCTGGTAGCAGACACTGGAGAAAAATACACCTCAGTGCTGGAAAAGCCAGTTCTTACGAGTCATCCAGTGCTTTGAACTCACTGTGTAACAGGCACTGGAACTACAGTCGAATTATTCGTGAAATGAAACAGTGAAATATTCAAAAACAAAGACTATCCTGCCTCTATTTCATGTATCACTTCTTAGGCTACACTCAAAATATGGTGGAATCGTGACAAAGCCATAAAAATTTATTACTTTGGGAGCATTATTGTAATTCTATTAAGAGTAACTTGTTTAAATAACCAAACTGACAAGATTATGTTAAAGAACTGTCCTTTAGGCAGGCTAGGAGGTCACACCTTATAGTAGCGGCTACAAAGATAAAAGCAGGAAGGTTTTTCAATGATAAAAGATGGATTGATCTAGAAGGCAGAGGGAGATGGGTGAAAAGGAGCAGTAAGCCAGAAGAGAGCCAAACCTGTTCTTATCACACTGTGGTAAAACGCAGGCAGTTAGTTTTCAGCTTCCTTAGGATGCAATGTTATACGACTCAGGACTTTTTTACTGCTAAATAAAGACTATTTAACATTTAGATTATTTAGAAACCCCGAATGGGTTTGTTTCCCCTGCAGGGAAAGTGCTGCTGCTGCTGTTGGGCTCCTCACTGCAGCAGCCAAGGGAGGGAAGGGTTTGAAATAGGTTCTGTGCTGGCTGTGGGCCCTGTGACCAGGCACACGAGTGACAACCACTTCTTGGCCTCAGAGATGGTGCTTCTGGGCACAGCTCTGACCTTGAGGGAATCAAATGCTGTTACTCAGGCCAGGAGGGTGCTGGCAGGCACCTTGAAGCCATTCAAGGCCTGTGAGGCCTGTGTGGTGCTGGGCTTCACCCACAGCATCTCCTTCCTGCTGGGCCATTCCTGCTTCAAGTCAGGCCGGGCAGACACAAGTTCCCAGGAGCAAGGACCATCTAGAATGACCCAGCACAGGCTGCAGGAGCAGAGATGGCAGAGCCTGTGCTCCCTGCAGCACAAAGAACTTCTGGGCAAAGGCTCCGGCTGCAGCTGCTGGGGCTGCCGGAGCCATGGAGGGAGCCGGGAGCCCAACCCCGAGGCTCAGCCAGGCCTAGAGCTCCCAGCAGGGCCGCCCCTGCTGCTCCCTCTCTGGGCAGCTTTCTGGGCCCTGGAGCTCTGTCCTACCTGGCCAGGGGCCGCAGAGCTGGGGGCAACACAGAGTTCTGGAAGCAGCTGCCGTCTCCAAGGCCCCAGTCTGGCTCAGGCTAACAGTGACTGCGGCAGGTAGAGGCCAGGTTAGGATGGAAGGGCACCAGAGTTGCTGTGTCCGCACTGTGGGGAACACCTTGGCCAAGGCAGGGGACACCCTCGGGGCTGCTGCTGGAGATGCCCAGGGCTGCTAGCCACGGCAAGAGCCTGGGGGGCTGCGGGGATGTGCCCCAGTGCTCAGCCTTCCCCTGGCTGCCTCCCAGCTCCCTCAGCCCCTCTTCCAGGACATGTATTGAAAGCATTCACCATTACTTTTCCCTCTCCCAAAGTACACTCCTTTGTAGTTCAGAGATAGTAAAAGTGAAGGGAGTCCCTAATTTTTAAAATTCAACATGTAGGTACAAAATTGCTGTACTAAACCTAAAATCATGAGCACAACAAAACCAAAAAGACTTATTCATATTATTATTTATATTCTTCACCATACAAGGAAAATTATCTCTGTTTCTTTGAATTTTCCAGGTAAAGTTAATCAGTTGCATTCTGGTTTTAGGTCTATGCTTTCCTGAATGCATCATTATAAGTATTTTTTAGACATACAGATTTGGTTATAGATTCCAAGGCCTCTAAGTCCTCCAGTCAAGCACCTATTTATCAGAACCCAAAACTGATCTATGCAAGATTCTCCACTGTTGGAGAATGTGAACATCCTCAGCTAATCAAGTCCACCTGCTTTTCATCCCTTTTGCATCACACATGAAAACTAAAGACACCAAAACATTTGGAAATCTGAGTTAGCACGTCAAATTTTTGTTACCTCCCATCTTCCTTTACGGTGTATTTTTCTTTTGTGACTTTTGGCCTTTTACTTCAGGTCTTCATTTGCTATAAGGCCTTGACAAGTGTTTCACAGCATGCAGCTGGGGGGTGGTAGGCAGTGTAGATGTCCTGTCAACAACTGTAAGTCTGCTGCTGTCATGGACTGCGGCTGGGCCAGCCACTAGTTGAATGACAGATGTTCTCTATTAACTCCTCTCACTTCCCAAAGGGGAAGGCAAAGGAAATAAGGGAAATAATTAAAATAATGATAAAATGAAATATATACAAATATATACAAAACCAATAGCAAACTCAACCACACGCGATGGCAATTACTTCACCTTCCCAGATGGTGGAAAGTTCCAGACTGATCTCAGTGGCAGATGGGAACCAGATGAAGGAGGTGGATTCAGGAATGTACAGACTAGGATCAAAGGCAGAAAAGACAGAGTCCTATGTGGATGCTACCATTGAAGAAGAGAACTTGACCCGTGATCCCTTAGCTTTATACCCAACATGACATCTGTGGAATGGAATATACCCTGTTGGTCAGTGTAGGGTCACCCAGTCTGTCCACTTTTCCCCATAGGTGCAGCCTTTCACTTACCCACCCCAATATGAAACATGAGATTTAGCAGCCACCTTCATTCTCACAGGAGCAAAGCTAAGCAAGACCAATCCTTGGTAGCAACTGCAAAGAAGTTTTATCACTGCAGTGCAGTGACTTATAAGAGAGGAAGCTGAAAAGTAAAATCTCTGAACAGAATTACTTGTTCTAACTCAGACCAGGACAGTTGTCCTGGTGCTTAAGGAAAATAAAAGATGTCTGAAGAGTTACCTTTATTCTGTCAGCACTGCTCTTCCTGAGCTAAGCAACAAGATGAGAGCCTTTTAGGTCATCTAACACAGCTAAATACCATTCTTCCAATGAAATACTAATACCTAGCCTATTTGACTATTGGGAATCAATGCTAAAGACCATAAGATATTAGTAAAACAACCGATTTAGGGTGAGTTCACACCCATAAGTCACCGGCAAAAACCTCCCTACTGCAATATTGCCTTTTGCCTAAGTATTCAAGCCTCCCAGAACAAGATCACCACCTCATTTAAAATGAAACCAAAATAAAACAATGGATTTTAGGATGTAATTCTTTTCAGTAAAATCCTGATCCAATAATATCTACAGTCCTTTAGCAGTCCAGTTGATGAAGTCCAATTTACACATGACTGCATACCCATAATCAAAAGCCAGACTTGCTTGGGAAGGTGGGGAGGATGACATTTTGATTGTATGAGGGCTCTAATTTTTCATAAACTTGACAGATAGGAGAAGGGAGATATGAGAAATGCAACTTAGGCTGATACGGCAACATCTGGAATATAGTGAGAGTCAGCAGCCTTCGGATGAGATTTCCACCTCAAATAAAAGTAACAGGGCTGAATAAATCAAATATTTGGTGTTTAGAACTGGCAGGGGCACGGTAATCTTCTCCTTCCATAGCTTACTTGTTCTATATGGACGTGAATTAAACAACCTAAGGCGATATGAAGAAGCTATGTCAGATAACCCCCCCCAAAATCCTCTAACCTTTTCAGATTCAGCAAAGTGGTTTTTGATAAGGGCTCTCCAGCTAGATATATACAAACAAGCAGCAAATATTGCCTCCAGCACTACACAATTTTTCTGACTAGCTGTACACACACTCATTCCTCACAACTGCAGGGCCTTCTTTTATATGAGAAATTGAATACAACAAGTATTAGTGCTGTTCAGCACTTCAGAAGTCAAGGAGGAGACTTTTCTAATCAAGGAATTATGTCTCCAAACCGAGGACAAGAGTCTACTGTAGGAATACAAATGAAGAAAAGTTTACTGATTCCCTGGAGAATGTGACCTGATCCGGATGTGGTTGGGCATGGAAGCCAGAAATCAAGGTTCAGGGGTTTTATATGAATCTCAAACATCCCTGATCCTGGGTTCCAGCTGAACATAGCTGAGGCAAAATACCTCGTAAAAGCAGTGATCCCAAAATCATTCCACTTTAACTGCCCGGCTATCTCTGTTGTGTAATCTTTCCATCCTGTTTTCCTTCAAATGCTTGCATGGAGAACTGCTCTTTAAAGTTTTTCCTTAAAAAAAAAAAAAAGACTCATTCTCTGTGACTTTTTCACATTTAATACTAGTTAGATCCCACAGTAATTACAAAGGTGAGAACTGGTTCAAGATCTATTTTCTTAGATGACCGTCTACATCATAAACCCAAATCACAGAATCATTGAGGCTGAAAAGACCTCTGAGCACATCGAGTCCAGCGAATGACCTAAGACCACCACATTGGTTAGACCATTGACATCTCTAAGTAGCAGGTACCTGCATAAAACCTGGCATCTACCTTAATGGACT
>JAOXOE010000256.1:48605467-48621652 GCA_028565055.1 Phoeniculus purpureus
GGCATCTACCTTAATGGACTTACCTTCTGATATCTGAAGTAGCACAGCTGCCTCTAGCCAAGGCTAACTCCCTCCAGCACAACACCACTGCCATTTTTTGCTACTCTGTGTTGCACTTCTGAAGATTTCTGCTAGCACAAATGAAAACAGTTCATATCTGTTTGCAGCTGAAATTCATATCTAAATGTAAATGTGTCCTTAACCTATCTGGAATCCCTAGAGATTAAATGCAGAAAGAACTGTTTAGTCAGCTAGACTGGAAAACTGTTGTATTTCATCCAGCTATCCTCTGCATATCTGAGGGACAGTAGCTCACTCACAGTGTCAGGAAACACAATGCAGCTAAACTGATTATGTGCATATGTGCCTCCACTTATATAAACTGCACAGTATAATGAGATAGGGACAGGAGAGCTAGATGGTTGATTTACAAATGTATTTAGACACATCCTTTGCTGAACCAAACTGAGCATTTGAATTAGCAGTAGGCTTAATGGGGTTTTGTGTTAGTAGCATTTTAATGGTAGCATCTCATTAAGAAGATTATTTTGTGGTTTCTTTTTAGATTTATGTAATTCCAGAATTAGCCTTGTCAGTTGGCAGAAGAGCCCCAGAGATGTTTTCATCTAACTGCCAACAACACTTTAAAAATCCACAAGGATAAATATAGCTTGCTTTCTTCTAATGTACTCACGAAGAATCATTCAAATGAAGGCCAGGTACTTCTTGTGTTGTTCAAAACAAACCCAGATTCTTTGTCTGTATATGTTTGGGGGATTTGGGATCTGGGGGCGAGTTTAACCGAAACATTTCGTGTCATTAGTCACTAATGTGCACTTTTGCCTTTGGGGAGCTTGGGAAAAAAATTAAATCAACGTAATTATTTCATTTTAAAAAAGCACCTGCTGTGCAAAAAAAATAATTTTCATCAAAAATTTAATAACGTGGTATCTAAGCATTGTGGTCCTGTTGGCATGATGCATGATGATGGCTCCAGAGGCTCACGTGTTGGTTACATCTTACCATGTTAGAATTGTTCACTCTAGCAAACACCTATGGAGACTGCAACATGAAAGCAAAAGAGCTGTGGGGGTGCTCAGGGGATTGTTAATGGTCTGTAATAGTTCTGCCAGGCATACTGTGAGGATAAACCAGTCCAAGGTGATAACTATGGAAAGGTGTTGCCACCTACTGACTACTCGATAAAGTCTTCTCAGAGCAGTTCCAGCTGTGTCGCCACCTCTGTAGCAACCAGGAACCGGGGCACGTGCTGCCACCTTCAGCCGTGTCGGAAAGACCAAGGTCTGTGTAGCAGTCCATGGTCATAGAATCGCAGTAGCACAGAATATTAGGGATTGGAAAGGACCTCGAAAGATCATCTAGTCCAATGGGCACCTGCAGCATCAGACTGTTAGGACATGTCTATGACTGCTTGGGCTGACCATCCCATTGCCACTTCAGAAACAGACCAAAACTTTCCCATTTATCTTTCAAGTGTTGCAGCATAAAAAAGGAAGGATGGAGAGAAGGGGGGAGTAAATTTGTATAATGGAAACAAGGAAGATGGTGAGGAAAGGCTGGGTCTCTTGAACTTGGAGAAAAGGAGACTGAGGGGGCACCTCATTAATGGTGATAAATATGGAAAGAGCAGGTGTCAGGAGGATGGAGCCAGACTGTGCTCAGTGGCATCCAATGGTAGGACAGGGGGAAATGGGTGTCAGCTGAAACATAGGAGATTCCATATGAATATCAGAAGGAACTTCTTCCCAGTGAGGGTGATGGAGCACTGGAACAGGGGGTTGTGGAGTCTCCTTCTCTTGAGATATTTAAAACCCACCTGGACACGTTCCTGTGCCACTTGATCTAGGTGATCTTGCTGTGGCAGGGGGATTGGACTAGATCATCCTTCGGGGTCTTTTCCAATCCCTAATGTTCTGGGAAAAAAGGAGATTTATCTCAGTGCCACTGTTCAGGAGTCAGTATGATCCAGAGTCTAGAGCAGTTTGAATACAAGCCCCTGATCTTAGGTTCTGGGGGTGTATTTATTGGCATCGCCACACTAAACCTTGTTCCTTTTGGTGTAAGAACAAGAACATGCACGGTACTCTCTGACCTTGTGGAACAGCAACACTCTTTGAATCACCACAGAAGCACAATACCCACATCAAATCATTGCCAAACTCCACATTGTGTTATTTTCGTCATACATAGTGTTACACAGATAAAAGATTTCAAACCTGCTGAAGTCACAATAAGAATTCTGAAGGTGTTTGGGTGGTCTTCTGGGTAAGAAATGTGTGTGTTGCAAAAGCTTTCAAAACACCAACGCAAGAAAATCTATGTTTAAAAAATAAAAGGCTTGCAAGCGTTTCATATGATGCTTTTCTCTTTCCCTGAATGTTGATTTCATACACATGCCCACATCAAATAAACTTGAAGTGTATATTTATTATTAAACTGAAAGGTTAATTCTTCATGAATTTCCACAGATGAATTACTATCTCACACGAAGAAAGATTTGCAGAACATAATTATTAAATAGTCTTCCAGAGAGTAGAAGGGATAAATACAGAGAGCTAAAAAAGAGGGGAGGAAAAAAATCTGAGGAAAAAGATATTAAAGAACAAATATGTATTTATGCATACCTCAGAGGGCTGTAATGTGAGCACAGAAAATGAAGCTATAATCTTACATTACATGATTCAGTGCACATCACTGCTCTGCTTCTAACAAATAATACCTGAGTGCTCATGGAGTACAACTTCAGTTGCAATGGTTTTCTGGGGGATTTCAGTCTGGTACTCTTTCGTCCTGGTTTGAGTTAGAACAGAACTAGTTCAATTCAGTGATTTTACTTCTCAACTCACTGTCTTCTAAGCCCTTTCTGAAGTTAACGGCACATTTGCGCAATGTCTGCTTCTACAAGCGATGAACACTTGATCTTTACAGTTACAACCAAGGGCTGGTGTCCAGAAAGACTTTTGCACTCTTCCTATGGACCAAGTTTTGATACTGATTCACAGTAAGTGATATGATTCTATGATTCTATGTAATGGGAGCTGAAACTGGACTATTTAATGTTCAAAGTCCTGAGAGAATTTACATTAAGAAACATTAGTTCTTGTGGGCAAACAAATGATTACAAGTTCCTTGTTTTCACTCTTTTCCATACCGATGGACATTTATTCTGAGGAGTCACAGGATCATTGAATGTTAGGGGTTGAAAGTCATCTCAAAAGATCATCTAGTCCAACCCCTCTGCCAGAACAGGATCACCTAGATCAAGTGGCACGGGAACATGTTGTTTAAAACCCACCTGGAGATTTTCCTGTGCTACTTGCTCTAGGTGGTCCTGCTGTGGTAGGGGAATTGGACTAGACGATCTTTTGAGGTCCCTTCCAACCCCTAATGATTCTATGATCATGTGCAGAGTGAGCAGTTTCACTTTTTCCTGTTCCTGAGAAGAAAGCAAAGCAATGCTGAGGTGGATATTTATTAAAACAAATCCACTTTCAAAGGCTTGTGCTACTTAAATGGAGACGCAAGTTTGTGTGAGTGTGTGTGTGTTCCATCACAATATGAGGTAAAAGGCATTTCAAGTGCTCCCTGAATGACAATGAAGTATTGGAAAGCAATGACATTCTAATCATCGCAGCAAATGTCAGCACAAGGAGCCTGTGGGTTGTGGGTCCCCAGTGCACAAGTTAACAGCTTTACAGTAAAATCACCAGAGATCAATTAAAAGGAGACTGTTACTAACCTTCATGCCTCCTATTGCTGAAAGGTCTAGGAAAAAAGGTCTAATTATAGCCCTAAACTTTCCCAACAGGCCACGAACGCACTTCCAAATATGGCAAAGAAAAAGAAGAAAAGCCACGGTGTGCTATTTTCATGTGTTTAGGGTCTCTTATGCAAAGTATTCAATAACACAGCCACTGACTGAGCACACCGAGGTTTACCCTGGAAATCAATACGCTGTAATTCTAACTGTTGGGTTAGGAAAAACTTCAAAATAAAAATTAAACTAAAAATGAAGTGAGGGAGGAATTCAGGCCTGCTAATGCGCTAAGATAGAAAAGCGAAGTCTACCTAAAAGGTAAGAAAGAGGTTCAGATGTGAAAGCACAAATGGCATAGAAGTATCATGCTAATAAAGCTGGGGGGACTTCCTGTGTGTTAAATTTCCTTAGTTTCATGTTTCATGCTGGCAAAATTTGGAGACAATAAGAAAGAAAAAGAAAAGGCAGGAGTGACTGAAGAATTTTTCTGTGAAATGAGAGTATTACTAGATTTTTATTCAGCAACGTGTCTGGAGAAGTAGGGAAAAAAATAAAACATTTCTTTAATTTGCTTTTCAGCTCTTTGTAACCTCAAAATAATTTTGCGGTTGTGAGAAATCACAGTAAAAGGACCCTGTAAGGACTCCTCCTTTCCTTTGGCTAAACGTGGCAATATCTTGAAGCCAGTTTTCTTGCAGACTGAGCTGTTCCCACTCCAGCATGTGGCTGGATCTAGAGCCTTGCAAACCCGAGTGGAAATGGACTGATACAAAGCAGACTCCGTAATAAAATGCATCATGGCAAGAAACCACTACATGCTGGTAACATGTAAGACCTATCTTAGCTGCCCTTTAGCTGTCCTTCAGGTATGTGCCTCTCCATGGTATGGCCAGCCTCTGGGGTATCTCTCTTCCAATGGAGGAGCAAGCAGAACCAACAGAGGGCTACAAGAGGAACACGTTCCTAATTCTGTGTTCAAGGAGTGCTGGAAGTTGATAAGAGTGACTTCCATATGTAGTTTTAAATTCCAGTCCTTCTCTATTACCATCATCAAACAATGCACAGTTATGAAAGGAGGAGGAGGGAGGGAAGAAAGAAGCCTATATCCTCTTGGGATCTTGAAGGTTTTACCTCAGATGCTGGCACATTGACTTGTTTTTTGTGAAGCTATGAGCTTATTTTTAAACAGGAAGCAGCAGATGGCCAAATTGCTTGCAAATGTTTCTATATTACAGTTTATTCTCACCAAGACACTTCCACACTGACATGAGCAATGTCATTTTCTAGTAATGTTTGGAATTAGTCCCTCGGGTCACCAATTCCCAGGCATTATCAGATGATAACTCTGAAACTGTGATTACTTAAATATTTTTCAAATCCTGAAGTACTCTTAAAAGGATACAATTTGCAGCCATGGGAGCCTTGTTGCAGAGTTGCTATCCATACAAATGTCACTATAGTTGTGTTTTGAGTCTCCATCATATACCCCCTGGTAAAAGAGTTGATAACAGGAAAGAAAAAATTGCTTTAGGCTGAGGCATGTTTTATAAGATCTCTATCAAATGCAGTTTCTCATACTCCTTGAAAAGAAAAAGACACTTGTTTTTAAAAGAAACCAGGTCCATCTACACCAACGCAGACCAACAGACTAATTTTTTATCAATGGTTTGGGAATATTTCTAACCTTCCAAAGTAAAAGAATACGTCGTTAAGCATCACTTATGTATTGAAATACACACAAGGGAAGTAGATATTGGAAAATTGCTAACGTTCCACTGTCTCCAGCTTCTCCATTGAACTACTAGTCTGTAGTTAATTCACAGAATCACAGAACATTAGCTATTGGAAAGGAGCTTGAAGGATCATCTAGTCCAATTTCCCTACCAGAGCAGGATTACCTAGATCAAGTCATACAGGAATATCCAGGAGGGTTTTAAATGTCTCCAGAGAAGGAGACTCCACAACTCCCCTGGGCAGCCTGTTCCAGGGCTCTGTCACCCTCACTGTGAAGTTCCTTCTGGTATTTATATGGAACCTCCTCTGTTCCAGCTCACACCCATTGCCCCTCATCCTATCACTAGGAATTCAGCCTGATTCCAGCTGATGAAGCACACCAGATAAGAGAGTAACCCTCTCTAGACTGAATATTTATGCAAACTCCAAGTCATGCAAGGAGAAGAAACACTAAAAGAACAAATTTAATCACAGAGACCTTACTAATGCCCACCTTGAACCCATCTGCTCCAGCAAAACTGGCTTTTTTCTAATCCACATGGAGCCACAGAGACAGAAGATGCTGTCCAGTCCCTGCGCATAGAGATGCTCTGAAAAAACTGAGTCTCTGTGCTGATCTTACCCTTCCGTGACGCTCTATGATTGCCTCAGCTTCACTGTTTGGAAAGCCAGCTGAGGCTGTACTCTGTTGAGCATATCACTGCTAGATAATGTGTGAGACTTGGCATGTCAAGCAGATGTTGAGAAAATAAAGTCCTGCAATCTTTTTGCACCCATGAAGCAGCCAGGAAATCACAGAACATTAGGGATTGGAAGGGACCTTGAAAGATCATCCAGTCCAATCCCCCTACCACAGCAGGATCACCTAGACCAAGTTGCACAGGAACATGGCCAGGTGGGTTTTAAACGTCTCCAGAGAAGGAGACTCCACGCAGCCATAAGAAACAGAGCGAATAGCACTGAGCTAATAGAAATGTCAGGAGACACAGAAAAGACCTCATAGATGAGAAGAGCTCTGCAACACTTCACACCACGAGGGCGAGTAAATGGAGCCAGGCTTTGCTGAGGCAAGCCACAACAGCAGGAAAGACACTTCTCTCCAGGCAGTCACCATAGGAAGGTGTCTCACACCCTCACAGCACTGACCTGTTACTGCTTTGAATACAAGAACTGTCAGTGGGACAGATGGATCAATTCAGCGATGAATCAGAACCACCAAGTATCTGCTCTCTGTAGGCTATAAAATGGTTTGGCTATACTCTAGAAAAGAGAAGGGAAAGAGCTTAGGGTTCAACAATTTCTATTTTCTGGGCTAGAAGATTCTTTGATCCTCCCAGGAAGACAAAGAGACTCTTGCTGGGGTAATGTGAGAGCGATATGTTGTTAATATTGATCTCCTGAAGTCACTGGATGCCCCTGCCCTATTGACGTGGAACACAAGGACAGCAAGTGCAACTTGCCAGCACAGTGGGCTGAAATCGAAAGAAAATACTAAAAAAAGATGAATAAGAGAATTTTTGTGTCATTTGAGTCTTCTCTGAGGTCTGTCTTCTGGAAGAAGGACTTAGTCTCTAGGTTTTATTTTGCCTGAGAATGACTAAGGTGTTGAGCAGAAGTTTACTGTTCAAATGGATACAACCTGCTATCAGAGACAGAGGCCAACGAGGGTCTGTCAGATTTATTGGCTGCTTCAGCCAGATGCCCCAGAGAGACAGAGACTGTGGGGAAAACAGCAAATAGGTGTGAGAAACAGAAGTGGTTCTTCAGAAGAAGACATACCTGGGCACCCCTGGATACACAGAGGTGCTGCACAGTCTCTGGATTTGCAATGTTCTGGCTACGTGGTCTTCTGGTGTTGTGCTGAGTGGCACACCTTTGGGTTAGAGGCAGTGGGTCTATCCAACCCTGACTTCCTGGGTCACTCTATGTCTCTTGGCACTCAGCTTCCCCAGACTACCAAGTCCCATGTACAGATACCTCCAAGACCTCAAGAAGATAGCTGATAGCTATCACTAGGTAGCATTGCCTCGAACAGGGGAGAAACTTGACTAAGACACCATTCCTCACTTCACTGTTAGATCCATTTTGAAGTTCTTGAACCTAAAGAAGTGTGAAGTCTGACAGGAGGACAAAAGATTTAAGTCCCTTCTCATTTGCTAAGCAGCTTCCCATTTGCTAAACACCTTCCAACATCCCTAAACCTTAAACAGACAAGTCTTGAATAATGACTTTTGAAGAAAACTGTACTTTGCATAGTTGTCTAACCTAACCCTAACCCTGTCTAACAGGAACCAAGTGCTACTGAGCTCCAAATAGCTGCCAAATAGCTTTGCCGTGCGTGTAGGCAGCACCAACACGAGTAAACAGGGTACAACTGCAAGAGCAAGAAAGAAGAGTTTTATCTGATTTTTATAGCACAGGCAGTGGAGAAATTGATTGGAAGAGGACACCGATTATTTCGTTTTCATGTTCTAAACATCCCTACACGTCCGTTTTACGCATAAACAATACACAGGATCAGAGAACAAACCCCTACAGTTGTGAATGTGAGGAGTCACTGGCAAAAGAGGCTTTTTTACTACACTTCCATGAGTGACTGATGGAAAAGGGAAAGGCCACCTCAATTAACGGAGGACACCTAAGCAGGGAGGAGGAGGAAGAACAAGGAAGTGGGTGAAAGCAGAAGATGAGTCCAAGCCTCGCCCTCGGTGCCTTCACTATTAATGACTCATGTTTCTTTCTAACTGGCAAATACGACTTTCCCTTGGAGCTGCCCAGTTAACTAATCCTTATTCCTTGTGAGGAAGCCTCATCCAGAGCATCGTGATGGAGCTGGGAAAACCTGGCTGTCCCTCACTGCCTCGGTCTCCTCATGCTGCAATAGGGATACTCCACCTTACCCAGATGTGCACTGGCTGATGGCAGAGAGTAGGTAATCAACTAATTGCTGCCACCACCAGCAGCCCTAGGCACTGCTGAACTATTTATTGCACGAACACGCTGTAGGAGCAGCTGCCAGCCCTGAGTGGGCATGTGGGTTTTGCCCCTCTGAAGACAGCTGCTGTCGTGATGCTCTGGCAAACGTTATGCCAATCCCTTGCCGATAAGACTGACATGGTCTCCCCCAGAGGCAGCCAACTTTAAGGTTGGTGCTTGGCTTCTAGACCCCGATTTGGCCGTCAGCTTGCTTGCTGCATGGATGGGGCTCCCCCACGTCACCCACGGGGTCCCAGGTGGTCCCAGACCATATGCTGAGCTCCGCTTCACCTTTCACTGCTGTATGGGAATGCTGCAAGAACCTACTCATTACATCTACCCACACACACCACACCCTGCTCCTTTACAGACATCTCTGCCCATTAACAAAAATAACAATAAAAAAGCCCCCTGGGGAAATCGACTTCTGAGAACCTGTTCTGCTAACAGGTTGCCACTGGGAGACATCTATAATCAGCAAAAGCTACGGCACAGCAGATTTTTTGAGTATTATTATTATTTTCACTGTTACACCTCCTGCCAAGCTTCTTATTTACGAAAGCAGCTATTGAGTAAAACAGGCATTAGCTGTGTGGCTGGTGAGGGCTGGCTAATGCCCTTTTCCTAGGCAGCTGTCAGCCGGTAGCCTGGCAACCTCTTTTATAACCAGCTCGCATTGCCTTTGGAACAGTTTCATGAGCAAGAGCAGAGACGGAAGTTTTGCTGCAGCTGCTGCATGTCTGACTCTATTTCTTGTTATTTTTTTTTGCTTGTTTTTCTTTTCCTTTTTCCTTCTTTCCTTCTTTCTTTTCTTTTCCCCCTTTTTCTTTCTTTTGTCTTCTTTTGATCTTATTTTTTCTTTTTCTTGCTCTTTTTCATTCCTTTATCATTTCTTTTTAATTACTTTTTAGTTTCTTCTTTCTTAATTCTTTCTCCTTTTCCTTTTCTTCTTTCTTCTTTCTCCTTTTGCTTTCTTCTTTCCTTTTTCTTTCTTTTTCTTTTCTTCTTCCTTCTTTTTTTTCTTCTTCCTTCTTTTTTTCCTTTTTCTTTCTTTTTCTTTTTTCTTTTTTTTCTTTTTCTTTCCTTTTTCTTTCTTCTTCCTTTTTCTTTCTTGTTTCTTTCTAATTCTTTCATTTTTCTGTTGTTTCTTTTCCTCCAGGACTCAATACAGTCACTTACAGCTTCCAGCTACTGAGCCTAGCCCAGGCATCAATAGAAAGCAAGAAAGAAACCCCAAAGCTAACCCAATCCATTCCATGATTCGATGGTTTTTCAAACTGCAAATGGAAGCAACATTCAAGTTTTCTCTGTGACTTTTCCTTTCAGTTGGACCAGCTGCTCGAGCTTCCAGGTTAGCAACTGCTAGAATTGTGGGTTATTCTTCAACTCCTCCCTGTCTCCGTGTGTTTTTTTCTACTTGTGTTGCACAACGTGAGGGTTGGAGGTTACTGCACCGAAACACGACGGCTGACTGTCGAACGCAGCCGGTGCTGTCGTGCAGAGGAACTGGAAAGTCCCAAACCCAGCGCGTACAAAAGACAGTTCAATTATCTCCTTAATTGCTGCACAGACTCCAAAAACAGCTGCAGGTTCGTTAAGGCAGGAAACAGTCACAGAGGTTTGAACTTTATATCGCAATTACTGAACTTTCAGTCTGACTGGAAAGATTCTCCAAGGAAAAACCCCCTCTTGGTTGGCATTTCCCACTGCTGCCTGCAAAACCCTGCACACCACAGGCTGCTAGCTCGTCTCCGGGGTGGGGCTGGGAGGGAAATCACAGCCAGCTGCTACTGATACTGCTGCCCGTACTCCACTGCATGGGGGGGTTGTGAGTTGGTGGGGAGGAAACTGATAAACGTCCCACCCTGACACCAACCTCTCTGCCACCAGAATGGTCATTGATAATGACAGTGTCTGATGGCTCTGAGATGATGCTTCTCCCTGGGAGGAAGAGACAACTGCACATCAACAGCTGATGACCTTCTGCTCTAGTCTGGAGAATGACCGACTGGCAGCTATGCCAGACTGGCTTAGTGCCTACAGCTGTCCATAAGCCAAGGAGGAGGGTCCAAACCCCAGTTATATGACAAAGAAACTCATACAGGTAAAGCAAAGAGCAAACCAGACTGCAAATGGGTTTTACTTGGTAGCACTGAGGACGTGTTGGTGACAAACCCAACCTCCACCTTGCCCCTCTCACTTTGCTGGTGGCCAGCTGGGCGCTAGAACTTCTCTAGTCTAAGGATTCAATGGAGTGCTGAAAAATGAAGTTTGATGAAGTATGTTCTCAGTTGCCAGCTGATGTTAAAATAAGAGTGTTTTGAACACTGTGACTTGTCCTGGTACAATGGGAGCTTAAAAGTTCATCTAGTCCAATCCCCCTTCCAGAACAGGATCACCTAGATCAAGATAGACCCATTTCAAAGTAGGCAACTGGTGGGGCATGGTTGTTCCATGAGTAGCCTCTCCATGAAGCTACAGGTAACAGGGTACATTTAAGCTTCGTTCTGGAGAGGCAACTTCAAAGGAGAGTTTGGCAGAACATCTTCCCTCACTGTCTTGAATAGGTTTTTCTTTTATTTTTTTTAAAAATAGATCAATATTTTTGTAAATAATGGCATGCACCGAACTCCAGAGTTGTTTAGGTTGGAAAAGACCTTCACGATCACTGAGTCCAACCATTACCCCAAGTGTCCCATGGCCACTGTTAAGCCCTGTTCCTAAGCTCCAGATCTCCAGGACTTTGAAACATGTCCACGACATACAGAGTTGAGGATTGTCACCTTCTATCTTGACTGTATTTTCAAAGCCTTACGCATTAATGCAGGAACAGAAATGGGAGGCAAGAAGACCAGAAAACAGAGAGAAGATTTCTCATGGCATCTCTAGAATCCAAAAAAACCTTTTAAGTTCTTGGGCTGACTTATACTCTCGTTATATAAGAAGCTCTACTACATTTTCCCTGCTCCTCCAGCATGTATTCTGCTACCAGTCACCTACAATCAGAACTAAAATTATCCTTTATCAAAGAAAAAGAAGAGTCACCAGAGGTCTTCTACTGCCTTCTTTCCTAGAAGCACTATCACCAATACCCAAACTGTCCTTCAGAGATGTTTATCTAGCCTGGCCTTAAATACAATGTCTCTTAGCAACCTATTTTCAAACCTAAGTACTGTTGCTGTCTAGCCAGTCCCTCTGAACACCATCTCCTCACTCTCAAGAGCGTTGCTATCTTGCAACATTTGCTTTTCATTTAACCCACCAGAACTGCTTCCTCCACTGTGGCAGCAGCATCAGTTACCTTTTCCATCTTTTCACCTACCTGTAGGCTCCTCTCCTATTACATACAAGAACTTCATAGCTGCTGCTGTCTCTTTTTATTCCTCATTTGTTTCCCTGGTTCCCGATGATTGAAATTAGTGAAAATCTCTGCAGAGGTTCTGCTCTGGGTGTATTTCACAGAATCACAGAACATTAGGGATTGGAAGGGACCTCAAAAGATCATCCAGTCCAATCTCCCCTGCCACAGCAGGACCACCCAGACCAAGCCACACAGGAACACATTCAGGCAGGTTTTAAACGTCTCCAGAGAAGGAGACTCCACAACCCCCCTGAGCAGCCCCCTCCTCCAGTGCTCCGTCACCCTCACTGTGAAGAAGTTCCTTCTGATATTTATATGGAACCTCCTGTGTTCCAGATTTCTCTTCCAACAAACTCTCCCAGACTTCACACTGCCTCTACAACTGATTTTTAGTTGCTTCCTGCCATCAACTACATCCCTGCCATACAACCAGACAACCCTTTGAGATCTGCATGTTTCACCACTCTACTATTGTCCTGCTCTCTTCTGTAAGTTCCTTCCCTTGAAATGGCAGCTGACTTTCAAGAAAATTTGGGGGTTTTACCCCTTCATGAGATTCTTGAGAATCTAAGTATTTCAGCAGCCATGAGCTCATGATTCACTCTGCTATTTGTACGTCTCAGCATCTCAGCACATTCCTGCCACAGCAGAATCATCATGGCTGGAAAGGACCTCCAGGGTCATCAAGTCCAGCCCTCAGCCCAACAGCTCCTTAATCACTAGACCATGGCCTCAAGTGCTCTGGCTACTCACTTTTTAAACACCTCCAGGGATAGGGACTCCACCACCTCCCTGGGCAGCCTGTTCCAGCACTCAACCACTCTCTCAGGAAAGAACTTGTTCCTGAGACCAAATCTAAACCTCCCCTGATGCAACTTCCATTTCCTCTCATACCATCACGAGTAATTTGGGAGAAGACACCAGCACCAACCTCACTACAACCTCCTTTTAGGCAGTTGTAGAGAGTAGTAAGGTCTCCTCTCAGCCTCCTAGACTAAATAACCCCAGTTCCCTCAGCTGCTCTTCACAGGGCCTGTTTTCCAGCCCTCTCCCCAGCCTCGTTGCCCTTCTCTGGCCCCACTCCAGCCCCTCAATGTCCTTCTGATACTGTGGTGCCCAAACCGGATCCCATACTCAAGGCGCAGTCTCACAAGTGCAGAGTACAGGGGCACCGTCACCTCCCTGCTCCTCATGCATGTCTAGGTGTTAGATGAAGAGCTGCAATATCTTCAAGTCCTGCCCTACAGAAGTCATGGGAACTGTTTTGGAAAGACAGACACACCAGGTATGGAGGAAGGTTTCATTTCACCTTGGCTGGGGCTCCAAGCGGTTTGCAAAGCATTTAGTTTCAAATGTTCTTCCTCTATTATACGATGCTATCTGTCCTCATTAAGCCTTTCTCTGACTTCCTGTCTTCAAGGCGATGGTTCTGCATTGTGGTGAACACCAGCAACTCAAGAATCAACAAACAGCTCTCCAAAGACTCTGAGACAATCCCCTGCCCTGCCATGGTCTGCTGGCTCTGTGTGTGTGAGAGCATTTCAAGGGCAGGTATATCCCCTTCTCATTGATCGTCAATGGAAGTTCAAGTGAACTTTATTAAAGGCTCATTACTCTGCAGCTTTGGGAAAGCAGCCAAGACACACACCGTAAGGACTAAGGGAAAATAAACTCGCACAAAGGGCTTCTTCAGGCTGCTCTGTTTACAAATGGACATGATGGATCTCTAAGCCAAGAGGCAGGGAGGTCCTGTCCTTTGTGACTGGCTGATAGCTATAGGAGCCCTGGATCTGAGCTTCACCTTGTACTGAGACTCTGGCAGCCTCTCCAGTGCTAAGAGCTCCTCCTACCCACTGCTAGACTCACTCTCCCTCTTGTCCATTCATCTTTACTACTGCTTCTATTCCATCTGCTTCCAACTTATCATAGAATCACAGGGTTGGAAGGGACCTCCACAGGTCATCTAGTCCACCCAACCACAACAAGCAGGGCCAGCTCTAGATTGCTCCAGGTCCAGCCTGACCTTGAATGGCTCCACAGATGGAGCCTCCACCACCTCTCTGGACAGCCTGTTCCAGGGATTCCCCCACCCGCAGATTAAAGAGCTTTTTACTGATGTCTGACCTAAATCTCCTCTTTTCCAGCTTCAAATCATGACCCCTCATCCTATCATTTCGTGCTGTTGTGAACAGTCTTCCCCAGCCTTCTGACAGCCCCTTTCAGGGATTGGAAGGTTGGTCAAGAGTCCAGGAGTTGCTTTGTGGTAATCAAGGAAGTATTTTTTACAAACACCTAATGCTCACAGGGGAAAATCTCGCCTACAAGTTTGATTAACCGAGCTGTCAGCATTCACATCCTTCTGGAACCAAACCTCTCAGACAGCAAAGATCACGTCAATCCCATGAGTAGACCCAGCTCACATGTCAGTGACAGTGTGGTCACATCAGCACAGAACTCGGGATGAAGGAGCCTTTCAGCTGCTCTCTGTGTCTCATCTCCCCTTTCGTAAACGCATTAACACTAATCCCGGGTCCTTCCTAAAAGAGTCATAACTCCAGTTTAGGAGCAGAGCTTAATTCTGCCCTCAGGCAAGGTGTTTCCCAGCAGCGGTGGCCACAGCTCTATGATCCACAGCCAAGCCAGTGGTTTGAAAAAAATAGAACAAAATAGATCAAAACCCCCATCAATTGCTGTTCCAAAGTCGTTAGTGACTACGAAGCCGTACTGGAACGTTCCACACACCAACTAAACCTGAGTGCAGCTACAGTCTAAGCCTTGCTGAGCCAGTACAGCAACTGCCCTGTGGAGCATGTACGGAGTGTGACACGGTTTTGGTGGCTGAAGACTAGATGATGGGGTTTTCTCCCTGTAAAGTACCAGAGCCAGTGCAGCCCCTATTTCTTTAGGACGCTCCAGGCACCTCATTAAAGGAGCAATCAGTTGAGCAGGCAGTAACCAAGTAATTATAATCCTCACACAGCACAAACTCTTGGACCAAGCCACAGTTCCAAACCCATCTCAGATGTTCTTCACTTGCTTACAGCACCCCTGCCTTTTCTCTGGGAACTTTCCCAACATTCCTGATTCTAGCAAGAGCAGCTGGGTGGAAAGGATGGACAGTTTGAGAGGGAAAAGCCACGAGGGTGCCCGAGCTGGCTCTGATGCGCTGGGAACTGTTGGCTCCGACACACCCATTCACAGCCCTGCAGCGCCACAACCATTACAGAGGACTCTCCTGCTCCTCAAACGAACCAGAGACGTATTTACTGTACATACACACACGACCCTTAGGTGACAATGGCCATGAAAAATGTCTTTCGTTAGACTGCTAGAACCGAGGAGCAGAGAAATAATGCTGAGGCGTAATTGTTATCCCTAACCACGAGATGCCCCGAGGCAGCTGCTGGCACAGGGAGAGGCTGCAGAGGGCATGGCCATCCCCCTCAGACTGAGCTGAGCCACACCATGTGAAATTTCAAAGGGCATTTTGTCCTTTTCAGACTTGTTTTACTCACTTTTCCCTTTACTTTTCAATACAAACAGTTGAAGCAGATAACTAAACTACCCCAAGTTAATTCATTAACAAATGAGCAGTGCAGGGAAGGGCGGGTAGGGGGGTGTCACTTCTAACCCTTCTTTGTTTCAAAATCTCAAAGAAACTTGAAGTCAGAGAGAAACATGCCTGGCATGAAAACTTGCCAAGTTTCAGTCAGATGGCTGCAGCTTTGCTTCTGTTCAGCGAGACTGTAGTAGCTGTAAGAGCACCCCATGGAAATTCAAGAATGCAGCTGTATGGAGGGGGGGGTCCATCCCCTCCACCCCGTTACTGTCTGACACAGAGCTGGGAGAGCAAATGAAACAACACTGTCACCCTGAGCTTTACCAGAACTGCTTTGAATTCCCTTAAACTACTTCTGCCCTTAGTTTCGACTTCACTTTAACGATCTACAGCTTTTGCACAGAGCAGCTCCCCGTCGTGGTATGGAGCAGCGCGGCTGAGCTCACAGCTCCAAAGCATCTCTGACAGCTCTTACACAGAATAAAACCTCCAATAAAGACCCACGCGAGAAAGCCGCTGGCTCTCCATCAAAAAAAAAATATCAAGTTATGAGCAGCCGTGAGTGTTTTCATTCATTAAAAGGAAATAAGACCCAACAACTTACGTGTTTCAGCCAGGCAGAGCTCCAGCAGCCATAATCCCAAAGTTGCCCATAAGGAGAAGTTGGCCATTGCTGGGTGAAAAAGCCAGAGGTCCTTGTGAGCTGTGGGGTGAGGGACAGGGGTTAGTGGAGCCCAGGTTGGACTTGGTGGTCCTCTAGGTCTTTTCCAACCTAAA
>JAOXOE010000256.1:48621752-48642840 GCA_028565055.1 Phoeniculus purpureus
CAGTTTCTGATGGGCTGCATTTCTGCACTAACTTGCTTGACATTTTTCTTCTTTTCTGTACATAGTTTAAGAGTTAACAAACTTTTCCTCTTTGAGTTTCCTAAGCAATCCATTGTCTGGCAATTTTATCTGAGATCTCACTGAGACCTGACTGCTTTGGTTTCCTTTCCCCTTAAAACCTGGGAGCTAAGCAGTCTTTTAGTTTCAACCCATTACAGGCAGGGGGATTGGACTGGATGATCTTTCGAGGTCCCTTCCAATCCCTGATGTTCTGTGATTCTGAAGTGGCAGGAATAAACCATGCAGGATGTATAAGTTATATCAAATGGCACTGAAGGGTTGTGCAAGCAACTGAATCAACACTAGGTCTTCACTGACTGAGTTTAGAGACCTACTCTCTGTAGATACCTACTGTCTTAAGAAACCTTACGTACTTAACCTCAAACTGAATGCCTCCTTTAACGTCCTTGCAACATTGCTGGGTTTGGTGGAAAAGAGCAAAAGTTCTTGTGGAGAGTACATGATGACACAAACCAGCCCAAAGTCCTGGTTTCAAAGCCCTGCAAAAAAATCTGCATAGAAAGCACTCAAAATTAGAAAAATGTCAGAATTCAAGTTGCCTTAGTCTGGTTCCCTTATGTGAATACCTAATGACACATTTTTTAATTACATAGTCACATACTTTTTTCCCCCCAGAGGACCTGTACTTCATTCAGCACGCAGGAGAGGCAGCGCTCACTTAATGAGCAGCAGTTCAGGGTTTTGTTTTCTCCTTATTCTTCACTGTGCAGCTCCAGGCTTTATTTACTGCACACAATTACAACGCTGCGCAGAAGACAGAATTATTAATTTCCTCGTGGGTTTTTCTGTGTAACTCATCTTTATCATGCATTCATTTTCACAACACCCTTTGAAAAGATGTCCTCCGTGCACAGCTGAGATGTTAAGGCTTAGAGAGATTAAAGTCCGTGCCATCCGTAAATTTGGAGTAGCCAATTTCAGTAACTGAGGGAAATAATTTTGTGAGGGACTTAATATCTCTTCATACATTACAAGCTCCATACACAGCCTCTATTTCATTCATCACTCTTGCACAGGGATCATAATTACTGCAAATCAGATGCCAGAAGTTAGCTAGGTACTTACAAAAATATACAGTGATCCCTCATCAAAAAAATTGTCTTATGAGCCTTATCTGCTTCTTGACAATCCTGTCTCAGTTTTCCATTGATCTTCTTCACCTACTTACTGTCTGTCCTGGCTCCCTCACTGACTTCATCTTAGTTTTCTGTCTGACTTTCCATTAACATTAGAGCCTGAAGAATAAAGCTTATGAGGAAAGACTGTGAGAGGAGGCTGAGAGGAGACCTCATCACTCTCTACAACTACCTGAAAGGACATAGTGGAGAGGTTGGTGCTGGTCTCTTCTCACATGCAATTAGTGCTAGAACAAGAGATAATGGGTTCAAGATACTTTAGGGTAGATTTAGGCTTGACATTAGGAAGAATTTTTTCACAGGAAGGGTGGTCAGGTACTGGAACAGGCTTCCCAGGGAGGTGGCTGAGTCGCCATCCCTGGATGTGTTTAAAGATAAATTTGGATGAGGTGTTGAAGGGTGTGGTTTAGGGGTGAACTTGTAAGGTGGGGTAGATGGTTGGACTCTATGATCCCAGGGGTCTTTTCCAACCAGAGTGATTCTGTGAACATTCATGTTCTACATTTTTGTCTCTTAAAGGAAACACACAGCATCAGAAGTCACTAAAAACTTCTCAAAGTCTTGGTAAATATCAATTTTATCATAATCAATGCCTAGAAAAAAGGGCTTCTGAGCCTTCTGTCAGTGGCATGACTGGGACCCTGAACGAGGAAAATCCTCAGAAACATGGGGTTACTAGTGCTGTTTCTCAGATGTCAAGAGGCAATATGGAGATGAAAGACTGATAGCTCTTCCCCCCCTCCCCAGTTTTTAGCACTTTACATCACCCCCAGAAGATGCCTATGAATTTAGCAAAGCAAGGAAGGTGACAGTGCCTGCTTTCCCATCTCCAGCTGCCCGATACCCCAAACAAATGTGTATGTTGTCTATGCACATTGATGGCCCTGAGTAGCCCTATCCAACGCTTCCTTCCTGAGGCTCTCCCAATCCCATCTTTCCACTCTCCTCACTTACAGAAGCATATAGCTCTATAGCTGTCACCAAGGAAACCAAACACAGGCTCTGCCTTTGTTCAGTGCAGCCTGCATCTATCATGTACCTCCAATGGCATTTCAACTGAGTGATATTTAAATGATGCTAAGAAATCAAGAGCCACTTGGTGCAATTCCCATGAAGCTGGTGTAAGAGGATATTGATTTTGCAATCTGGTACTGATAACCCTCAGTGTTTTCCATCCCTACTGGCCATGGCTATTTGCCCTGCATCTAGAACAGCTGCCTCTCGTTTCAAGCTCCTTCACAAAGTGCAGTCTGTTTCCTTTGGCACCATCGTTTCTCCAGCTTTGGCAACATCCAGTAAATATGGAGTTTAATACTATGAACATCTCAATGATTCATATCAACAGCAGTTCACTTAAGCCTCCTCCAAAAACAAGAAATATCTTCAAATAATACAAACCTTGCCAGTCTCTCATAGTCTATCTCTAGGGTCACTTATGAATGGTTGAGTAATGGACAAATTCTCTTCCAGAGGAAGGAAGTTTGCCTTTTAAAGGGACAATGCTGACAGGATCACAAACACAGCCCTTCAGCATAGTAGTCATTGCTGAAATGTAGATAATATTGTAATGTACAATATCAGATTATACTAGAAGCGAAAACGAATAACAGTTTCCATGACTGCATGTAACTGAAGTCCTGCACATGGAGCCTGAAAAATAAAATCTCAAATTGAGATGATCTTCTGTTCAAAGGAAAGTATAAAGAGCAGCTTCACACAGTGAATATAAATAATGAATGGTGATTAATGAGCAAAGTAAAAATATGAGGAACAAGGGTAAAAGAAGAACATCAGTTATATCAAAGACCATGAGAATCATTTAATTTAGATGTTCAGAAGCTTATGCAATCAATACAAAAGGTTCCAGCATGAGAGTTAAACAAAACCTCTGGAAGAATAAATATCTATTGACACAGGAGTTACGGAGTTCATTACATCCCCATGGTGTTCATTTCATCCTGCTGGTGTTGAGCTCTGTTAATACCTTGTGAGAACAGATACCTTGTGAGCTTGTGCTAGAAAAATGAGAAAAGCCTGATTGAGTTAATAATGGAAAGATAATGCCTATGGTCTAAAAATTGAAATGGGTAGAGGAGGGAAAAGGGGGAAAGGGAAAAAGGAGAGGGATGAAAAGATGGAAAAGATGGAAGAGATGGGGGAGAAGAAAATAGAAAAATATAAAAAGGAGAAAGAAAGTTAATCGTAGAATGCATTTTTGTTGGAAGGGACCTCAGACATCATCTAGTTCCTACCATCCTGCCATGGTTTTAAATGGGACACATCTCACTAGTCATGCAACTTGTTCTGGTGCCTCAGCATCCTCATAGGGAGGAATATCTTCCTAAAACAATCTAAATCAGTCCTCTTTTAGTCTGAAACCAATCCCTCTTGTCCTATCACTAGAGTTCATTGTTAATATCAGAAGGAAATTCTTCCCAGTGAAGGTGACAGAGCACTGGAACAGGCTGAGCAGAGGGGTTGTGGAGTCTTCTCTGGAGACATTCAAAACCCTCCTGGACATGTTTCTGTGCAACTTGATCTAGATGATCCTGCTGTGTCAGGAGGATTGGACTGGATGATCTTTCGAGGTCTCTTCCAATCCTAGTGTTCTGTGATTCTGTGAAAAGTCCATCTCCTGGTCTCCTGTAGCCCCCTTCAGGTACTGCAAGGCTGCTATAAGGTCCCCCAAAGTCTCCTCCTCTCCAAACTGAACAACCCAAACTCCCTCAGCCTGTCTTCAACTGAGAGGTGCTCCAGCAATCTGATCCTTATTGTGTTCTACTCTGGATTTGTTGCAATAGTCTCATGTTCTTCTTAAATTTGGGACCCCAGAACTGAAAGCACTACTCCAGATGAGGTCTCACAAGAGCAGAGTAGAGTAGAATCATCTCCCTTGACTTGCTGGTAACACTTTTGATACAGCCCAGAATATGGTTGAAAGGGAAAATGAATAAAGAAAGGAAAGAAAATTAGATCTTCAAAAATGAGATTCCATAAAAAAAACCTATTTGCAGACAATTAATTAAATCCAATGGGCTCTGTGACCAAACGTGGCAACAGTCTCCCAAATTTGAACTACAATAGTGCTGATTTCTCACTCAGCTCTGTTGAATCAGTATGATGCAGACTTCTAATTACACACCACTTCAGCATTTTGTAGGATGCAGGGATTATTTTCTAATTGATCTGCACCAACTTTTAAAAAACAGGCCAGCAGTCAATGAATTGCCCATTACTACTGAACAAGGAGACCTTAATACCTTCAATAAATTGCTTTATGTGAGATGAAGAATCCTGACATTGAAACTGAACCGTCTGGCTGGCTACCAAGCATCCTCACTCTTGATAACAGCAAAGACATGGTTACCTTCTACACGCTTTATTTAAAGCGTTTTGACCTTGATTGAGACTTCTGCGCTATTAGAAATCATTAATTTCATAATGCAAATTTTGCAAGCAGCTCTGAACTTATTTGTTAATTTGCATAATATTTGCAGTATGCTGGTGAAAGAGGAAAACTTGAGAGGGTATCTCAGAAAGAGCCACCCCTCTACTCAGCTACGATAAAAATGCCTTAACTCAGCCAAGAAGGCAGGGAGCAGTTGTCCCTTCTGCTTGTTATGGAACACAATTTCTGAGTTCACCACTCATGGCACACACAGTAACACCAAATTGGTAAGGTGAGGCAAATCAGCTGGGATGAACTGCAGCTTGTGCCTTTAAGGTTTCAAAGTGCCAAAAAGATATCGGGTAAGAAGACAAAACAATTTTATTTAATCATATCATAAATAATACGTTCTGTAGGGAAGCCCACAGAAACACAAAATGGATGTAATAGTGTAGTGTAATAATATCTCATGGCTCATATGACTTCTGCTGTGCTTCAAGGTATTCAGTACCTCTAAGGTGAAAACACTCTGGACTGAAATATCATAATCTCATATCTCTGTTAAAATATTGATCATTTATCACTACACCCACTATCAAGACAATATAAATGAACTCAATCAGTTTTACAGTACTGGAATTAGAAAAGCACTAATATTAGCCGAGAATAAGCTAAGCCACAGCCTCAGGAGCAAAGCTGAAGATGTCCCAGATTCTGACGTGGCCTTGGGGAAGACATTGAGTGGCTGGAGCAGGTTTGGAGAAGGGCAACAAGGTTGGTGAAGGGTCTGGAGAATTAACCTTATGACGAGAGAATGAGGGAGCTGGGGTGGTCAATCTGAAGAAGATACTGAGGGAAAACCTTTTGCTATCTATAGTTACCTGAAAGGAGGTTGTAGACAGTTGGGAGTTGGTCTCTTCTCACAAGTAACTAGTGAAAGGACCAGAGGAATGTTTAGGTTTAAATGAGGAAAAACTTCTATGTTGAAAGGGTCAACAGGCCTTGGGACAGGCTGCCCAGGGAAAGGGTTGAATCAGCTTCCCTGGATTCAAAGTCATGGAGATCTAGGGCTTAGGGGGAGGGTTTAGCAGTGGAATTAGTACAGTTTGGTTAATGGATGGACTTGATGATCTTGAAGGTCTTTTCCAGTCTAGAAAATTCTATGATTTCATTTCCTTTGGCTACCTCACGCTCATGTTTTTATGATTTTTTTTATGATTTAAGCAATACTCAGAGGTACATCCATTCTTAACCAATTATCTGTGAAGCAGGTTTTTTTTCAACGCTCTTGGAAGTGCACTCTTTATCCTACTGATGAAGAGTTTCTGTCCTTGTGATACCACAACTCTTTAGGCTTCTCAGAGCTAATTTCCAAAGGAAGAAGGCATGGACCTCTGGTAGATTCAGATATTACATCTGAATGTACCTGATCCTGTCTTGAATTTAAATACTCTAGAGCCTGTTAACACTTGGATGAGAGACCATTGAGAAATTTCACACGCGAAGTCAGCAAGCCGTGTTAAAGTGCAGAAATTGAATTAGTTCAGAGACTCTTAGGTACTTCCTTCATGACTGAGCTGTTGGAAAACAGTAGGAAAAGAGTGGCTGGATAGCTAACTATCTTCTCTGCCTTTGAAAAACTGCTGATAATTAAACTCCTCTCTTCTCCTTTCTCTTCTTTTCCTATTTTTCCCTCTCCAGCCAATTCCTTCCAGCCTGTGAGGACCTGCCATTCCTCTGAGGAAAGAATTAGAAAGCAGCAGCCTCTGTGCCTGTCACAGGTCAGCGAGGAGAGTGGAAATGGGCTCCTACTGTCCTACTCCTTGGCCCAGTGAAATGCTCACAAACCTGCAATTTTATCAAGCAAAATGGAAATCTGTAGTGTCAGGCAGGTTAGCGGGAGCAGCCCCTGGGAGCAAAGAAAAGATAAGTGATGGCTCCCTGTCTACATTTCCGTGCTTCACAGCAAATAACAACATAAGCATTAGTTTTCTGTAGGGGCATTGCTCCAAATCGCACCGCAGTATCATGTTTAAATGTTCCAACAGAATTTTGAGTCTTTCAGCAGTTCCCCTCTTATAACATCATATTACTGATGGATTTTGGCAGTGACAAATGGCAAGGCATGCCTTTCTCGAAAGCCCTTCTCATCTGCATTCTTTCCAGCTCCTTATCACTCCATTAGAATAAAAAATTAAAATGAGAAGATAACATTTCTGAGAATAATGTTTAAGCAACATAAACTGTGGCTGCATTAGTATGAGATTAATATCACTACAAAACACTTTCCCATTCCTCTGGATAGACAGATATCTATAGTTTAGACATAGCTGGAAGAGTTGTTTCATTAAAACCATTTCTTTCTCTGAAGAAAAGTGTTTTTAAAGCAAACATTGTTGCTTAAAATGATGAAACCTACTGATAATGTTTGTCATTATTTTTTTTTTACTTGGTTTAACTGGTTTAGTATTAAGAAAAAAAATAGAACTTTTATATAGAACCAAATCAGAGCCCTAATTTATTGAAACTCTTAAGAATGTTTTAATCAAACTCTTCAGCAGCACACCTGAAAGTTCTGAATGCTTTGCTTGATTTACAAGCTTGAGACCTGCTTTAAATTTCAATGTACTCACAGAAGAGGTAAAGCAGTAAAGAACCATCTTTTTTAAGATAAAGCCCTAGAAAAAGATATAAAAAGCCTTTTCCGTTTTGCTGCAAACATAATTACGTGCAAAATAATAGCCACGATCTTCTTGCAGAAGAACTTGTACAGTTCTTGCACTTTCTGCAACAATGAAGTATTTTTGTACATCACTTCATCCAAATATTTTCCTAAATCCAAATTATTTCTCTGAATAGCTTCTACCTCCCTAACTGCTATCCTTTCCAACTCCTCTCACGTTTCTCTACTCACTGGTTTTTTTGCATTGATGCTCTGCTAATACATCTTTACCTATAGTTCTGAACTGGATCAGTCGTAAGAATGACACTGGGCTTGACAAATTGCTTGGGAAAGATTAAGGAAAACATTACTTAAAGAGAGGATAACTCAATGTTTGTTTAAAGTTTTCTGCTTTTCAAGTGTGCAGAGTGATATATAAGGATGGTGAAAACAGTCCTTCCAATGAATAAATGCGAATAAAATCTGGAAGTACCTGATGAGCTTTGGGCAAGACCTCATGGTCAAGGCCCATGAGCAGTAATAAAAGGAGTTTAAAATTAATACATGTAGATGAGAAATATTCTCTAAGGCAAGATGTATAGATACTGTAGAAACCTTGGAAAAAAATAATTAATAGAGCTCTAGGAGCCTGAAGCAGCTATGCCTGCAGTAATTAAGTGAACACTGTCGGGACATGGTCCTTTGCTACTGAAAATCAAGAGAGAATAGAACAGTTCAGAGGTCACTACATAATTAAAAATCCCAAAACAACACAGCACTGACCAACCGTGGAACAAGAGTGAAACAGAGTTGGAGAACAGAAAATGTTAAAAAAGATGCGGGGGGAGCTCCTGGTATGGAGAATAATTGAAAGTCTTCACAAGCAAACTGTGAATACAAATGTTCATGAGGGGAACCAGACATTAAGTTGGAGGACAGTCAGAAAGACATTATCATTAGGAAAATCCAACGTTTTGTTAGCTATCAGCCAGAAAGTTTTCAGGAACAGCAGCGAAATATGGGAAGGGAGGAGGTGAAATTCCCAGTAGTAGCTGAGCAGTATCAAAATACCGGAGTATTGAAGATGAGTTAGTTGAGTGATACCCTAGACAGGAAACCACTGTCAGCAAGAGTGGATGGTAGAGAGGGAAGAGGGTGGAGACTTATGGGGTAACCAAGGAAACAACTGGTGACTTTGTCAAGGACAGATAATGTACACAGCAAACTAGATGCTAACAATGAGTAGTGGGGAAAAAGATAAACTGCCAACTATACTGAGATTGTTTTCTGTAGGAAAGATCCTTTTTCTTTTTCAGATGTGATTGTCTAGATACAAGAAACTTCACATTTTCTGTGTTATTTAAGCAGAAATACAATTTTCTAATACCCTTTCAACAGGTACCTATGTGGAAGAATAGAAAAAGGCTGCAAGTTTTATACGCTCCGTAGAAGGTGTCTATTATTTGTACCAAAAAGCAAACACCATATACAGTAGAGACACTATCAAGGAAGACTATTTGATTCCAAATATTTTCATAAAAAATAACTTAAGGGTCATGGAAATGCATTATGAAGGCTAATATGTAAATGCGAAAGAAAGCAATAAATCATCCTATTGACAGTAAGCTATATTAAAATGTGGAATAGTCTTCCAGAGGAAGTGCAGAAGTCCTATCCCTTGAGGCTTCTGAAATTAGAAAACCATAGTGTAATCTTGCAATGCTAGTAAGATAACCTAATTGATCTCTTCCAGCTATAATTTTAAGAATTCAAAATCCATGGCTTGGGTGTTTTGCTGCCTCAGCTCTCTGTGGGAATACAATGATTGTAGGTTTGAAAGAGTGGTCAGCAGGAAAAAGAGAAAAAGACTTAATGAAAGCAGAAAAGAGTGCCTCCCACTAGAGAGGTAACTGGTGGTGCTAACAAATATCTCAGCAAGTCTGATTTCCCATGAGGCCAGCTCCGATAGCTAGACCCAGGCAGCCAAACCTGAATGAAAGGCAGTAATAATTAGATTCTGATGAGTGAAAGATTCACAGGAGGATCAACTTTTCAGAAGGAGTTAATGAAAGGAGAAGGAATTACCCAAACTTTCCAAAATATTTTAGAAGGAAATTTTTCTATGGAAAAGTCTTCTAAGTGGTTAGATTTCCCTTATTGATCTAGGGATGTATATTTGTACATGAAAAGGAAGAGGAAGACAAAGAATATTCCTTGTGTCTTAACAAAATTGCTCTCGGTTGGGGGGTGTTAATATGCATGTGATTCCAGTACAGTAAGATTCAGGGTGACCCACAGCTATTATTCAAAGTCAGTATCAGACCATTTAATTTTCTGCTTCACTTGCTTTCTTGTTCCTCTCTTCAACCTGAGTACTATGGCCATTCACCATCTTGTGCTATTCTTCCTTCTCATTTGCTTGCAATCTCAGTGGTCTTTTAGGAGACTGAAGTGCCCCCATGCAATATCAATCTTCTTGAACTATTCTGAATTTGGAGCAAGTACTAATAACTCAATACGCATTTTATGACCGATCTCCACGGACAAAACTTGCACCACAGATACGAATGTATTCACTGCTCAAAATCACCGAACAGGGTTAATATTGGTGCTGCTAGTGTAGTGTTTCTTTTTTAAGACTCAGTCACCAAATGAACCTTTAGAGAAACACCCAGCACCTATATCAGGAGAGGAACAAGTATCAAGTCACTATTAATTTATCTTCCAGAGACTATGTTTGTGCTGGAAGGATGCTCACCCGCTAAAATAAAATGGCTCACTCCTTTAGGAGCAACACATTTTCTGTCCATGCAGCTTCTTTGTCTATGTCTTCACATCACCAGCTTTTTCTTTAACAACCACAGAAGTAGTGTAATTTACACATACATAGCCTGCAAGGTGCTGTCTCTCAAATTTAAGTTCCTGAAAGCCAGTTTGTACATTTACCAGGTAGGGATATCATACTAATAAGTATTATGCCAGTAACACACCACTGTGCTGTTGTACACACAGCTATCACCACCATCAGCAACAACTAGCTGATGCCCCCATTAGCCCAGGTAGGTTACACTTACAAGTTTTTCTTTCAAGACTCTGGAGATGTTTAAAACCCACCTGGCTATGTTGCTGTGTGACTGGATCTAAGTGGCAGGGGATTGGACTCAATGATCTTTTGAGGTCCCTTCCAATGCCTAACATTCTGTGACAGCTCATAGATTTGACTGGTAATTCAGAATATCTTTTAAAATGTTTAGAAAAGCCAACCTGTTGCTGCAACATGAAGAAATTCTGAATGAAAAGACTGCTTTCATCAACTGAATACCCTTTAACTTAACACATAAAAGTCAGTTGTGTGCTGTATTACACAGGTTCATACCTGGATGGTGGATAAACTGATTGCACGCATGGCATTTGCAGTAGCACGTTTGAAATAGAGGGCTCCACACAGGTATTTGAAGCTGCATGTCAGTTTTTTGCTGATGGAATATTACTCACATAATAGAAGATGTGTGTAGTAGTGTGCCAGCATGCTGACTCTAACTTTAAAGCCAACTGATATTGATCAGGATTTAACTCAACCAGGGTTGAATAATATTTCATGATGAGTCAGATATATTATAACCTCTTGCACAACCGACCATATGCCTGCCTGTTCATGCTAATCCCTTCTTCCACAGTAGCCATAGGCAGAGGTGTAGCCAAGTATTCCAGTCCAGATAATCCAGCATCTTGATGGCTGGAACAGCTACCAGCTCTTACTGTTACATACCCGTGGTAGACGATGCTAAGTCAACTTTTACTTTCCTGTTATCCCCTGAAAATTGAACTGAAGAGATACCCTTTGTGTTTTGTGGGCTGGATTCTGAAATCTGCCTGCCAGTTGCCCAAAACTATCCTCCTATATTCCAAAGCTAGCAGTTTAAATTACTTCCCCCCCATAAACTTTGGTGCTCATCATATCCACGATTTTATGCAGATTTCTAACTCCTGTTGCAACTCAAACACTAAGCCAATCCTTGCACTGCTCTGTCCATGAATAAGACAGATAAGACAAGAGAGCTTTGTTGTAGGTTCATTCATTCTGAAGTCTAATCCTGTGCAAGAATTCCTGTTCTGTACAGAATCCAGCAATGGCACTTAAAAAAAGCCTGACTTTATTGCAAGTCATTTTATTTACACACACAAACAGCGAGGTAACAAAAAAGTCAGGCATCAGTCACACCTGTAGGATAAGATACCATTTACAGCCTTATACAACTTCATACTAAAAGACATATAATTTATGGTGCATTTACAGTGCTGTAAAGGCCATATTTGCTCTTCATATGTCATACTTCTCTTGTCTTGGCTCCTGGGACTGTGAAGGGATTTATTGTGTCATCTTAAGTGTAGTTTTCTAGGAAGAATGAAGAGTTCAGACCACTGGATTCACCATTTACATCTGTCCTGTATGAAGCTGCTATACAAAGTGTAGTATCACTTTAGGATTGATAGGGCACTACAACAGGCTGCCGTTTCAAGGTGGTAAAAACGCCACAAGTGTCTTCTACTATAGTTATACCTTCAAAAAAGTAGAATTTAGGGAAGATCTTGGACTGGCCAAGTCTTGACCAACAACAGAAGTTAAGCACAGGAAACCTTTGTTCAGAAATGTTAATGGAGCCCTTTTTCTTAGTAGTGCAAAACAATGCAAAAGAACGTATTTTGATCCCTGCTTTTTCATGTGGTTGGATGTTCATGTTTGACCATAAGGATTTAAGAATTTGCTCCCCACAAAATCTTTACATTCATACTGAATGCAGCTCTTTTTTAAATGGAATATTGCTATTTTTAAGGTTCTTAATAAGACTACTTATGAATAAAAATAGGACCCAGAAAAAAATCCTCGAGCAGAATTATGCCAGACATAATATCAGGCATAATCTTGCCCACGGTCATGCAAATCAGTAGATAAACCCCCTAATATTCAGATGAGGTGTTGGGAGTCACCTTTCTAATACCTTGCCTGAACCCTCAGTCAGAACACTGGCCAAGTTCAGTGTTATGGGACCTTCAGGGTAAGGGACTATATAGCAAAACCTGAGTCTGTAACTGAGGACTAACAAACACAAAACATTTAGCGTGCTTTTGGGTTGTTGCAGTGAGAATACCTGCAATAATGGTGTCTTAAACCTGTGAGTGAAGTTCAAATATGTAGCTGTGTGCTTGAACCTTGCAGTCTGTCCTACCAGCATAATTGGGTAGTAGGAAACTTCTTTTCACCAGAAGGGGCTGTCACACATTGGAACAGGCTGCTGAGAGAAGTGGTGGAGTCACTATCCCTGGAATAGTTTAAAATCTGCAGATATGCTGATGAGGGAAGTGGTTTAGTGTCCAGTAGGTAGTGCTGAGTTAACAGGAGAACTCAAAGACTTTAAAAAGCTCTTCCAAACAACACTTTGCTACGATTCTATGCTGAAGGATCCTTTGCAGCCATGTTGCAACTACACAGAAAGTACCAGTATGAGGTTGTATTTTTCCAAAGAGGAATAGTCTTAAACCACATAGGAATAAATTTCATAAAGTAGCTATGTGTTCCCTGTCCCCCATATACTGACACCAACAAGTACATCATTCTCTTCTAAAATTTCCTCCCAGAAAGCTTATCAAACTTTAAGGGCACTTTTTCCTCTCTGGTTTATGTATTTCCTGAGCATCTTATACCATGAGGATGGCACTGCGAACCCTTTGTGAAAACAAGGGTTGTAACTATTTAGAAAGCTTCTTTCAATGGGTTTTATAATTCAGTAGCCTTTATCTCAAAAAGCTGCCGTGTCAAAAGCAGACAACGTGAAGCGTGGGAGATTTGGTTCGTGGAGACACGTTCCCTACTTTTAAGAGCAACTGGAAGGAAGGCACAAATCAAACAGCAGCATACTTCACTCTGCAGAGTGCTGCATAAAAGCAGAACATCAGGACTACTGGAATTTTCACTTTGATGATTCATAAAATGTTCCAGTTTTGCTTCTATAAGGCAACCGGGAGAAGAGTTTACAGGTGGTGACAAGCATATAAATGCGTGGTGCATTAGAAATATCACAATTAATTCAATAAATGTTTTTTATGAAGTGCCTTCTGAAGCAACTCCTAAATTAAATGGGCCCCAGAAGTGCAGTGCAGTTAGCAGTGTCATATATAACAGAGACTGTAAATCTTGTACCAGTTTACAGATGTTTCTATTTAGTATCTCTAATCCAAAAGATCTGACGAGATGAGGCCACCCCAATGTTCTTCAATGGCAAAGCCCCTAGGGCTTCTACACTTCACAACAAGTAGGAAATCCTTATTAATCCCTTTAGCATTTGTTGTAATGACACTAATCACGATGAACTCTTCCAGTATTAATTCGGATGTCACATATAATTCCAAAAGAATCCCACTGAAATTTGAACAGAACTAACCTCATCTAAATGGAGTAGAAATAATAAAATAACTCATTTTTCCAATTTTCCTAATCACACCTCCTTTTCAAAGCCTGGTCATGTTAAGTGAATCCACAAGCCCATGGAATAGTACTGATTGAGTTTATCTGTGGGAGCCACATTTATGTGGGCTGCATTTTGCCATGCAATTCAGCATCTGTTAATGGATTCGAAGAAAAGAATTGCATCAACAGCTGATCACTGACTGCCACTTGCTTTTTTATCCAGCAGACTTTATGTCATCATGCGTTATACTTACCGCATGTGTACCATGTCTAACCTGTTCTCAGAAATAATTCCTCAAAGCATCTTTACACCATTACCTCTCTGCATAATTGTGGGAGGTTTTTTAAACTAAACCTTTCCATGTATTCTTCATCGCAAACATTGCGCATCGCCTGGATGTGTTCCTGTGCGAATTGGTCTAGGTGATCCTGCTGTGTTAGGGGGATTGGACTAGATGATCTTTTGAGGTCCCTTCCGATCCCTAATGATTCTATGATCTCTAGTGTACAGAGGTAGCAGAGAGTTCAAATGCTTTAAATTATAGAATCATACAGGTTGGAGAAGACTCTTGGAATCATCAAGTCCAACCATTAATTCTGCTATGTATTGAACACCACATCTAAACCACCTTTAAATACATTCAGAGATGGCGATTCAACACTCTCCCTGGGCAGCCTATTAAAATGTCTGACTGCTCTTTCCATGAAAAAAGTCTTTCCTAACGTCCAGTCTAACCCTCCCCTGCTGCAAATTGAAGCCATTTCCTCTTGTTCTATAACTAATCACCTGTGAGAGGAGGCCAGCACCCACCTCTCTACAACATTCTTTCCAGTTGTTGTAGAGAATAGTGAAGTCCCTCCTCAGCCTCCTCTTTCTCAAGCTAAACAGCCCCAGCTCCTTCAGTTGCTCTTCATAAGATTTATTCTCCAGGCCCATCGCATACACAACACAATCAAATGCTAGGAAAATACAGCAGTGAGTAATGTTATTATACACGATCCTATTAGTAAGAGCTTCAGACTACACCCTCGTAGGAAACCAACTACGTGCAATTACTATGCAGAATGACTCAAGCATCCATGTGCATGTCTTAGTGACACTGCTGCTGTAACAACTATGCCTGTTCAAAACCACAAGGATGTCTAGAGCACAAAAATATGGCAAAAGGAGAAAGCAGAGCGTTTTGGAGAGCACACTTCTTCCCCCATCTTGTCTGTATGTGTTTGCACAACTGATGGAGACCATAAGAAAGCATGAACTAGGCAACCCATGAACTTTGGCAAGCAATATTGGCTGAGGGAGCACTCAGAAGAGACCCCTGATGACCACCAGAAACCCAAATAGAACATGCACAGCCATACTCCAAGCAAGCACCTTCCATAGACTGGCCCCACATTGCTTCTCATGCTCCCTATCATTTTACGTCTAAACTGGGGATTTTCCCCAAAGGGACAGTACAATAAAAGGGCACAGTTGTGAAGAAATCTTGCTGGCCCACCATTGAAAGCATCATGATGTATGGAACCTGCAAGATGCCCCTGGATCTAGGGTGGTTACTATCTTACCTGCTCTCTATCTTTCCTCTCTCTTTTTTTCCCAGTCTGTCTTCTCACTAGCTGGTTCACAGTGTCAAAAGCAAGGGGGTTCAGCTTTCCTGTTAAACTGCTCAGATGGCTACTTCACCATCTAAGGAGCATTAAAATTGGCATAGTCAATAGGATTGTCCTGGTTCAAGACCATCAGGAAAGGTCAAGAAGGTTGATCCTCTAAGGATTATGTCAGTGTTGAAAGTGATCTTCTGAGCATCATCTTGTGTTTAAACTCTGATCTACAGAAATAGGGACCAGACCCAAGGCTTTTTTCTCTCTGCAGAGACAAGGAGCTAGAAAAACAAAATGCTTCCTCTATCAAAACCCAAACTTTGTTAACCTTTTTGGAGAAAATTAATTCATGTCCCTCACCACTGAGGCTTGTTTGGGAGTGAGAGAGCTGGACTAATTCCCAAACTATGACTGACTGGATCTCTGCCTTACAGTCAGAAGTGAAACTGTGCCCAGGGAAAAGGAAATCCTTCATTTGCACCACTTTAGGAGCTGCCCTGACAGCTGCAGCAGAGCAAAGGGAACAACAACAGCAGGCAGAGAGCCAAATTATGTTGTCTCTGCAAGAAAGAGTGAAATCATTGCAGGAACAGTTGGAGAAAGAACAAGCACAGTCTGATGGACTGAGTTTCTCTGACTGCTTGTGCAATGGAGATTTAGGGAAAGATCACAATGCCCTGGATAAAAAGTAGCATTGACCTGTTTAACCCGAAAAGGAGTCACAACAGGCTAAGGAAAGAAGAGAGACATTAGAAGTAAAACCCTTAGACCACTGCTTAAAACAAAGTACACATACAATGGCAATAGCATGCCATCACAAATTACAACAAAAGAAGTGCCTTATACAGCCACAAGCTGGCTAAAATACAAAAGTGAGGTGGCAAAACTCAAAGGGAAGCTGAAAACAAACATGAGGAGATTGGATCTTCCTCACAGAAAAGGCAGCAGAAAGTTTCTGGGACCCTCATGTATTTTTGACTACAGTCTATCATCAAGCCACCTATTACCAGGGCTCAACACTTTCATAGGGGCAATGGGACTAGATGATCTTTTGGGGTCCCCTTCAATCCCTAATGATTCTATGATTCTAATTTCTGGTACTGTAGATCAACTTATAGAATGTGTAAAAAGCTGTGTTGCATGCAGATTGTGTATGACTCTGAATTGAAGCCTAATCAGGGATCCCCCATGAATATGCCAGTGGACTGAGACAGAATGACAGGCTTAATAAGAGGTCTCCTAGACACATTAAAACGAGTCAGCATTCAATTACAGAATCAACACTAGTCGGATAATCCCCTCTTTCTAAGCCCATTCACACATGGACCCAGCAGTTACTTTTCTTTTGCAGACAAAAACAAAGGGAGAAGCCACCACAAGAACATCATGTGAAAAATCTTGGTTGTTATTGGTTGGCTCTGTTGGGAGCCAAAGTTATACATATTGGTAAGGATGCCTGACTTCCCATCCAAGGAAAGTTGGAATGAGGATCGTGGGAAACTCACATGGACTTTGAGTCAAGGTTTTGTAAGGGTATGGAATCACACAGCCTGCATCTCACATTGCCATAGTCAGAGGGGTGAGGAAGCTTCTCTGTGATGGACAGGCTTAATGCTTGTGCTCTGAAGGACTCATTTCCTTCCTTTAAATCAAGCTCAGAATATCCTGCATTCCAGGCAGTTCAGTTAAGGTGTGTAGGTTACTTTTAACTTCTTATGGTTTAAGGTTTCAAATTTGCTGAATTTCCTAATCCAGATGTCTAAATGTACCTTTGAGGTACCACAGACTATTCTTACCTCTATATAACTACAGGTATGATCATCAAGTTTCCTTGGCCCCTTGGTTTAACAGATTAGAGGGTGCTTGTCTTTGATTTCCAAGAACTCTATCTTTTTCCAGAACACTTCAGTGGAGATAGTGTTGTGGTTTCAAACTAATGAAATGTACAACTCTTAGGAAATCAGGAGAGAGAAATCAATCACAAGCTTATGTTCCCAGATCATGACAGCTTAATGGCCATACAGTTACTGGGACTTTAACCACCTGAGGGAAACCTGATGAAGATTTTTTGCTGTCTTCCATCTCCTGTGACATAGACCTTCTTTCAGGCTCGGAGCACCCTGTTGAAATCGATTGTGTCCCTCCACAAAAGCTTCTTTCCTAGGCTTCATCTCATGCCTTTACCTCTGTCACATCCTCTTCCCTTACACAGCCTTCAATGTTTTCTCTTCCACTGCTCCTTTTGTCTACCAAATTTCAAGCACCCTGGTAGGGAAAGCTTCAGATTAAACATCAAATACAACATAAAATTGAGGTAACTTAAGGCTTTAGGAGATGCTGGATGATGGTGCTTCAAATCTCACGCGCAAAATATAACCTTCAAAGTGTTGGGATATTTTAAGAAGAATTGCAGAGAAGTCAGAATGCTTTCAGTCTGCTTGTGATGCATTAAGAAGGATTTTTCCAATGTCTTCCTTGACTAGTTGGGGAGTCTGGTACAGAGGTGCTCACAAATGGTGGCAAGCAGAAATTAGGGCTGCTAGTGCCATCAATGATAGCCTGGTGTTACTTCAGAGTGACCTGTAAACCAGTGTGTAAATGTGTCCTGATTTACAAAACTGCCCATCTCCCACAGTTCCTTCTGAGTTCTCATTGTTAATGACAGTGGTAGCTATGCAGTAGGAATTACTTCACAATCATTAGATGAAAAGCTCTTTAGAACCTGCTTCTCATTTGCACTAAGATGTGATACCTTGCTGCAGAAGTATGAGGGAGATTTAATACGGGTGTAAATTGTATTTTCCCTTTCCTGCAAATCTTTTTCATTAGCAGTGTCTTGGTTAAATTAACGATATTTGTACACGTAGACCACCACCTCTTTTTATTATTGTACAGTGTCTTTGTATAACTGCATTACTCCCTTTGGATACCCTTTCTCAGCTTATTTCTTCCTCATGAAAAAAGACTGCGATAATCATGGATCATATCTGCAATAACATTTTCGAATACCTCAGGATACCTTCCCTCTCTCACCAAGAAACATATTGAGCAGGAGTCAATTCCAGTTAAAGCATACAATGGTAAAGCTAGGTGATTGGATTAGTCCACAGAAAGGACAGGTGTAATTCCAGAGGAAGATCCATCTAACTGTGTAAAGATAGTAGAGATTTTTTTTCCTGGAAATACCTAAGCAGGACATAGAATCACAGAATCATTAGGGACTGGAAGGGATCTCGAAAGATCATCTAGTCCAATCCCCCTGCCACAGCAGGATCACCTAGACCAAATCACACAGGAACACATCCAGGAGGGTTTTAAACATCTCCAGAGAAGGAGACTCCACAACCCCCCTGGGCAGCCCCTTCCAGTGCTCTGTCACCCTCACTGGGAAGAAGTTTCTCACATTTATGTGGAACCTATGTCTTGGGATGGAATTTCTTGGAGACAGGCATGAAGAGCACTGTACAAAGCTCTGGTGACACTTCCTCTGGTCCAGATGATAAGGCATGTGGGGGCATCACATATGAGTGGCTGTGTTGGATATATGAAATTTGAGGCATGTGGGTCTCTTCATTGAATCTCTTCATAACCACATGGTGACTAGCAGCAAGGGAAAGTGTTGTTGAGCCTAAGTCATTATCTCACTGAGAAAGACTCTTCCCAAAGGCTTAAATTTTGTAGGAAGGTTTAAACTAGATGATCTTTCGAGGTCCCTTCCAATCCCTAATGATTCTATGAAATCATCAGAGCAGGGTATAAGAATTCAGTACCTGTAGCACGACCTCAGTGTTTTCAGGACAGAGCTTAGCTGATTGCTGTTGGTGTTGGGACACAGTCTCCTACGAAAGTGAGGCACAACACACTCTTCTTTCTGTCTAATGACTTCTTCAAGGTTGGTCCAAGTCCATGGCTAAAGTCACAGACATAAGCTACAGAGAGCAACTGAGCTGTGAACCATGCTAGAACATCTGGCAACCTGGAGCTACCACCACATCTGCTCATGTTCATAGTCAAGAGGGAGAATATCCACGAACTGCCCTGCTTTCTTCACTCCCTGCACTCAAGCGAGAGGGTCTATTGCATCCTTGTTTCATGCAGCCTTGGCTCTGGTTCCTGTGCCCAGTGGCTGAGAGGAGGACAGGCTGTCGTAAGACCATGGCCAAGAGCCACGGGGCATCGGCAGAACCGTGTGGTTACAGCACTGCGCATCACCAGGACCCACCTCTCTTCTCCTCCAATCCTCTGTCCCCATCGGGTGCAGCCCACCAGCTGGCACACGGCAAGAAAGCAGAGTGATCCAGTCGCTGAGGTCAGCTGGCCCTTGCTCAGGTCAGGCGTCTCTGAATGTGTTGGGTTGCAACATCTTAATACATCACCAGTCTCTACAGTAATAGGGCAATGAACTCGCTGTTCTCCTCCACCCTCATAGTTCCCCTCACTGACCCATCCCAGAGCCTTTATAAGTAACAGGGCCACCTGTGTTCTGCCTCGGACACAGGTTCTGTCCATCTTGGAGCGTCTTCATACCTACAAAGACTATCCTGCTACCAGTTGGCAGTCATGAGAATCCTTTTCTTCCTCGTTGCTGTTTTCTTCTTCCTCTTCCAGGCTGCTCCAGGTAAGACTGAAAAGAGATGAGACAGAGACTAAAATCAGGGGATTGGACTAGACGATCTTTCAAGGTCCCTTCCATTCCCTAATGGTTCTATGATTCTATAGAAGGATGTGTGTGCAGGCAGCCCGCTTAGTGCCGCTAAGTGCTGATGTTCAACTCATGGCTGCGCTCCTGAACTTCATCACTTCTGCATTAAAATTCATGTTCTTCATATTTTGAGTCCCCCTCCCTAGTCATAGTCCTAATCATAGAGTCATAGAATCTATAGAACATTAAGGACTGGAAGGGACCTCCAAAGATGATCTAAGTCCACTTAGTGCCGCTAAGTGCTGATGTTCCATTCACTGCTGTGCTCTTGGACTTCATGACTTTCATAATAAAAGTCGTGTTCCTCATATTTTGAGTCCCCCTCCCTAATCCTAGTCCTAATCATAGAATCATCAGGGATTGGAAGGGACCTCAAAAGATCATCTAGTCCAATCCCCTGCCACAGCAGGATCACCTAGACCAAGTCTCACAGGAACACATCCAGGAGGGTCTTAAACTTCTCCAGTGAAGGAGTTAAGCTCTTGTGTGGATGCTTTTTCTGGTCTTCCTGATGGTCTCTTTCCAGCATCTTGCTGCATTCCAGTTACGTGATGATATAGTAGGAAAAAAGCTGCTTCTGTATATTGAGGCAATTCTTAGGCTGATGCTTCAGATTCATGTCTGCGAAAGGAGAGCTGTGGCACTCACATCTCCTGGATGTCTCTTCTAGATTAATAGACCTCCTGTATTTTGCTTTAAAAAGTAGTCGTGGCTGTGGGTCCTTGACTGAACTCTACACTGTCCTTGTGCATTAAGTGAGTCTAAAGCACATGGAGCACTCCAGGCTGTTTGGGGGACTGGCGGGGGGGTTGGACTAGAGGATCATTCAAGGTCCCTTCCAATCCCTATTGATTCTATGACTTCAGAGAAGTTCAAGCTATCTCCATCCATCCTTGCTTTGGTTTGCAGTAGAAGCTGTACCGGCTTTCCTAGACCAGCAGATGTCGGTCTACTCAAAGAAGTGTAGAACAGTTCAGGCTAAGAGCAGGCACTTGCCACAGCAGGATCACCTAGATCCAGGCATTAGGAATCGGAAGGGACCTCCAAAGAT
>JAOXOE010000256.1:48644192-48658326 GCA_028565055.1 Phoeniculus purpureus
GAGGAAGTTTTCTTTCTGATGCTCTCCAAGCTGCCACATCCATCTCTTCCCCTGAACACAGGCAAGGAGAAACCAAGATGGAGGGACAAAAAAGGTGTTTGTGCAGGAAAAATTTCTGTGCAGGAACTGCTTGAGAATAAGTCTTACAGACAATGGTGACACTTGTGTTTCATTTCTAAACAGCAGTCTTAGAAGGCAACACAAAGTTTTCTCTTTTATTCAACAATCCAAGATTGCCTAAGCTGTTTTCCATACACTGATGGGGTGACCGAGTGGTGAAGGCAATGGAAGTCTTGCAGTACCTGAAAGGGGATGCAGAAGAGCTGGAGATAGAGTCCATCATAAAAAAATCTAATGACAGGGCAAGGAGAGGTTTAGTTTGGGTCTTAGGAAGAAGATCCTCACTATGAGGGTGGAACAGGTTGCCTAGAGAAGTTGTGGGTGGACCATCCCTGGAAATGTTCAAGACCAGATTGAATGGGGCTCTGGGCAACCTGATTTGGTGAGAGGTGTCCCTGCCCATGGCAGGGGGGTTGGAACTAGATGATCTCAGAGGTCCCTTCTAACCTAAGTCATTCTGTAATTCAACTCTTCTATGGTTAGGTACGAAGTCATTGCACCTGAAGGCTATTTCAAAATAGAAATGTCATTAATTTTTATAAATATGTGTTTCTTGCCTGCATTACACTATAGGGAAACCACAAAAAAGAGAAGAGATCATAAAAACATGGAATGATTTTAAAAGCAGAAGGCGATTTTGCTGAACTGATAACGCACATACAACACAGTTGTGTGTGTGTATTCTACATAAAATAAACACATCCATAAATGTTCCTGGTAACAGCATTATGATGTTATGAAGTATCTGCGTGTTGCTTATTGGATTTATTAATAAAGGTTTATCTATGACATGATAAAATGTCTCTCACTTGTGTTGACATGAGGTTTTCTTCTTACAAGTTAAGGACTGCATGCTTAATTAATTTTTACAACTGCTATGATAAGGTTTTTAAATCAATGTGTTCATCGTAATACCTTTGGCAAAATAAGAAAAGGCTGGGGGAGCTGGATCTCTTTAGCTTAAAGGAAAGGAACTGAGGGGTGACCTCATTAATGTCTATACATATGGAAAGGGAGGGTGTCAGGAGGATGGAGCCAGGCTCTTCTCAATGTCATCTAGTGATAGGATGAGGGGCAGTGGGTGTCAGCTGGAACGTAGGAGATTCCATATAAATGTGAGAAGGAACTTCTTCCCAGTGATGGTGTCACAGCACTGGAACAGGTTGTCCAGGGGGGTTGTGGAATCTCCTTCTCTGGAGACGTTTAAAACCCACCTGGATATGTTCCTGTGCAACTTGCTCTAGGTGAACCTGCTGTGGCAGGGGGATTGGACTAGATGATCTTTTGAGATCCCTTCCAATTGCTAATGTTCTGTGATTCTGTGATTAATACTTGATTCTGCTCTCACGGCTGGCATTTCTCATCCCGTGGTATTTTTAGAAAACCATGCCTGTGTATTCAAAAAGTCTTTCTGAACTGCCAGCAAATTTGCATCAATCTTGCATTTAAAGACCACTTCCTTAGTTTGTGATTTAACAGGAAACAAACAATGTGACATAATGAAGATATGTTATCAACAAAAACTTAATTAAAACAAAACAGAACCCTCTAAGAGCAAAAATCCAGTGTTTTGTTGAGAAAACGCTGCCAAAAGGCTACAGCAGTCCTTTCCACCACTTCCCAGTATGCAGTCGCATGGCTCAAATCGAGACTTACCTCTCTGTAAGAAGGTGAGTCAGAACTCACAGGTGGCTCAGGACTGTTATACCAAAACATAAGCACATCGTGTTCACTAAAATCACGCACAGATCAGAAAAAGCAATTGAAGAAGTGAGCAGTGACAGAAGCAGCAGCCAAATAAACCACAAACGCCCACTTTATGAGGTACAGTCATCCCAGCTAGGCATGTTTCATGACTCCATAACTAAAGTACACGACTGGAGTGACTTGGAACATCCTTTCAGATATCACTCTCTTTAAATTATTCCTCAGGGCTTAAATTTGGCTCCTGGGGGCAGCTATAATGTGTTCAAGCAAGACTTGGTTAAAAGGAGTTTATTCAGAAAGTGAGAGGAAATAGCGATTGAGGTGAAATGTACTGAGCTGTAGGCACAGTGCCAAATGCTGGGATATGTATCACAAAATCATTGAATCACAGAACATTAGGGATTGGAAGGGACCCCAAAAGATCATCCAATCCAATCCCCCTGCCAGAGCAGGATCACCAAGAAGTACTCCATATCTTCCCAACTACAGTCAGTCAAAGGTAGTTAGATGGACAATGGTGACTGGTTGAAAAAGACACTAACAACTGGTAATGTTCCATTTTTCCCACTGACGATACACTCACCTGAAAGTAGGGACAAGGGGTAAACGTCCATCTTACAAATCACAAAGAAGAAAGAGGTTGTTTTGTTACAGGTTTGAACAGTTTAGCCCAACCCTTAGATGAGACAGAAGACAATATTCATAGACTAGAATCATTAGGCATTGGAAGGGACCTCAAAAGATCGTCTAGTCCAATCCCCCTGCCACAGCAGGATCACCGAAACCAAGTTGCACAGGAACATGTCCAGGTGGGTTTTAAATGTCTCCAGTGAAGGAGACTCCACAACCACCCTGGGCAGCCTGTTCCAATGCTCCATCACCCTCACCATGAAGAAGTTCCTTCTGACATTCATATGGAACCTCCTATGTTCTAGCTCACACCCCTTGTCCCTTTTCGTATCGCCAGATGACATTGAGAAGAGCCTGGCTCCATCCTCCTGACACCCACCCCTCACATTATTTTTAGGAGATCCCTACCACACCTAGTAGTCCAAAACCAGCAATTCCAGGGAATTTTCTAGTTCCAGAGATTTTTTTTTTTTCTCATCATTCAGGTAGGAAAAAGAGGGGAATAAACTATGTAGAGAATATGTAGTAGAACATGTTCTTTGTCTGAAGAAATTCAGCTGCTGTATCAGGTTCATACTGCCTTTCACAACGCAGGGCAGATAAATATTCCAAGAGAAAAAAGAAATGTGTCCTGAACTGTTCAGATGATTCAGCTGTTGTTAGCTGTGTAATGGACCCCCAGCAGGGCTGGTGCAACTGACTTAAGCTAAAAAAATTGATGTCTTGTGGACTAGTCGTTATCAGAGGAGAAAATGTGACAAGTGAGGAAGTAGCAGTAAGAGATCCTCTATTTTTCCCTGTAAATACTGTCATGTTCTACACCAAGAACAGGCATTGGAGATGGAAAGCTGTTCTATAGACAAAACATGTTAATTTCTCCCACTCAGTTTTATCTATGTGTTTCTGCTCATTTATTTTAAAAATTTGAAAGAAGAAAGTTTCTCTTTCCTGGAGAAAGACACTTTATAAATGAAAGAAAGGGTTGTTAGAACTCTCCCCTGTTCTTCAATAAAACCAGCTTGCTATAGGCGGGCACGTATTCCCCACTGTACCCACTGGAAGATACAGCTGACTTAATCCATTGAGCTCTGTATCTCCTTAGAGGTCTATGTAGAACTATGTGCTCATTACACATTGAATTCTTCATTAAATGGAGTCACCACTTTATTATTAATCAGATTGTAAAGTGAGTTTGGGCTACTATGACTACATTTTCCCTGAAGTGTTAGATAATGTCAGTTTGTGATATTAATCCAATACCTGTTCGCTCCAGATCCCCAATCTAATGTTTTGTTCAATAGAAACAAATTGAACCTTTAGTGATGGGGATACTTCAGTGGAGAAATTGCAAAGCTGTGGCCGAAAGATCTGCAGCTTCAAGGGACATCCTAGAATCAATGGCCAATCTTGTGTCAATCACTGAGAACTGAAGGTCACCTAAGGACAAAGACAAGCAAGTCCTACTAAAAAGTAAAACAACTTCCATACAAGGTAAGAAAAGGGTTCAAGATGAAGGCAAAGAGTCACAGTAAAGAAAAAAGCCTACCAGATGAAGCAGATATAATGAAGAAAATGTATATAATACCCAAAATATCAGAAGGAACTTCTTCACAGTGAGGGTGATGGAGCACCAGAAGGGGCTTCCGAGGGGTTTGTGGAGTCTCCTTCTCTGGAGACGTTTAAAACCCACCTGGATATGTTCCTGTGCAACTTGGTCTAGGTGACCCTGCTGTGGCAGGGGGATTGGACTGCATGAGCTTTTGAGGTCCCTTCCATTCCCTAATGTTCTGTGATTCTATGATTCTGCGAACAAGAACAAAGCCAGAGATGACTGTGGGAAGCCAACTGACAGCGCTGCCAATGCTATGAGTAGGAAACAGTGAAGGACGGGATGGGGGTGATGAAAGATGGGAAGAAAAAAAGTTAGAAACACAACAAGGAAGTTTCCTGAACTAAAGTTCGGGGAAATTTTTCAAGCTAGAAATAGGATGCTTTGTCACAAAGCAGTAACATCGCTCAAAGAGGGAAGCATGAAATATAAACTTTGTCTAACATGGGTCACTCATAATAAATGAGCTGGTCTTGCTTGTAGGCGTAATGAAAATGTTCCACAGGGAAAGTTTTTAACAGATAACACTAAACTTTACCTGCACACCAGCTATTTTTGCACTGCTAGAGAGTTGCACTTGTTTTTCCCACATCTCTGTGCTACCTCCTGGCTTCTGCCTGTGCCTCATGTCTGTCTTTCTGCTGCATTTCTGCCACCTGCTATCATGCAGTCGTGCAGAGAGTCCTTTAAAACAAGTACTTCACCTGTAGAAGTAAAAAAGGTATTTTGGCCCAAGAGCCATTACAGCCAAACAAGTGACTCAATGCAAAACCAGGTCAAGAAGTGCCTCTGGACTTTCAATTCTTCATGCTGGGCACTACCCAATGGAAGTCCAACATTGTTCAGGAGGCAAGTAGCCAGGTACAGCTGCTGTGCAAGGGCAGAGAGATTTCAGAAGCCGTAGCTGTTATCCATTTTCTCCGTGTGATAAATTACTTAAAAGATAAATTAATTATCTTTTTCTGTTGCTAAGATAAACACCAGAATGTCCACTGACTAAAACTTACTACGTGAACTCTCACACTCTGTATCCCAATTCATTTTGCTACCTGTAAAATGTACTTTAACCCTCCTTTTTCCTCATCCAGCAGCTCCTCATCTTTCTCCATATTTTTTTGTGGTTCTTCTGTGGTTCTTTTTTTATGGGAAGTAAATTCACTGATCTGTGGAGGAGAAGGTACAGTATTTTTTGCATGCATTAGTGGCATTTACTCAGATACAGCTCTTCCATTTATAATACTCAAGTTGTCTCTTAAAAAAATATGGGCTCTTATTTTTGCTTCTGAATATTTGGGAGGCACTCACAGACTACAGTGCTGAGAACTCCTTGAGTAGTTAGGCACCAAGAACAAGACCATCAGCCTCTTCAACAGTTCAAGCCTTTCCCCCATTGGGGAATACTAACACCAGTTAAGCACAGCACACGAAAATGAGATTTATTCCTTCCCTTACGTTCATGATTAAAGTAATAGGATTTTTTTTTAAGACCATGTTGTATCCTTTTACCTATAAGCCACATCTCTAAGGCGATTACTTATCAACATAGAAGCCTGAATCCTAAATGTATCTTCTATTCATAACCTCTGTGACCCTCCACATAGCCTGCAGACTGCTGCCACGTATTGAGAACCTCTGAATCTTAGCAGAGGACATAAATAAGTTCCCTTGCCCAGCTGCACAGCTGTTTTTCTCTCTGTTGAAAGTCCTCTTACATCTCAAAGCTGCATGCCTCATCCATCTCCAAAGGATTCTGTTCTCTTGAAGAAGGTTGATCAGATGCCTAGGTTACCCTTCTGTTTGTTTTGCATTTTTTTAAAATAAAGCACTTATTTAAAAATGTCTTCTTTTTTTGTTAAAGGAATTACCCAGGACCACAAAGCTTAGGGGAGAGAGAAACCAAGAAGGTTTCGTAGCACGTAAGTGAAAAAATGCCCAGAAGGAGTTCATAGAATCACAGGACATTAGGGATTGGAAGGGACCTCAAAAGATCATCTAGTCCAATTCCCCAACCACAGCAGTATCAAGTCGCACAGGAACACATCCAGGCCGTTGCTGATGTTCTCATGACTAGATAAAAGATGAGGATGTTTAAGAATAAGAGCTCTGAAACATTGCAGAAAGAGCTCCTCTTCTCCAGATCTTCTGTACAACAACAGAACCTGTCTGCATTTGGGACAAGACCCAAAGGGTGACATTCATCTGAGGGAGACAAGACAGAAGATTTTCTACATAAAAACTGGAATTATTGACTCAACAATTGCTAACTCTCCAACGAATTTTTAGAAAAGTGTTCCAAATAGCACTTTAGACAAAATATTCAGAAGAGCAATGAATATGCACAACATTTTGGAGGAAAAGGCTGAGCTAGCAAACACCAGTGTACACTGCTTCACAGGAAATGTGTTCCAGAGAGTGCCGTGCTGTTTGCATTCAGTGACTGATCAGTCTAGGAGAATGGTAGCATCTGGATGAGGGCAGATGGCTGAACTGTCAAATAATGACATTTTACAAAATTTTAGCAGCCTAAGCACAATATGGTTCCAGTCCCAAAGGCAGACAGGTAAACAATGATGCAGAAATTATATCACTAGCATATAAGATTATTGATTACAATTATTCTAGGGGATATAATTGTTCTCAGAAGATTAGGCTGGCTGAAGATTGAGAGCTCTCTCTCAAAAGTGTTAGGTGACTGCTCCCTGGTTTTGTTCAAGAATCTATTTGCTGTATTTTCACTTCACAGAATAAAAGAACATTAGGCATCGGAAGGGATCTCAAAAGATCATCTAGTCCAGAGGAGATTGTTACGATGTGATGAGCTAACATAAAATGAAACTTCTTGGGATAAAGTTGTTGAAATTCACAATTTGACTTTGAACTTTTACTATGAAAACTTGCATTGGGCTCCAGAGGTGATCCTACTGTGGCTGGGGGATTGGACTAGATGATCTTTCGAGGTCCCTTCTGATCCCTAATGATTCTATGATTCTATGAACTTCACCACTGAGTGAGGAATAGCTGCTAAGGGAAGGCTGTGTCCTTGCACTGTGAATGCAATTGGAAGATGGACAAATCTTAAGCTCTGTATACACACCTCAGAGGAAGAAATTCATTTGTGAAGATGCCAGAAAACAGTAGCCAGTTCTGTGGAGAGACATTAAAGCTTCTTTTTGGTTGACCTTACATCGAGGCAAAATTTAGAGTCTGGAATACTCACTCCTGAATCTGTATAAAATCAACAAGGAAAAAGCTTTTGTATTGTAAAAGAGAAGTTACAAGAGAGACAAGTCAAGGGAGACTCATTCCTCTATAACTAAGAGCTTCCCTTATACATCAGTCACTGCAAGGTTCTTTACCAATGTAAAGTCAGCCATAACCTACAGTTCATAGTGTCATTCTTGAAGATAAACCAGACAGCTCTATCAGAAAGCTTTACATATCAGCCACCACCAATACCATTAGCTCTGGAGTTATCTGAGACACAGTGGTGCCTTACAGAAGGGACTGAGGTGTTCTCTCTCTTTGGTGCCTGCTCATGGCTTTCATGTGCAATCTTTCCCCAGCTCAGTACATACTGGTATGTACTTTGCTTTGCAGATTGCCAGTTTGCCTCTTGACCTGTTACTCTTAGAGCTACAAGCACCTTCCCAGAACAGGTGAAAGGGAGAGACAGACAGCCAGGCTACATGTCCACCTTTTCTGTCTAGCTTTCCTGTTAGAAATATTAATAATATTAAAAGTATCATAAAGTTTTCATCTGCTTTTCATTAAACTTCGGTAAATTACCATGCTTCACGGTGCTTGACAGAGGTGATAAAATTACATGGATGATGTGCATTAGCTGAAGTTCAATCTAAATAAAACCAAACTAATACTGACCGGCAAGGGTAAGACTTTAAACGTGTCAAAGCAAGGGATCTGTAATTGCTATATAATTGCTGCTATGGCTCTTCACGTATATTTCCTATTAGATTAACTTTTTGTTTCTGAATTCATACTCTCAGATACATCTTTTAGCCTTTTTATTGGCACAGTGATAATATTGAGGAGATCTCTTAGAAATATCATTCTGCTTGGATATATCACAGCAATATCTATAGTGTTACAGTTTGGAAAGCAGAATATTCTAACCTTGGTGTGTGTTGACCTCTATAGCTGAATGATGTGAAGGCACCTATCAGTGCAGATGCTATTAGTTGTGTAATAGTTTAGAGCTGGAGCGCTCCTTGTGAATTAAGTCTCGTTGAACAGTGCATAATCCTTGTTTCTTCCATAATTATATTTTCCCTTTTGACAGCTGGAATAAAGCTTCCAATGTTAGACCCAGAGATTTCTCGAGAAAACCTTATTCCTTTGGAATTTCACTTTCTCAGTGGTACCATTATTCTCTAAAATGGGACTTGAACTTTCTGATTTACTTTGATAGCAGGGATTACCAGAGGGCAGACGCCGAGGTGGTATAACTCTACCTCAGCTGTGTCTAGTGGAGAGAACTCAAAGACTGTCTCTTTCTTGCAAAGAAGAATCACTGCTAACTTTCTGGGACAGAAGCTGAGGTTTAGCTGTCTATAAATGATTGATTCATAAAAGTTAACTGTTTCTCCAAAAGAACCAGAGTAAGATCCTACAGCACACATCCAGCTGGCTTTTCTCATAACAACAATAAATCATTTGCTGTGCATAGTGCTTGTGACGCAGAGAACATGTGGTTCTTAACCCTGATTATAAGGACAGAAAAGTCTGGTTTAGATGGCATAATGGATTTTGAGAAGAGTTGTTTCTGCTACTCACGGCAAAGCCATTGAATACTCTCGTTGGATATGTTCACAATGTGCTTTTTCTCAAAGAATTTTATTCTGCTTTTCTGGGGTCAGTGCTAAGGATTTAAAACCATTTACATTTACCTTATTTTGTGTGCTCTTTGTGCAAACAAACTCAAATGGTAAGGTGACGGCTTGCTACACACTTGACTCATCTTCTTATTCGAACATCTCTATATTTTAATTCCTTATTTCTAAATTAATTGTCAACGTCCACTCTGGGAAGGTATATACGCAATTTCTTTTACACAGCCTGAAAGAAAACAAGACTGGAAAAGATACCAAAGAGTGATTTAATGCATCTCCTTGCCCAAAAAGTGAGTAAACTATAGCTGAAGTACTCCACACAAACATTTGTCTAACCTTTGGTTAAAGCCTTGAGTGATAGAAATTCTACAACGTGCCTTAGGTAATATATTTCTACAATCAAGTCCCCTTGCTGCTGTTACCTGTCCTAAATGTCACTCGCTGCAATTTAAGCCCTCATGGACCTCATACTTCAATTAGGCGTGAGATTTGAACATCTCTACAGTCAGATGTCAGTTTTGCTAGACTTCTTCAAACAGCTTTAAAATCCCTTGCAGTCTACAAAGAAATTTTAAAAAAAAGCAGATGAAAATGTAGACTTACAATGGATGAAAGTCCTGCTTTGCATGGTTTCACATGGCTGAAACTGGGACAAGCACCACAGCAGGCAACAGCAAAGTAACTTGTTTTCTATATCAGTTTTCCTTAAAACAGGAAAATATTAAGATGCTAGTGTACAAGCATTTAGGTAAATAAACTGTCATCAACCCAGCAATCAAACTGAGAGATTGTGGAGGCGGAATGAATCCAAAACTACACGGGCAGAAGCGAATTCATATTCATAATCTAAAACTTATCATGTACAGAAAAAATTCCGAATACTTAAATGTCCCAGAGAACGTAAAATAAATGCTAAAATATATATATACACACTGAAATGATAGTAGCCTATAGCATCACAGCGACTAACGGACTAACAGGAGCACACATCGTGGGGCATTTCAATGAAGTAACTTAGCTATACGCGGTACTGAAGACTCACACATCCATATTTGGATAATTCCATCATTAAAAATACAGGCATCTTCTCATGAGGTCTAGCTTCTCTACATCATCCACACTCTAGAGAGCAATCAACTCCAAGCTGCGGTTGCACAATCAAATTTGAAAATTCTCCTATCAAAGGAGAACTTGCTGCCAGACCTCACTGTGGGAACTTAGGGCTTCTGTCTTCAAGTGTAATAAAAGTCATGTTAGGGATTGTGAAGGAGATCTGATGCATTAAAATGCTGTTAGAGACTATATCTCACAATCAGCTGCGGAAATTTACTGACATAGACAGTCATCTCCGAGAACTGGGGCTGAAGTCTTGAAAGGACTGAATAATTTTACAAGCAGTGACAGCATTTGTTATTATAAAAAGCTAAGAGAAGAATGCATCTAGATCTCATGCCTCAGGGCTCAGGAGTGGATCACCTGCCATCAGGATGCGTTTCTTCCCACTTTGTGTGTCCTTGGGAGGTCAGTGGGGCATAGAGTGTTAAGTTTTAGTTTCCCCTAGAAATTGTTCACTTAATGAACAATTTCCAGAGGTGTGAAGGTTTTTGAGGGAACAGTGGTCCATTTTGAAACAGCTGTAATTATAGAATCATAGAATCATTAGGGATTGGAAGGGACCTCAAAAGATGACGTAGTCCAATCCCTCTGCCACAGCAGGATCACCTAGACCAAGTGGCACTGGAACATACCCAGGCGGGCTTTAAACATCTCCAGTGAAGGAGACTCCACAGCTCCCCTGGGCAGCCTGTTCCAGTGCTCTGTCACCCTCACTGGGAAGAAGTTCCTGAATAATGAATAATTAGAATGCAAAAGTTCTTAAAAAAAAAAAAACAAGTAAAGGATTGTTTACCAACTACATCACATGAGATAAAATAAATAGCACTTATGTTCGTGATCAAAAAGCCCTAACAAGCAAAAGTAACTCCCTCAATTAAGTTATGGAACGAATTCCACAGCCTGGGTCAAGAAATAGACTTCTAAAAGATGAAAAAAGTTCACATAAAAATAGAGGAGAAAAAAAGGAGAGAGTGCAATTAAAAAGACAACTTCTTGCAGATTTGATTTACAAATAGATTTTTAGAGGCAGCATAAAATTTAGCAAGTTAGATGCAAAACCATCACACAACAGTCAAGAGGTAATAATAGGAAATTCCTGTTAAAGGCATAAAACTAATACTGAACATCTTCTTAAAATATATTTAAAGTATGTCAGTAAGATGACAGATGTGATTAAGGTGTAAAACAGTTCCCAAGGAAGATAGAGCTATAGGAGAAATACTAAATAATCCTCAGCTTCACACTGGAGGAGTAACCTGTATTTTGAGGAGCACTACATTAAATTGAGATGTCAATAGGATAAGTTTCAGAAGAAAATAGTGAAATAAACAATAACAAATCTCCCAGACCCAGCAGGATTAGTTCGAATTCTGAGGGAATGCTAGATCAGTGAATGATAATCTGTGCTTGCAATTTGAAATTAAAACTGATGTCCTGCCGGAGGAATAAAAAATACTGTAGCAGTGAATGAGGGAAACTTCATCTGAATTCTTTAGTTAGCAGATTTGTTGAAGTTAATAGGAAGAGTAAAATGAGTAGACACATGGATAAATATGTTATTGGGAACCGGGAGTACAGCTCCTGTAGCTGGAAGCCATGGCTCATAAATCTATTAGACAATGTGAAAAATCACATGGATAAGAACATCTCAGTAGTTCAGGACAGCACTGCCAGAGGTCCAACCCTAAGTCAGATAAACCTGAATAATGTCTCAGCTGTGCGGTGGGCAGAGATAGGAAGTTGCCTTTCAGAAATAGAAATTAATCTAAGTGCAGTGCTGATGTACCTTTGGAGCCTCAAAGTCCGGCAAGAGCTTATTCAGCAAAAGCTTGATGTACTCAGAGCTGTGGTGCCCATTATAAACAAGGTATCTCAGAAATCTGGACAACCATGAGGAAATACACCAAAGCACTAGGAATAGCTCTTGTTCAGGGACATATGCACAGACAAATTGGTGCCCACGCTTAGAAGAATTGAGCTGTATAAAGTCCATGTAAAATACACCAGCAACCCTAACTACTTCACTCAATCACAGTGGCAGGGTGCAGCCACCAGGCAAAAGTCTTGAGATATCCTTGCAAGAAACACACTAGCATTATAGGCAAGGACCTTACAGGCTATATCTGTCCTACTTGGCTGACCTAGCTTAAGAAATCTAGGAGGTCAGAAGATTATCTCAATAGGAAGCCTTTAAAATAGCAGCAGAGGGCAAGGGGTAGCCCATTGTCTCAGCTCCCCATCAGTAATAACTGGGTTCATCTTTCCAACAGTCAAACAAGTTTTCTGCTTCTGTCATGAACAAAGGCTCAACAGGACACGGAAAGATAGCCCCAAACCTCCATGGACCACTCTTTTACCAGTCTAGAGAAGGTTTCAGAAACTTGCTTCATCTGCTGAATAAACGTGAAAAGATACCTGCTCCATTAAGAAATGGTGGTCAGGCACTGGACTTCCCAGGGAGGTGGTTGAGTCGCCATCACTGGGTGTGTTTAAAGATCGTTTGGATGGGGTGTTGAGGGATCTGATTTAGGGGTGAACTTGTAAGGTAGGGTAGATGGTTGGACTCAGTGATCCCAGAGGTCTTTTCCGACTACAGTGATTCTGTGATTCTGTGAACTACTAGGCTTCAGTTATGTCTGTTTGCTGCCTTTGTGCCATCCTTCACCCCCACAGTGTTTGGAAAACCTTTGCCTATTAAGTCGGCAAAGCAGAGGAAAATTGTGATAACACACCAGTGCTCAACAAGCCATGCTTTAAAGAAAAACACTGCTGATAAGATAAACAGCTTGTGATGTACTTAATTACAATATTTCATACTCATTTAGCCATCTCCATATCACAGCACTAACAGAGTGGATTTCGAAGAGGAAACAAGACTCCTTCCCACTAGCCCAGAGGGCTAATTATCAACTAGCAACCTGCTTTTCTTTTTTTTTCCAGTAGCAAGTAATTTTTTTTCCTGTAGAATTTATTGAGCTCATTACCAAGCTGCTTATGAAGTGATTTGAAACGAGGCAACATTAAAGCATTCTGAAAATCCCTTGCACTTAGTCATCTTGACACTTTGTTTGAACTTGAAGCATTAATAAGAAATAACGGCAGCGGTCCCCTATATCTGATTCTATTGTTTGACAGCATATTTAAAAGCCAAAAGATGATATGATCAAGGATTTTTAATCAGCACAGTAATTTGTAGGAGTGTCTCAAGTATTCTTAACTTTGAAAACATGACAGGGACATGCCTGTGAGAAAGAAGACAGGTACGGTGCATATTGGCCTAGAATAACACGGTGATGTGAAACAGGGAGGACAAGCACTGCTGGAAGAGAGTGGGGGGTTTATTGCTTTTTTATAGGCAAGACTGAAAATTGAAAGATACACATCAAAGCCACTAAAGAACTCCACGCGCTGCACCTTATTAGCCTGGTTTTACCTTCCTTAATCACATTACATAATATGCATCACCAGATTAACCTGCTTGGGGTCAGCAGAGGGGCCACCATAAATATATTTGAAGTGGAGCCTGTGAACGTTTTCAAAGTGGAAAAAAGGAATTATAGAGAGAGGAGTAGTAATATCCATGGAAATCTATAGCATATTAAAGTGAAATCTGTGAATAGCTTTGCTTCTCATTGTTCCCCCACACACACACCCAAGCATTAGCGTTTGAACTAATAATTGGAGCCAATGGAAATGCTTCTGTTGAAAGAAAGAGTTTAACATCATCCTTCACTCTAACTGCATTCTAATGTTCTGCCTACCTTATTACAAAGCCTTTAAAGGAGAGGGGAAATGATTCGTATGAGAACAAATGGGCACTAGTAGTACAAACACTGAATGTATCACCACGTGCTCTCTCCCCAAAAAAGGGCGAGCACCCCCAAACGGGGTTTGCAACAAAGAAGGGGCAGATTCCAGCCAGATGTGCACACCAAGGGTACAAGAAAATTCCTCCACCCTCCAGCAGTTTTGAGTGTCACAGAGAGAGTGAATCAGACCCTTCATGGGATGCCCTCACAGAATCACACAACATTAGGGACTGGAAGGGACCTCGAAAGATCATCCAGTCCAATCCCCCTGCCACAGCAGGATCACCTAGACCAAG
>JAOXOE010000256.1:48665808-48677326 GCA_028565055.1 Phoeniculus purpureus
TTAGGGATCGGAAGGGACCTCGAAAGATCATCTAGTCCAATCCCTCTGCCACAGTAGGATCACCTAGACCAAGTTGCACAGGAACACATCCAGGCGGTTTTTAATACATATATAATTATTACAATTATAACTATTATCATAATATCTAATTATTAATAGCCTTTGATCTGCATTTTAGTTTAGAATGTCAACAATGCCTGGATTTTCACCTACATTTCCTGGTTTTCAGATGCTGAAAAGCAAAACTGTATAAAGATCTTTTATTCCTAGCACGGTTGAATTGCTTTGTTTGGGGCCAAATTAGGGTCATTACATGGAGCACACGAGAAGTTGTCTACAGGCAGGATTACGCTGAAGTTGTGTGTCTTGGCAGTGACCCATGTGGCAGAAGCAGATAGCTGGCTTCACCCAGAAGAGCTCTTTGGAATGGGATGTGTCTACTGCAGCCCCTCACCATCTGCACAGATCCAGCCAGACCTGCAGACAGATGCTTTGATGAGAAGTAACTTGAAAAATGTTAATTTTGGAATTTATATTCAAGGAGGAAGCTCTAGTTTACATGGCTCTTAGGTCAGATAATGATTACGTTTTGAGAGCCCAGCACCTTAATTCCCTTTCAATTTAGGATGCAGTTGGTACTGATGAAGTTGAAATTTATAATGAAATAGTCAGGAATATTTTTAGAATATACCAGATGATTTTTCCCACAACTATGAAATAATTCAGCTCTGCTTGATTCATAAATTGCAGGACCAAGGCTAATTTGTTGTCTGATGGTCTCAAACGGATAATGGGTCAGCCATGTATACCTTCAGCAACTCCTAATACTGTTTCATGGCTCTGCAGACCTTTTCACATGTTATTTACAAGAAGTAACAGAAATTCTCTGTGGAGACATTCTGAACCCACAAACTGAGCAGTGGCACACAGACAGAGATGTTATTTGCAGAGCACAATGTGGAAACTAGTATTTCCTATTGTGTTCTACACAGAATCACAGAACATTAAGGATTGAAAGGGACATTGAAAGATCATCTAATCCAATCCCTCTGCCACAGCAGGATCACCTAGAACAAGTTGCACAGGAACATATCCAGGTAGGTGTTTTACTGCTATTTTATTATAGCACTACTTATTACTTTTATTTGTTTTTTATATTTCTGGTTTTAAATTTGTATTTTATTTATTATTTTTAACTGCTATTGATTCCTCCTGTGTCTATCTCATGAATACCATTACCACTTGTCTATCAGAAGGCTTAGAGAGGATAATTTAAAATAGAAATTACAGCTGCAATTTGCCTGCTGTTTATGTAGAGCAGAGACCTAATCAAACCTGGAGTAGATCCATCTAAGTTCTCCCCTTTGCAGTTGTCTCTGCTCTCCTATAGCAAGAAACTTCCAGCAGTGTTTCCATAGTTATCCTGCCAGTGGATTCTTTTTGCCTATTGAAACAATAGTTTTGCCCTTTAAAGTTTTGCTTAAAATTACTGAACCATATGGCCTGCCTGGCTTTTTCCTTGAGGTCTTCATTCATTATTTTGGTATGCTCTGCTTTTGTTGCTGAATTAGGAGATTTGGCTTCTGTGCCATGTTTTACTTCTAATCTTTACCCAATACACACAGCTGCTTTTGTTCATGACCACAGGAACATACTTACCAAAAGCATCAGCATATTCACTGAGGTTTCAGAGTTCTTTATAATTTTTTTATTGGAAGAGTAGTCAGGGATTGGAACAGGCTGCCCAGGGAGGGGGTTGAGTCACCATTCCCGGATGTGTTGAAAGATTGTTTAAATGTGATGCTTAGAGATCTGATCTAGTGGTGAACTTGGTAGAGTAGGATTATTGGTTGGGTTTGATGATCTCAAGGGTCTTGTCCAACCTGAATGACTCTATGATAATGGAAAACCCTCTCTGTGTTACTGAAATTTTACAATTAGCTCTTTTCTATGGAAATTTTCATCTCTTTCAAAGTGTTTTGCTTGGATTATGCAGTTTACGGGAGGTTCCATATAAATATCAGAAGGAACTTCTTCCCAGTGTGCGTGACAGAGCACTGGAAGGGGCTGCCCAGGGGGGTTGTGGAGTCTCCTTCTCTGGAGTCATTTAAAACCAGCCTGCATACATTCCTGTGCAACATGGTCTTAGGTGATCCTGCTGTGGCAGGGGGATTGGACTGGATGATCTTTCAAAGTCCCTTCCAATCCCTAATGTTCTGTGGTTCTGTGATTCTGTGACATAGCGGAAAGGAGAAGAAGAATCTTTCTCCTAATTAGAAGAAAAACAAACGAAAAACAAAAATACGGGTGAAGAAAATATTAAAAAGCAGAAAACACATTCCAACTTTCTGCTGAACTTTAAAAAAGGAATCAGACCGTAGAAGTCACAACGAATCTTCAGTCTAATATTGTAGGTATTGTGAGAGATAAGTCCATTTTTCCTTCACTCGAGGAAGAACATTTTTTTCTATGCTTATGGCAGGATCAGAGTTAAGTTATCTTAAGTTTCATGTTCAATCAAGATATTTTTGAGTCTCAGGTAAAGACTTCTCTTACTTCTGTGTGCAGGTGATGTCATTTTATTGAAATAATAATTTCTGAGGACGCATAAGCTGTCTTCCTCAAATGACATCCTGTACTACACAGACCAGCAAAGTCGCTGGTATCTTGACACAATCACTGACAGCAGTGTGAGGTCTCCATTTCTCAAGGAAATCTAGACAAACACTGAGCAAGTTCTCTTCCTTTGTTACATGGCCCCAACCCTGCAGAGCCACCTCAGAGGAGCTAGTGTAACCCATCAGTCTTACCAGTCTTGCAGGACAGAGGGCTGCCTGTGTTGAAAAGCAGGGCAGCCACATCAGTCTGCACATTCAAAAGAGAAACTACTGCAGAAGATATAGCAGAATGCTTTATTTCCCCCAAGAGGACTAAGAAACCACAAAGATGGAGGAGGCTGTGCAAATACTATGTTGTTCAAGTAATTCACCGTAAAGATCCAGCACAAAACTGGTGGCGGGGATGTCCAGAGCATCCCCTCACTCTCCCTGGCTTGACTTCACAAGGTATCTCTCACCAGTAAGAAAGGAACATAGAGATGCTTTTAATAAATAATTGAGACAGAGGCAAGAAAACATCCTGAGAATCCCTTGCCATTTTCCTCATGTGTACAAAAGTTCAGAGGCCAAACTTGGTTAGGAGTAAAACAGGATCGAAATATTTTTATGGAATAGTCTAACTTTAACCCCCTTCATAAAACTTGGTGGCAAGGCATGAAACGCTGGATATTTGCTCCTCTGTTCACTCTGCCAGTGTTTCTCCAAGTTCCAGCATCAGTGTGCCATGAAAACTTGTGCCACAGCAGGGGCCACCAAGCCCACAAAGGGGTCAAAATGCTCCCTCACACAGTTGCTGTTCAGCTTTAAGAACATTTGTCTTGTAGTTTGACCAGAACTTGTTGGATGAGCAGGACTGAACTGTGTCCAAGCACTTATCTTTATCTCTTTATCTGCTGATGATTTTTTTTCATATTTATAGGCTTATTTAGGTCTCCAGTTGGACAAAAGTGCAATGTTGACAAGATAACAAACATTTGAAACCAAACTCTGTTTTCATCACAGGCTTTCTGCTCCAAGATTCAATTTGAGTGCGAGACTTATAGCTCCATAACTGCATGTGAACATGCATGTGACCTCTGTCCTTACTCATAACTATAGTAAAAGTCAAGTCTTCTACTTTTTTTCCCAAAAGGAAGAGGTGCTGGAGCAAGTCCGGAGAAGAGCACCCAGGCTGGCAAAGGGTCTGGAGAACAAATCTTATGAGAAGCAGTTGAGACAGCTGTGCCTATTTAGTCTGAAGAAAAGGAGCCTGAGGGGTGACCTTATTGCTGTCTACAACTACCTAAGACCTTATAGAGACGGGGGTTTTGGTTTCTTCTCACAAGTAACAAGTGATAGGACAAGAAGAAATGATGTCAAGTTGCACCAGGGGAAGTTTAGGTTGGACATCAAGAAAAACTTCTTCATTGACATAGGAGGTTCCATAATAATATCAGAAGGAACTTCAGAGTGAGGGTGACAGAGCACTGGAACAGGCTGCCCAGAATGGGTTGTAGAGTCTCCTTCTCTGGAGACATTTAAAACCCTCTTGGTTGTGTTCCTGTGTGACTTGGTATAGGTGATCCTGCTGTGGCAGGGGGATTGGACTGGATGATCTCTCAAGGTCCCTTCCAGTCCCTAATGTTCTGTGACTCTATGAAAGGGTCATCAGACACTGGAACAGGCTGCCCATAAAGGCAGTTGAATTGCTGTCCCTAGATGCATTTAAAAGTCATGTGGATATGGAGCCTGAGGATATGGGTTAGTGGTGGCCTTGGCTGAGTAGGTTAATGCTTGGACTCAATGCTCTTACAGGTCTTTTCCAAACAAAATGATTCTGTGATTCATTGATTGCAATCCCCACTTCATTTCTATCCTTCAAACCCTTCTTCTCCTAAAACAGGAACTTCAGAATTGTTAGAACATCAGATCTACATGTTTGTTGGGCTCAACAAGAATATCTTCTTTCATACTTCTGCGTGTAAGTTACATATGGACTCTTCTTTGAGTGTTGTTCCTGTTGAACTTAGAACACATCCTCAGATAACCCACAACAAGGATAAATTGTTTGTTGTGTCCTGTGGGTCTTTCTGAAGGTAGCAGAGTTGTTTGGGCTTTAATAAGCCCAAATGGGTTGGAGACCATTTTCTACAGCTGTAAGAATAAAGTTAAAGCCTCACAAGCAGGGCTCTCTCAGCAAAGGGGAAGCCTTTTACTGCTCAACAGTGACACCTCTTGATATCCAGCAGAATATTAATGATAACCTTCAAAGATAACTTAATGCTGTCTGCGGGACAGAGAACAACAGGCAGGGCAGCGTCTCCCAGAGATGTCTTTTGTTCTCAGTCTGCACACAAGAAAGCAGCTCAGCATCTAACCTATGGTTCCAATATGAGAGACTCAGGAAATGAAAAAGTTTACAGAGCAGCAGCTCAGAACTCTGAGCCTGTATCCAGAGAAAGTGTCAGTGTTGTGATAGAGGCCTTTGTCATGAAATTGGAAAGTTTTTAAATTGTCTAAAAAAGGAAAAGCATTGAAAAAAATATTGTGTCAGCTTTGAGCTTTTCTTGTCTCCTTCTCTGGAGACGTTTAGAACCCGCCTGGATGTGTTGCTGTGTGACTGGATCTAGGTGATCCTGCTGTGGCGGGGGGATTGGACTGGATGCTCTTTCGAGGTCCCTTCCAATCCCCAATGTTCTGTGACTGTGATTCTGGAATATTAGTATTTTGGACACTAATGTTGAAACCAACATCTCTCCTGATTTTTTTTACTCAGTCCAATGTTACTTTTTGTTAGAATTTATTAACCAACTTTTCATGTGCATAGATTCTACAAAGGGCTGCCCCCAAATGACAGCAATAAACCCGACTACTTGCTTCTTCTGTCCAATAGAATTTATAATATCCCATGTGTTAACTCTTCGAAGCGCTGCTACACCACAAACGAGAAGTCAGGTTTAAAAAAGAAAGAACTAATAGAAAACTCAAACCTTTAACAAGTGTCCTTCCAGCTGGATATGGAATACAGACGACGGGAGCTAGGTTAGCTGCTCGGAGACTGCATTTGGGACCCAGCCATGAGAAGTTTAAATAATCATCCTTTCTGGGCCAAATACTGAATATTAGAACAAGATATGTTGGCTCTCATCTATCTCCGTAACAGATGTTGATTGGCCAGCTGAAATTTGTTCAAGCATTTTATGAATAAGTGTACCCTTTTGCCAATTAAACAGAAGCATTTGTGAGAAATCCAAACGCACACATTTCTGCTGGTGCTCCAGCTTTATTTTGCTTGTGGTACGAGTTCATCAGTGAAATAGCTGTAGATCAACAGAAAAGAGCTTGGCACTTCACTATCCACCGCTGGCACCTATTAGCATTATGGAATAACAAGATCTATGAAGAAAACAATCTCTGGGGACTGTAGCAAATGTGTGAACAAAGAGTTAATTTCTAGCTAATAAATTCTCAAGACAGTAGAACGACTTAATTGGGAAGGGGCTTAATAATTGAGTGCCAATAATAGACAGATTGCAAACTGAAAGGCTTACTTCAAGGTTTGTTTCTGCGCAAAGACTGCACGGAGAGACTGCCACAGCGGAAGAGAAAGGACTAACCTACAGGGAAGAAAATTTGAAAGCTGCAGGGAAGATTTAGGATCAGCAGTGGTTTTAAGGGCACAGTTTTATGCCTGCCGTTATGTTTTAAGTGGAGCCTTTAACGGTGTCTACCAGTAAAATGTTGGTACTTCACTGTTTGTAAGGAATCCGCTGTTGTTTTGTCTAGTGGTAGAGTAATTCTTGGGTCTAGTGGTAGAGCAATGCTCAAGTCTAGTGGTAGAGTAATGGTCGGGTCTAGTGGTAGAGTAATTCTTGTGTCTAGTGGTAGAGCAATGCTCGGTGATAAATACCTGGTACGAACACTATGCCCACACCCCACAACGAAACCCCGCGGTCCAAGCTTTGCGATATGTTGTGGAAGTAAGCAAAAACCACATCAGACACGGACAACATAAACCCATGAAGTGAGACACATGAGTGAAGAAGCAGTTTTTTATTTCTGGGCAGTGAAACTTACCATTTTAATGATGACAGGGTTATTGGCTGAAATATTCTGAGAAAAGCTTTTTTGAAAAATCTTTTGGATTCAGCCTCTAGATTTATAGATTTATACACAGAGGGGCATCTAAGTAGAGACAGGAATATCTTAACGCTGGGTTTTGGAATCGCATCATAACACCCTGTCTGTTATTCTGGGAGCTTTATAAGGAATTAACAGGATAAAGTACTCAAGTTTGTGAATTAAGTGCTTTATCTGGAAGTGGATAAATTGCATTCCTCATAGCCGCGATGAGAACACCTTCATAGAACAGAAAGCTCCTAATTAAAGACCCAGGAAGTGGTCTCTTGTCTTGTCAGGGTTTTTTTTTTATTGTTGTTTGGGGTTGTTTTTTTGTGAGGAGATAAACATTTAAGCTCATGTTTATCTGTTTTCAGCCCATATAGCTAGGTTTAGTTTTTTGAGCAGACTTCATCCTGTGTGTTCACATTTGCGTATGTGAACAAATGAAAACTCACACACACAGAAGAGAAACACATCCAGAGAGCAAATGAAAATAAATTAGCCCAGGAAATAGAGCACAATATGGTACCTGGAATCAAACGGACACAGGAGCAGTGTCTAAATAACCCCATACTACTGCAAACTCAAGGCACCCAATAGCCAAAGATGTATCTTCAGGAATAAATATCTTCCTTCTTTCTTTGGCATCTGTTGAGCTACACACCTGACAAGAAGATCCTACTCTTATCAATTATGTGCTTATTTTTTAAATTCAATTCCAACAGGTCAAATTCACGGCTCTAAGACAATTTACCAATGCTCCATTAATCAAAATATCTCTTTAAACGTGTATGCATGCACAAGGGCATGCGAGCCAGATTTTCTGGTGGATTCTGTTTTCCCTAACTTCATACAACTAAATAAAAATGAAGCACCTAGTCTAAGATAGCCATCTGGGCCACATTTATAATCAAAAGAGGGACAAGCAGCCGTGCAGAGAGAAGGGCACAACTAGACGGTCTTTCAATGACATCTCTTTTTGTTCTAAAATACCCCTGGATTGCTCTGCCTTTCTCTCTCTTCTAGTGATCACCAAATCTTGACTATCTGAACTGCATCTCTTTTAGGCGGCTACAAGTAGGAAAGAGAAATTTCCAGACTGTTACGCCTCCCCCATCACTTTTTGGCACCTTGTATAATCGATCAGGCTCCTGTTCTTTGCTAAAGGCACAAATATCCCACAATTTAGATTTCATAAGTGAAGACCCAATTACGTGCTATACCACAACAAGTCTTTTACCCCAGGTAGCACATCTCTCTCTTGCTCCTTCTGAAAGTAATCTGTGACAGCAAGCAAGATAAAATGAAACATGGGATTTCCTGACCTTCTTGTTAGTTCTCACTGCTCTGGATTTGCAGTGGTGCCGCTCACAGTGTTCTGGCTAACAGGCAAGACTTAACACCTGCTGTCCCTTCAAAAGAAAAAATATACTTTAAAATAAAAATACAGCCAAGTCAGCATCTCATTTGGAAACTTGACAAATACATCTTTGTCCTAGAAGTGTATAATTATCAAAGAGATAGTTAAATAAATTTAAAATAACCCATCGTTTTCTTGCCTTGAAGTTGTGCAAGAGCAATCAGCCTGTTTCTGATGAACGAGAGATAAAATAATCGTATTAATACATTTTCTTGAAAACTTTAAAGTTTTATAAATTGCCCATGGAGGTTTGTGACCCAAGGTCGCTTTGTCTCTTTTCATTCTTTCTTAATTGTCTAGTTCCAGCCTGATACACTAGACTTACTAATTGGACACAGAGAAATTCCTTATCGGTGGAGCTAGAAAAGGACCTGTGAGAAGGGTGTGGGAGGCTGCTGTAAATCAAAGACGGGGAACTGAACAGAAGGAAAGCCAATCAGCTGTACCCCTCAGAGCTGTGAGTTTTCAGGGAAAGCAGAGCCTCATTGGATGGAGGAATAAGTGGCCAGCAGGCAGTTACACATGTCATTGACCTCTCCCTGACAGATACCGCTGTGAGGGATGCAAATGCAGACTCTCACCTGCCCTTAGTTTCTTAGGGAAGGGAAGACATTAGTGCTAACTCGGGTTTTGGGGTGTGTAGGTGTTGTATATTGTGCTATTCACTGCCATTCCCGTATCCCCAAGAGGTTCATACACACTTTCTCAAGCCCACAAGAGAGAATTAATTGTCCTGTCTGTAGTTTAGCATTTCCATGCACATTTGACAGGTGTGATGCACGCAGTGATGGCTGAAGTTCTGTCAATCTCTATTTAGGAGCATAAGAAATGTGCATATCTGTACTATCTCTGACTTTGATTTCTCACCTTTCTCCTTTTCCAGCACTCTTGCACATCCTCCAAGGTTGTCAGTGATCCTTCTCTTCTAAATTACAGTTTGTCATTTGAACAACAGCTTCCTTCCATCTCAGATTTTCCATTTTGACCTTGAATGGTCGCGTTAAGCAGTTCACGTCTATCCTTACTCATTTTCTAGTATGAAATCTCTTCGTCACCTCATCCGTTTCCCCTGTGTCTTAATGAGTTCATATACACTATGCTGTGCTCTACAGTATCTGTGCTCTGTTCCTATGCTCCTAGGTGTTTTTCCCAGTGCTCAACAGTCAGCCATCCACAGAGGTACCCATAACTATCTCTGATTTTCACAAGGTGAATTTAATCCACTGCTGTAAGATGTTGCTACCTAAAAAACCCAGCAACCCAATATTGTCCTTGAAGTAGAAGGAGCTTAGCCACAAAACATTTCAGAAATATTGGATTCTTTGTTTGCTAGCAGATATTCTCATAGCAAAGAAATCTCATTATAACATCAACCAAAAACTCCAAAATTATATAGAGACAGAATCATCCAGATAAAACACAATAACCCTCTATTGTAGGAGAAAAGACACGAAGATATTATATCGCAGTCCTCCTTCTGTGTCAATGTAAAATTACAACTACTGTTTCACACGTACGAAAGTTATTTGGTTTTGTTTCTTTGTGAGACATTAAAAATAAAATTCAGATACCTTTAACTGCCAAAATTTCCAAGGTATCGTGCCCAAAAGCATGACTTCGCCTTAGCGTATCGCCAAAGTTCTGGAAGGTAGCAGGGTGTGTGTCCATACACCTGCAAGAGCTTTTGCACTTCACAGAATCACAGAATCAAAGAACATTAGGGATTGAAAGGGTTTTGAAAGATCATAGAATCATTAGGGATTGGGAGGGACCTCGAAAGATCATCTAGTCCAATCCCCCTGCCACAGCAGGATCACCTGGACCAAGTCACACAGGAACACGTCCAGGCGGGTTTTAAACATCTCCAGAGAAGGAGACTCCACAACCTCTCTGGGAAGCCCATTTCAATGCTCCATCAGCAGTGAAATTCCTCATCAGGGAGGTGTTTTACTCCCTTCATCATCTCTGTGGCTTTGCGCTGGATTCTCTCTAGCAGTTCCATGTCCTTCTTGAACTGAGGGACCCGGAGTGGACACAATATTCCAGATGCGGTCTCTCCAGGGCAGAGTAGAGGGGGAGGAGAACCTCTCTATCCACCCCACTTCTAATCCACCCCAGGATGCCATTGGCCTTCCTGGCCACGAGGGCACATTGGTGGCTCGTGGTCATCCCCATGTCAACCAGGATCCCCTGTTCCCTTTCTCCTGTGCTGCTCTCCAGCAGGTCAGTCCCCAACCTATACTGGTACCTGGGGTTGTTCTTGCGCAGATGCAAGAACATACCACGCCCTGAGACTACATCCACTTGTCCCCAGATTCTCCCACAATCAATGTTTTGAAGAATAAAACCCTGACATTCTGCACACTTGGGACGATGAGGAAGACTAAATGTGTACTGTGCCTGTAGGAATGTAGCCCCACACTTGTTAAAGTGTTCCTGTCTGTACAGGTTAATACCAGGTCTTCAAGGGTTAAAACCTCCAAGTCCAAAAACATCACTTCATGTTAAATCCGTCTCTTGATAATAACACATGTTTGAAAAACGCTAGGTAAAAGGTAATGAGCTTCAGGCTTGATACTGCCCGGATAGTCTTTAAATACATCCCCTGAAACGGTGTTGACTCAAGCCAGCAAGCACTGAGACACAGCTAAAGGCACAAATCCAGTGTTGGAGACCACATCTGACAGGCAGATTTTGTGCAGCTGAGAATGAGGGTTTAAAGGTGTGGGCTGCTCTGTGTGACTGTCCTCAGAGCAGTCCCAGCACACTTAGTATTTTTTTATGGTAACAGAACATAAGAATGGAAAAGAGCAGAGCTTGTTCCATCAAATTTATTGAGGATTCGGTGGATTTCTGCATTAAAACTTTGAAATCTTGCCACCCTCTGAATTCAGTGCTACCAGAGTTAACTTACACCAACACTTGAAAAGACGAGACTGGCTCGTTATTAGGAGAGAAAAACAGAAACCCCTCTGATCATTTCTTTCCCAGAAACATCGGGTTGCTTCCCTTTTTTCCCTACTTTTACAAGCTTTCTTTTACGAAGTAGCTCATAAATCGACTACTTTTCTGCAAAACTTTTCCAGGAGGTGATTATTCCCCATGCAGTTTGTTCACGCTGCTTCCCAGACCTGTCAATAGCTTCTGTTTTGTTTTCCCTCACAAAGAGGAATCAAACAGCATTAGACAGAATATTTGAAGGTGTTCGCAGAATCACAGACTCACAGAGCATTAGGGATTGGAAGGGACCTTGAAAGATCACCTAGTCCAATCCCCCAGACCAAGTCACACAGGAACATATTCAGGTGGGTTTTAAACGTCTCCAGAGAAGGAGACTCCACAACCCCCCTGGGCAGCCTGTTCCAGTGCTCTGTCACCC
>JAOXOE010000256.1:48677426-48687969 GCA_028565055.1 Phoeniculus purpureus
GGCTGCCCAGGAAGGTGGTTGAGTTGCCACCTCTGGATGTGTTTAAAGATCATTTGGAAGACATGTTGAGGGATCTGGTTTAGGGATGAACTTGTAAGGTAGGGTAGATGGTTGGACTCAATGATCCCAGGGGTCTTTTCCAACCTGAGTGATTCTATGATTCTATCCATCTTCTACTCGTCCATCTATGTTTAGTGTCAAAGGTTAGGTGAAGCCATAAAACTGAAAGGAAAAAAGATTGGATATTAGCAGTCAAGGTCTGAGATGGCTCTTAAACTGCATTTGATGGGAATTACAGATGAGTTGAACCTTAAAAAACTTTGTTCTGATTACAAAAAATAAACGGATGCCTATCTGAATGCTTCTACTTCTTTTTCGTCTAGGAATCAGGTTTAGGCACCTCTTGATCTCCCTTAGCAGTGTCTGGCCTAAACTTCAGAATGTTAAAAAGTTCCTGTTTTATGATATTTCCAGGCCTGTAAACCCTGCAAAGAGATGAGGCAAATCCTTAGTAGGTTTATTCTTAGTTTTGTGCAAATGTTGAGAACACTTTTCCCACTGTCTCTTAAAAACAGATATTCAGACACAATAGTGCAGCAGTGACAATATCCTCCAGGCTGAGCCTCTCAGCTCCCTAGAGGACACCGTATCGCCCCTCAATTACAGCAGCAAGGAAGACTGGACAGAGGTTCCAGTAATAAATACAGACACAGAGATGTCTGGCTTCTTTTCTGCCTCAGAAGCTATCACGAAAATTTAATCAGGCTTTTCTTTTCCACTCAATCCTCAGATTATTTTAATGCTTTCCCGTTCCGTATTGAAATTCTGTCATCCTCGTCAGTGTTTTTGCCTGATGGCTGCATGCAGTCATTGCTAAACAATTTGTTATAGTGTTCTATGTGCAGAGAGGTCCGTTCACTTACCATCTAATGGTAATGCCATTTTGCAGGGGTCACAAGGCTAGAAAATATTCCTGATGAGAAAGAATCAAATGAATGGCAAGACTTAATAATTTCCTGTCTCATACCCTCTGCCTCCCTATCCTCTTCTAGGCAAAGAAAAAAACACACACCAACTAGGTTAATGCTGTGTGTAGAGCTAGCCTAGTGTTTTCTTCTAAATTATGTAGTGCTTCTGCAGAAACTGCCTACAAGAGCTGAATGTAAATCAGGAGACACACTTGTGGAACTGAAAGGCAGCCACTCCTCTCTAAAACCACACCGCTATATGCCATGCCAATGTACCCACCTGACGAGTTCAGTACCTCAGGTATCTGTGACAGCAATGAATTTAAAACACATTTTGACCTTCGTATGTAATAACTGACACAGACCTGAGCGCATGGGGCTAAAAAGGCTGAGTGTGCTGCTACACAGCTAAAGGTGCTTTCTACAGTAAAATTAATGAGGTATCATGAAAATCAACTCCTGTGTTTTCTGTGCAGCCGTTCAACACGCAGCAATATAGCAATCTGCATGTTCTGCTCTAGGCTGGGAGGGAGCAGGGAAGAGAGAAATCTCCTTTACTTCTGAATTGGAACATAAACAGCACCAGCAAAAGAGAAACAGTATTCATAAAGTTTTGATTGACCAGACTGATCTTTTATCTGAGCTCTTACCTTCTACCTCAAGAACCTCTTTTGTTGCTCCTTTGTCTACCATGTTGCTGCTCATGTCTTGGATGAGCACACAGTCTGCTGGATAAAACACTGGTTGAACCTCTGGTCCCCAAGAGTGGTGGTTATTGGAGTTAGATCCAGCTGGCAGCCTGTCACAAGTGGTGTCACCTCAGGGCTCGCTGTTGGGACCATCTCTGTTTAACATCTGTATTGATGATCATGGTAAGGACATAGAGTGCATTGTTAGTAACTTTGAAGATCATACCAAGTTAGGTGAGAGTGTTTGTCTGCCAGAGGGTAGGGAGGCTCTTCAGAGAGACTTGGACAGATTGGAGCAATGGGCCAATATTAATGGCAGGAGGTTCAATAAGGCCAAGTGCCAGGTCCTGCACTTGGGCCATGACAGTCCCATGCAATGGTATAGGCCTGGGGAGATGTGGCTGGAAAGCCATCAGGCAGAGTGGGACCTGGGGGTTCTACCTGACAGGAAGATGAATATGAGCCAGCAGTGTGCCCAGGTGGCCAATAAGGCCAATGGTATCCTGGCTTGTATTAGAAACAGTGTGGCCAGCAGGAGTAGGGAGGTTATCATCCCCCTGTATTCAGCACTGGTGAGGCCACATCTTGAGTATTGTGTCCAGTTTTGGGCATCTCAATACAAAAGAGATGTGCAGGTGCTGGAGCAGGTACAGAGGAGGGCAACGAAGCTGGTGAAGGGCCTGGAGAATAAATCTGATGAGGAAAGACTGAAAGAGCTGGGGCTCCTTAGTCTGAAGAAGGAGGCTGAGAGGAGACCTCATCACTCTCTACAACTACCTGAAAGGACGTTGTGGACAGGTTGGTGCTGGCGTCTTCTCACAAGCAATTAGTGATAGAACAAGAGGGAATGGGTTCAAGTTACAACAGGGTAGGTTTAGACTTGATATTAGGAAGAATTTTTTCACAGAAAGGGTGGTCAGGCACTGGAATGGGCTTCCAGGGAGGTGGTTGAGTTGCCATCCCTGTGTGTGTTTAAAGGTCATTTGGATGAGGTGTTGAGGGATATGGTTTAGGGGTGAACTTGTAAGGTAGAGTAGATGGTTGGACTAGATGATCCCAGGGGTCTTCTCCAACCAGAGTGATTCTGTGATTCTGTGATACATTAGCTAAAAACAAAGCAAAAATAACTTGTTGACTAATTACAGAATCTCAGAATATTAGGGATTGGAAGGGACCTTGAAAGATCATCTAGTCCTATTCCCCCACCACATCAGGATCACCTAGATCATATCCAGGTGGGTCTTACACATCTCCAGAGAAGGAGACTCCACAACCCCCCTGGGCAGACTGTTCCAGTGTTCAGTCACCCTCACTGGGAAGAAGTTCCTTCTCATATTTGTGTGGAACTTCCTATGTTCCAGCTGACACCCATTGCCCCTTGTCCTATCACTAGATGCCACTGAGCAGACCCTGGATCCATCCTCCTGACACCCACCCTTTACATATTTATAGACATTAACGAGGTCACTCCTCAGTTTCCTCTTCTCCAATCTCCCTCAGCCTTTCCTCATAAGGGAGGTGTTCCACCTCAAGCAGTACTTGTCCACATCTGGAAACCTCAACACATGAAGGACTTGGACATAATGGAGCCAGTCCAGAGAAGGTCATGAAAATGATCAGGGGGCTGGAACACCTCACCTATGAGGACAGGATGAGGGAGCCTGGAGAATAAAAGACTCTGAGGGGACCTGATAGCAACCTTCTAGTACTTGAAGGGGGCCAAAAAGAAGGTTGCAGAGGGACTGTTTATGAAGGCCTGTAGTGATGGGATGAGGAGCAATGGTTTTGAAGTACAGAAGCACAGACTGAAATTGGATGTTAGGAAGAGATTCTTTAGCAGGAGGGTGGTTGAACACTGGAACAGGTTGCACAGGGAGGTAGTTGAGGCCCCATCTCTGGAGATCTTCAAGGTGAGGCTGGACAAGGCTGTGGGCAACCTGATCTAGTTGAGGATGTCCCTGCTCACAGCAAGGGGTTTAGACTAGATGACCTTTGGAGGTCCCTTCCAACCCAGACCACTTACAATTCTCCAAGGTCCCACCCAACAATTCCATCCCATTTCCTCAGTTTCCAATACTGTCATTTTTTGTACCCACCATATAGCTACGGCTGCATTGCTGAAGTTAGCAGCACAGCAGATACTTGTTACAATAACTGGGTATCCAAATGTAGTCTAAAATTAAAGATTTTAACCCACTGTCTTGAAGACATGGCATTATTTATAGAACTGCCACTGGATGAAGACAAATGTTGTCAGGGTTCTTTTTTTCCTGTCTGCAAGAAAGCAAATGTTCTCCTAGCCATGCTCACTCCAGGGATGTTCAAGTATGAGAATTATCCTGTAATTTCTGATAGATCACAGCAGGAGCAGTGACCCATGCAGCAAATTTTTCCTGTACCTTCATTGACATGCTGAATTATGCAAATTGTTCTTCAGATTATCATTTCACCACCGCTTCAGTTTGCGCATCTATTTCTTTATTGTTTCCTTTAGCTGAACCTCGTGTGTTATGAATCCATTAATGTCAGGTAATGAGGTGGAGATTCAGGCTTATAAAGAGGAATTAACACAGACAATATTGCAGCGGTATTATAGTACCTCCATCTGTTTTGCTTGCCCGGAAAATTTATACGTCCTCATTTCAATTAAGTGTGGTAGTCAAAATAAATGTAAAATCTTTAATTCTTTCATAGACATTACAATAAATAACGGTATCATTGCTTCTGTGAGCCTCAATAACACGTAGTGTAAAACATGCACTTCTGCTCCAGTTTTAGAACCTCGCTTTTATCACCCTTCTTGATCTATATGAGTCCAAATAAAACAAATGGAACACTTCCATTCCGTCAGCTAGCATTCAATGCCTATGTAGCCCACAGTGTTGTCTAAAGCAGGACCAGCAACAGAGTCTTCTCACATCTCAAAATCTTCAAGGCACTGCAAATTTTGTAGTCAAACTTACTCTGAAAACCCAAAACTGCATGTAGGAGTCCAAAATAATGCTGTAACGCATAACGTTTGGATTCCACATGTTGGTTCTCTAAAAAATACACTTTGACCAAAAAATCATCCTTTAGAATAAGTTAGAAAACTGACAAGCCTAATTGGAAGCTCAGAATTGCACTCTCCATCCCGAGTAGTTATTTATTTTCTACCTCATTTTTGCAAGTAAAATCAAACAGCTTCTGCTGCTTCTAGCTTCACTTTTAAAAGGCCACATCTTACGTGTCTTCCTTGCAATTACCAGAAGCGTTTCCAAACATTTTGCTTATTTGTGTTTACACAAGGTCCTTCGGCAGAACTTGCTCTCTTGCTACAGGAGCCACTGGGTTCTGCCCATGCATTTGCTCTGGATTTTATTTTCTCTGGCAGTTCTGAAAGATTTGCTGGGATTCGTCTCCACTATGGGAACCTACTCCTGTGTCATATAGTCCTTTCATAATACTGGTGATGAAGGTGATGAAAATATCAGTAACTTTAAATTATTTCATAGAATCATTAGGACTTAGAAGGGATCTCAAAAGATCATCTAGTCCAATCCCCCTGCCACAGCAGAATCACCTAGACCAAGTCACACAGGAACACATCCAGGCGGGTCTTAAAAGTCTCCAGTGAAGGAGACTCCACAATCCCCCTGGGCAGTCCATTCCAGTGCTCTGTCACCCTCACTGTGAAGTTCCTTCTCATATTGATGTGAAACCTCCTCTGTTCCAGCGTACACACACTGCCCCTTATCCTATCATTGGAAGAGACCTCCAAGATCATCAAGTCCCACCATCGACCCAACCCCACCCTGCTCACTAAACCCTGTTAGCAAGTGTCATATCCACTTCTTAGTTGAACATCTCCAGGATGAGCAACTCCATCCCCTCTCTGGGCAGCCTGTTCCAATCCCTGACCACTCTATTATGGAAGAAATTCTTCCTGATGTCCAATCTAAACCTCCTCTGGCACAAATTGAACACTTTTCCTCTTGTCCTATTGCTAGTGACTTGGGAGAAGAGACTGACCCCCACCTCTCTACAACCTCCTCTCTTCTAGCTGTAAAGAGCAATAAGGTCTCCCCTCAGCCTCCTTTCTCCAGGCTGAACAACTCCAGCTCCCTCAGCCGCTCCTCATCAGATCTGTCCTTCACACCCTTCACTGGTTTCATTGCGCTTCTTTGGACCTGCTCCAGCACCTCAATGTCCTTCTTGTACTGAAGTGCCCAAAATTGACCCCAGTACTCGAGACGAGGCCTCACCAGTGCTGATTACAGGGGGAATGTACAGCAACACAGGGATAATATTGATCTGTCAATTCAGACATGTGCTAGCCCAGCTGGATTAATTGCCTTTGTGTACAAGCACGGCCCGGCAGCAGCAGCTTTGTTACATCCCAGTTAGCAACTGCTTGTGCACTGTCCAGTTGCATGGACATATTCATCGTATCTGGAGGTGGCCATTTTGCTTGCCTTTTAAATAAACCAGCTGATCACAGATGGATTATCTTGATCCCTGTGTACAATGCCATGACCCTTCCGGACTGCTGTATAAATATTTAGTCCTTTTTTTATTGTGCCCAGCCATTTCCTGTGCTTCAAACAAAGAGATTACTAAACACAAACACATTTGAGATGAATGCTCAAGTATGAGTAAACTCATCATTCTCTTCGGTGAACAAACACAGTAGAAACCCAACAAGAGCAGAACTGTTGTAGTCTGAAACACATCCATCACCAACTGAACGTATGCTACCATCGCCTGATTACAAAGCAGGATCCATGACTAAGCAAGGCTGGCGATCACAAAATGCCCTTTTCAGTGTGCAGTCACAGCATTCCCACAGCTATAAAAATTGCAGGTTCTCGCATTATATACATTTAGGGACCTGAAATGAATGTGGGAAGGTGAAAAGCTTGGAGGTATTTGGACAGCAGGCCTTCTCAGGTCACACAAAATCACCCTCTCCATAGAGTGTTCCTTTCACTGTCCCATTTGATAACCCCATTTGCACATTTAGAACCACAAAACAAGAGAAAAATCATGCTAAATCCATTCTGTCCTTGCTTCAAAAGGCCGTTTTTCCAGGCAGCTGGCCAGACTCACATTATCCTCCTTGCTGACCTTTCCCAGTGTCAAAGAATGCTGCTCACAAGTCACAGTGCTATAAATTGCTAAGACCACAGGAGAAGAAGACCTAAAGTAAAGCACTATTTCAACAAGATTAATTCAAAGGTACCTTAAGTCCAGACCTCTTTGCACTGAACAGATGTTAAAAGGTTTGGTTGGTTCTACAGCTGTGAATCCCTTGCAAATGCATCACTTCATAAGAAACCTTTCCTGTTTAACCAGAGGCAGATGGTGTGCTGCAAGGGGCTGCACTAAGACCACAAATGCAGTGCTAAGGATTCTCTTCAGTGCTTTTCTATCATTTCAGTGTATTTGAAGCTGTTGCTGAATTTGCTGATTCTCTTGAATGTACGATACCAAACCCCTCAGCAACGGAGAGTCCTGCAGATTAGACATGGCAGTGGCCAACAGCAAAACACACTAGGAAACTGGAAAGTGCCAGAACCATAGAATCACCAAGGTTGGAAAAGACCTTCAACACCACCATCAAGTCCAACCATCTGCCCTACAACCCCCAACCACTAAAACATCTCCTCAAACATCATATCTACCCATTTTTTTGAGGCTCTCCAGCCTGATATGAACTGTATGAAATATGAACTATACTGTACAGTTCCCACTGTACAAGTGCTATCAGCTGGCCTGATAGTCAGAAAACTTTTAATCAGACTTGTACTTTGCCAAGAAAGTGGTGTTTCAGTTCCAATATCAAGAAGGGAGATTTGTTTCCTAGAGGTGAGTTGAACCAGTCCACAAAACGTAAAAGTTAACAGGTGAAGAAGAGGCAGCATCTACGGAGCAAGTGTTTAGGGTAAGGAAAGGAGCAGACTATGCACTGCATGGACTCCTTAGATGTGTGGCAAGCACTGAAGAGGCTGAAGAGAAAGGAGAGCACAGATGGGGAAGGTAGAAGGTTTATAGATGGGACAGTGGACCTGGAGATGTGGGGTCATCATAAAGAGGCCAGACATGAACTTCTGAAGAATCATAGAATCATTAAAGAGACCTCAAAGATCATCAAGTCCAACCATCAACCCAAAACCACCCTGCCCACTAAACCCCGTTCCCTAGAGTCACATCTACACACTTTTTGAATGCCTCCAGGGACAGCAACTCCACTCCCTACCTGGGCAGCCAGTTCCAACCCCTGACCACTCTGTCAGGGAAGAAATTCTTCCTGATGTCTAACCTAAACCTCCCCTGACACAACTTGAGGCTACTTCCTCTTGTCCTATCACTAGTGACTTGGGAGAAGAGACTGACTCCTGCCTCTCTACAACCTCCTCTCTTCTAGCTGTAAAAAACAATAAGGTCTCCCCTCAGCCTGCTTTTCTCCAGGCTAACCAACCCCAATCCTTCAAATAATAAGGACTCTGAGGCAAATGATATACCATGATGTTGATTTCAAGAAGCAAAGAATCAGCTTAGTTTGTTCCCTTGCAGTGACTATTTAGCAAAGGTATTTCTGTCTCCCCTTGACCTTACTACCTTATCCCTAACCTGTGTCCAGAAGGTTTTGCTTGCCTTTGAAAATGCCACCTTCAGAAAGTCTCAAGCTTGGCTTGTTTTTAAGCGTTTGATTCCAGTCATAAGTTTGGTGTAATTAAAGGATTTTTCTTCCCCTGAAAAAAAATGAGTCAGTGTTGTATTTCTTTGTTTGTTGCCTGCAGCTCTGCATATGTGAGAAACAACAGACAACTTCCCTTTGGGAGGAAAAATCAGTCAAGTCTGTACTATAACCCAGACAGTTTATCAAATGATGAGGCAAACTTGAGTTGACTTTGACTGGAAGCATGGAGGACATGTTCCTGTGTGATGTGATCTAGCTGATTCTGTTGTGGTAGGGGGATTGGACTAGATGATTTTTCGATGTCCCTTCCAATCCCAAATGTTCTGTGATTCTGGGAAAAAGTCTTAATGATAAAAAGTTTTAATTTGATGAGCTCAGATTTTACTGACAAATTTTTTCCCCTTCATCCAGTTTTATTAATTTCCTCTGCTATAAATTCTCACCTTCCTTCTCCCATGCAGTACAAAACTAAATGAAGTGCTGTTGCCTTCAGTGGAAAGGGGATTAGAATCTCACACAGTAACTGCTTGCCACGTTGTGGAAACATTGGAAACTACCATGGAAACTTACTGACGGAGGACATAAGCAGAAAATGTTAGTCATGCAATCCGTAAGCCGTGTGGTTAGTTCTGGCAGCAAGAAGTGAGGTTATTTAATAGACATAATGGATGATGTCAAATTCTACGTTTAAATATTTAATGCATTTTAACTGCCCAAGAGTATCCTATTGCAGGCTGTCTGGCTTTGGAGGCACATGAAACCCGATCGGGCTCTAGCTGCATACAACAGTAGACTCCCAATAGGGTGGCCAGTAGGTGACACAGATGTCAACCCCCTCTTGAGGGATATCTCTTCAGAAACAATTAGCTGGTATCATTATCCCTCAGAAAGGAGAAGAAGAATCCAGATAAGTAACACTAAGTGATTTCAGGTTTCCCAATAAGAAAGCACACACACAGAGCTTGAATTTAGCAGGGACTATTTAGTGTTGGAACCACTACTGTAGGACCAATCTTTACTGCTTAAGAAGTCTCATTTACAACTTGATCTCCAAGTGATACAAGCCACCTTCTCTGGAGACATTTAAAACTCGCCTGGACATGTTCCTGTGTGACTTGGTCTAGGTGATCCTGCTCTGGCAGGGGGATTGGACTGGATGATCTTTCGAGGTCCCTTCCAATCCCTAATATTCTGTGACGCTACTACTCCAGTAGGAAGATGGTACTTGACACTGTCTGAAGGCCTGTAGAATTGTTAAGATTATTTTCCAATAATGTTTTATCATTTTCAGGGAGCTTGATGGCTAGAAATTTCAACAAAGCCACTTTAAAGAGCACGAGTAATTTTTCAAGTCTTTTTGCCCCATCTCCTGTTCTCGAGGGTGCTTAGCAAGTTTAATACCACAAAGAAAAAGAAATATAAAACCAATCACATCTGCCTGCAGCATTAGGCAGCCACATGTCTTCTATCTCACCATTGTTTTCTCTGAAACTAGCCTGGAGACATGGGAAGACTAAATCTTTAGCAACATTATTAAAACAATAAATCAGAAAAAATCATCAATATTTCATACTCCGATGCGACAATCGGTAGGAGAAAACTCATCCTGCATCATGCTAAGATTCTAATAGAAATTAAATTATCCCTGACTCCCACTTCATTGATTTTTGTTGTGTTTTCTAAAGAGTCAAACTTTTTAGCACATTTCTGATTAAAACACAGAAGTAGTCTGCCTAGTGGAAAATATTGGTAGGGATATTTCCTGAGGTAGAAAAGGGTATTTCCTTAAATAGAAGGGGTATTTTCTATAAGGTAGACCATTACAAAGGCTACTTTCATCATAGATTCCATTTATTCCTTTCACAGTATCACAGAATCACAGAACCCAGAAAGCCAACAACACCCTGAGCTGCATCAAAACAAGCAGTGACAGTTGGTCAAGGGACAGCAATTCCCTCATCTACTCTGCACTTGTGAGATCACATCTGGAGTCCCAACATAAGAAGGACAGAGAGCTCCTGGAACGTGCAGAGAAGAGCAACTCAAATGATCAGAGGGCTGGAGCACCTCCCCTAAGAGGACAGGCTGAGCAAGTTGGGGTTGTTCACCCTGGAGAAGAGGAGGCTCCCAGGTGACCTTCTAGCAGCTTTCCAATCTCTGACGGGGGCTACAAGAAAGCTGGGGGAGGGCCTTTCACACTGGTG
>JAOXOE010000256.1:48694328-48714928 GCA_028565055.1 Phoeniculus purpureus
CTGGGTCTCTTGAGCTTGGAGAAGAGGAGACTGAGGGGTGACCTCATTAATGTCTATAAATATGTGAAGGGTGGGTATGAGGAGGATGAAGCCAGGCTCTGCTCAGTGGCATCCAGTGATAGGACAAGGGGTAATAGGTGTAAGCTGGAGCAGAAGAGGTTTCACGTCAATCTGAGAAGGAACTTCTTCCCAGTGAGGGTGACAGAGGACTGAAAAGGGCTGTCCAGGTGGATTGTGGAGTCTTCTTCTCTGGAGAAGTTTAAGACCTGCCTGGATGTGTTCCTGTGCGACTTGGTCTAGGGGCTCCTGCTGTGGTGGGGGATTGGACTAGATGATCTTTTGAGGTCCCTTCCAATCCCTAATGTTCTGTGATTCTGTGAAAGCAAGAACATGAAGACAGAAAAACCAAAAAAGAAGCGAAGATAAAGACCAAAAAGAGCAAAGGGAGGCAGGAGGAAGACAACAAGTCTTCAATTTTATAAGGCAAATTTGTAGCTTTAAACACGTGAGTAGAGAGACAAAAATTCAAACATTTAGACTGGCTACTCCCCAGCTGATGGCCCTTGCTGAATCAGTTCCTCAGAGACCCGAGAGTAATGGGAAGGACCACTGTAGGAGAAGTTTTCTACAGCTCACAGATCTTAATGAAATTCAATCGCAGCACTCCTTTTGGACACAAAATATTAAATGCAAAAGTTGAAGCTTTTTAAAGTAGATGATTGCCAGCTTACATCAAAGCAGTGCTTCGAGAACCTAGCAACCACTTTTTGTTCCAAATTCAGAACTTTCTCCAGAGAAGTGACAATACTCAGTACTTGCAGAGATCAGACTGGATCATCCACATTCAGACAACTCTATTGAAAATGTCTTTTTGCTGATGGTTTCTACATTTTTCTTTTCTGTCAGGACTGCCTAAGCAAGATGAGCCTTTGTTATGCAGCACCAAAACCAGTTGATTTACTGGTCAGAATGGTTCCCGACAGAAAAACTGAACATTAAATCCCTGTTTCACAAGTGCTCTGTGAAAACCACTTTTTGCACCCAGAATCTTGGTATCTAGCGGGAAGACCTGAAGCAGTAGCACCACGGTGATCCTGCTCTGGCAGGATTGGACTAGATGATCTTTTGAGGTCCCTTCCAATCCCTAATGATTCTATGGTGCTTCAGGACGTGTTATAGCGGCAGGCGTGTTGGGGGCTATTTCATGATTGTCAGTCAATCAGGTATTTAGGTGTTCAGGCATTTAGGGGTTTTGTTGTTGTAGGGTATGGTTGGACTTGATGATCTAGGAGGTCCTTTCCAAACATGATCGTTTTGTGATTCTATGATCCCTATGCTGACATTTATATATTACAGCTGAGTATACAAATCTAGAAGTTATTCTTTACCATTTCCTTTCTATTTGGCTGCATAAAAGTGCTCCAGCTGCTCACAAAGTTCCTACTGCCTATTCCCTTAGTATAGCTCCAGTACAGCAAAACACATAAGTTCAGCTTTAAGCACTACCAGGAGGACTAAGGTCCGTGTTGAGGCACTCTGCAGAATCAGGACTTTAAACTGGAGTCTTTTGTGTGCTCAAAAGACTTCCTGCCCTCCATCCACTGTGTTGAGTGCCCAGTGCTGGGAATCAGCTAAGCAGTTTCAGCGCCAGAGCTTGTTAGCTTATGGGGACTCCTCTACCAAGTGCACTTGGTCACCTCTCTTGATAGATCTCTTATTTTGCTAAATATTGTGAACTACAATGCAGCCACTCCGAAGTTGTATCTCTGCAGGGCACAACAGCATCATAAAATGCTAGTTGTCATTTTTCATCTGTTCCTCTAAGGGATGAGCCCCTTTTGGCCACTGGTAAAGCTTTTGCATCCACTTTTTCTCCCCATCTAAACCATACATCCAGGCCATGGAGTTCCTGCAGTCAGATGCAGCCCACTTATCTGGAACAGGAGCATCACAGCTGAAAAACTCCTTGCTACCATCAAAATAAGCAACTCCTGCCTTTCACTGTCATTTCCCCATGGGGAGAAACAGCCTGGGCAGTCTGATGGATCGTTAGGTACAGCAGGTCTGACGCCTAGGAGCCTGGGACTCACTCAGATGCAATCACAGCTCTGGAGCAGAGATCGAGAGAGGAATGGGGCAAAAGCACTGCCTTTGCTGGCCGTGATTCTGAACATTGATGCTTCTTTCAGGCCAGGTTATCAAATCATAGAATGGCCCAGATTGGAAGAGACCTCCAAAGGTCAACTAGTCCAGCCCACCTGCAGGGATCAGAGACATCCTCAACTAGGTCAGGTTGCCCAGAACCTTGTCCAGCCTCACCATGAACGTCCCCAGTGATGGCGCCTCAACTGCCTCTGTGATTAACCTGTTTGACTGTGCAACCACACTACTGCTGAAGAACTTTCTCCTAACATCCCATTTAAATCTACCTGTCTCTAATTTGAAACCATTGCCCCTCGTCCTATCCCTACAGGCCTTTGTAAACAGTCCCTCTCCAGCCTTCTCATAGGTTCACCTAGATGCACTTCTGATTTTGACTGGAAAATCTTTCCGTTACGTCCAGTTTATTTCCTAACTTGCCACGTCAACAGGAAATTAATGGACTCAGTTAATAATACAGAACGCAAGTCACACCAAATCAGCTTCAACCAGTTAATAGTCACCTTTTTTACGCCACGCACCTCCCAGCAGTTTGAAACTTTTCTCAGAAAGGAAAAGCACAAGCATTTAAAAGCAGGCAATTATCTTTCACTAAGACGTTCCTCATCCTAAGAAAACACACTCGATAAGCTTCTAAAAACACACTTAATTCCTTTTTATGGAAAACATTTAATCCAATTTTATGTTCTCTTAACGGAGCTTAATTTTATTGTTCAGACATGTGTCTGTGTACCCAAATGTTTGCTTTGCTTTGATTTCAGGGTTCTCCGTTTCTGAAATATTAAGTGTATAATCGCAAAGTGTTCTTTCCTATCCATGGAAAATATGTCACTAAACTTCTACCAGCCATCCATAAGCTTTCTGGCAAGAGTTGATACAGCTGTGGTCCAAGGTGATTAATGGAAGGCAAATAAAGGTGCAATTAATCCAACCACATAGGAAAGTGAAAATACAAATTTATGCAGAGACTGGCTGAGTCGAAAGTCCTCGTGCTCGGGCACCGACGAAAACAGACCGCGGAGAAGGGCTAAAAAAGGGCACCAACGCGCTCCAATTAATCTGTATGCGCGCTGCACCGCTCTTTAGTTTGGTTCATTTAAATCTGAAATTCCCTTCCCCGTTGATGTCAGCTAGTTAGCCAAGACAGTGCATTACGGTTATGATCACTGCGGCGCATATAATTTAGATTTATCTCTTTAGGGACTCAGCTCCACCCCCTGCCAGCTAATATGCTCACCATGTTTAATGATGCAAAAAATTTCCCTGAGTACAGGTTATTTATCTTTATCAGGGGCTGCTTTTGGCTGGCTGTCAGTTATCAGCCAGAATATTTGTTCCTAAATGGTTTGTACTCATCCATATTCCAGGGCAATTCTGAGGCCCATATTATCACTGATGTTTGCAATAAAAGTGTTTCAGTTCTTCAGATACACCTTGGTAATACTGATTTATGAGTCTGGACTGGCTATATTTCTGATGTGGTGATATGAACCCTGAAATATCTGTCATGGAAGTGAAATATCTATCCGGAGCCTCAGAAACCAAACCCGCTCGTAGGGGTCTTGAAACGATATGAGGAATGAAGACATTTCTTTGAATACATTTGGAGGGGAATGAGTCAGAGGTGAGTTTTTGAACCGAAGAAAATAAAAGAAAATTAGGAACAGACCAGTGAAAAGAAGACGGATGAAACTGGGAGGAAAAGGAACGGAGAGAAGGAGACAAGTCTGGACAGAGAGGTAGGGAAATAAAGAAAGTAGAATCACAGAATCATTAGGGATTGAAAGGGACCTCAAAAGATCGTCTAGTCCAAGTAGCATCAAGACAGGAAAGAACTTTTGCTGCACCAGATGAGTGAACACTTTCAGCCTAAGAGGTTGAAAAGTATAGTTGGAAAAAGCAGAATTCTAAACTTTATGACTTGTAAGTTCTTGCCCGCACAGCAACACGAACCAACACCCGGCCTGAAAGTGAAAGGCAGATATCCTGAGTGGAGAAAGAGTTTCAAGACGTCAGGCGCAGCTCTGCAGCGCAGAAATGAGAGCTGTGCTACAGGTCAAAGAGGAGACCAGCAAGTCTAGAAGCCAACTAAGAAAGGCTGAAGTTATGAACTAAGTAAGTAAATCTCAATTTTTTCTAGTTTTCACTGGGACGGCAATAAGGGCAGGAACCGTGTGCTGGATTTGCTGCATGCGATATAATAGGCTGGATCTGCTTCTCAGGGCATGCAAACATCTGTGGCACAGAGATTCCCAAGTTCACAGCAACCAAGCCTGTTCCAGAACTGGAAGCAACAAAGCCAGACATGCTCTCCCCAGGGTGGCATGCTGAGATAACACGGCTTCGCTGCTTCCCAGACCTGAGCTAATGCCTGAGCTATGCTGGAGGGCTGCAACGGTTTGTTCGGAGCAAGTGCAGGTATCGCTAAAAAAGACGGACTTCAGAGAGTAAGAAAAGCTGAATCTCAAGCTTAGATCCCTTTAGATCCTTTGCTCTTTTTTTTTTGGTAAGGTTAAAATAAAGCCCAGCACTGTTGTTCTCTCCTCACTACGTCTGCATCCACTTGATAGTTAAAGTCGTACAGTTAGAGAAAGACAGTAAGTTGAGCTAATTCAAGCAAAATGTGGTGTCGAAGCTGGCACAAGGCTGCCTTCAGCTCAGGAATATGTATGTGTCATCTGAGCAATTTTTACTCTGAATCCTCCATCTAGCGGACAGGTCTTCCCTGGGGCCAGCACGTGCATAATACATCATGCATCCAACACACTGTGCAGCCACTCAGCTACAGGATCATTATCCTTTGTCTAGGCTCGGGCACACGCCGGACACTTTCCTCGCTGCAGTTTTGCCAGCAAAGCAAACTTGCTTAGGAGCCCGTGAAATACAGCCCTACCAGAACTTATGGAGACTTCAGCTCTGCTAGCTGAGTTGCTCATACGCTTCCTTGCCTGTCACATTTCTCTGCAGCCAAGTGAGGGTAAAGGTCTGTGCTCAAAACCTTTACCTTGCCAAGATGAACGAGGAAGCGTCTGCTTTTTGAGAAGGCTCTTAACACACAGCGTGGGTAGGAAGACTGAAAATGAAGTGGATCACCAGAAAGGAAGAACAAAAGCATAAACCCTGTTACTGACTTCTGGAGAGGTGAAACATCTCTCAGAAGAATACATCAGATTTGGATAAATTTTATGGTGCAAAGGATGATGAACTTTGTCGACACGGAAAAGTACTGTAACAGGCATCCTTGTTCTCAATCTACTTGCAAAACTGGAGCTGCATGGGTTAAAGGATTTATGGGAAGTCTTGAACCACAAAGGGAAAAAATACCCCAATATTGTCTAAAATATGATCCATTTCCTTTAAAAGCCAGCTAAACGTTTTCAGCCTCCATCACGTACAAATGTTAGCATCACAACCAGCAAATAGCGTGTAGGAAGGAAATACAGCGTGCGTTCTTGAATTCTACTTCTGCTGGGCTTAGATGATATATTTGTTTGATTTCTACCATGACACGCTCTTCCTGCTCTGAAGTTTTCCAGAAGCCTAGATTAATGACAAAATGATCTCCAGTGTAAACTTCCACGATGATAATAACATATGCTGGCGTAGAACGGAACACTGTTAGAGTGCCGCTGAGACCCTCTGAGAGCATGAAATAAACACACAGCACTCAACAAATAACTTAATTTGTGTGTTATTTCCAGTATGACTGCCGCAAATATGCAGGGACCTAACTAACTGACCATTTAAAATTAACAGGATGATATCCAACGTCGCAGCGTTCGTGCGCTGTGATAAGTATTTTAAATACCTCACTCTCTGGCGACAGATTGATTCCCTGTTAGACCCTTCCTTGGTAATGTGTGCATTGTTTCTGAAAGCAATCGCTGAATCATTTAGAAAAGACCCCGCTTTCCTCCTGAGACACCACCTGAAAATGAGCGGCAGGTTTTCTGCAAGTCCTTATTACCCTTTGGTGTAGCCCACGTGACGACCAAATTATGGTGAAAACCCTTGAATAAAGTCGTTTCGCAGGAAGCTGTTAACCTGCTAAAGCACCAAGAAATACAGATCAGACTGGAATGAGCTTTAGTTGTATGCTTCTTGATTCGACTATTTAGATAATGCACTTTCATTTAGATCAGCAGCTAAATGTGTGAAGGATAATAGCCCTTCTTGTACAGGTATAATGAGACATCAGTGCACTAGCACAGAATAGCAGCGAAGAAGGGAATAAAGCAGTTTTGATGCCTGAAGTTCTCTTGTGACAGACACTTTTTAAAAGGAATATGACTAGAGAAGCAACAAGCATTTATGCCAGACACTTTCAGACAACTGGAGAACATGAACCTGTCACCTAATGAAAACTGATTAAGGGCCATCAAACCCAGAAGTGGAAAAATACGCCGCATAAAGGGAGGGAGATATTTATGCACATGCCATCTCTCTTCTTAAGCAGAAAAGAAGCAAATTTTGAAGTCAAGTTTCTTCCTTCCTTCATCCTAATTTATGTAAAATCAGTTCAGAAACTTCAGAGGGAGGATAAGACAATCTAAGCTTCACTCCGAAGTTCTTCTAACACATCTCTCATACTGTCACCGCCGACTGGGTTCAGAAAAAAAACTTAGTTCAAACTGATGACTTATTTTCGAGTGGAAAAATATCTTCTCTAAGCACATTAATTTATGTAGTGATACTGATCATCTGATTTCATTTCGCCTGTGCATTTGCTTTGCGGCTTAAGCACATATTTTTCTACTGCCCTAATTCACTGTGATTACAGTGCAGTTGGCCTCAAAACAACGTGTAAATACTTCAGGATCACTTGAGCTTCATATCTTTGTATTGATACTTGTGCACACAGCATGCTACTCCAAAAATGTAATTAATCTGGGCTCTGGACCACAGGAAATTTGTGGGAAACATCAGCCTGTACTTGAAATAAATCCATACGGGAGGACTTTGTTGAACGCAGGTCCTTATCCTGTGATGACAAAGCCAGTACAAATGCCGCTACCTCCCATTGCTCAGACCACTTCAGTGATCAGAATAAAGAACCGCTTTTTTTCAAGCTCTTTCATTATTCTTCACTGAACGTGAAAAGAAAATTAATATTTCAATGTTTAAGTAACTAGTGGACCTCAGACATCTCTTTCCTTTTATTTACCTTCAAGGGATTTCTTATTCGATTTTGCTACTTAGTTTTTTCATCACAGAATCACTGAGTCACAGAACATTAAGGGATTGGAAGGGACCTCAAAAGATCATCTAGTCCAATCCCCTCACCACAGCAGGATCACCTAACAACAAAAAGTCATTCTATGTGACTCAAGGCATGGCATTAATGTGATGCAGAATATGGTCCCCTGCGCACCGCTCCTGATTTGCGAGGTTACATGAGATCACAGAATCACAGAACATCAGCGACTGGAAAGACCTCAAAAGATCATCTAGTCCAATCCCCCGGCCACAGCAGGATCACCTAGACCAAGTCACACAGGAACATGTCCAGATGGGTTTTAAGCACCTCCAGAGAAGGAGACTCCCTCCCTGGGCAGCCCATTCCAGTGCTCCTTCACCCTCACTGTGGAGAAGTTCCTTCTTATATTTATATGGAACCTCCTATGTTCCAGCTTACAACCATTGCTCCTCGTCCTATCACCAGATGACATGGAGAAGAGCCTGGCTCCATGCTCCTGACACCCACCCTTAACATATTTATAAACATTAATGAGGTTCCACCTCAGTCTCCTCGAAGCTAAAGAGACCCAGCTCACTCATAAGGGAGGCGCTCCACTTCCTTCATCATCCTCGTTGCTCTACACTGGACACCCTCCAGCACCTTCATGTCCCTCTTGAACTGAAGGGCCCAGAACTGGACACAATACTCCAGATGTGGTCTCACTAGGGCAGAGTAATATGTGTAAGTTCAACAGACCACACATGGCCAATACCTGTGAGCTCTTCGCTCAGATACTCTCCTCTTTGTGAGAAGAAAAAGCAGTTACGATGCACCGTTCATTTGACCTCGTATAGATCTTTAGTTACTCAGCAGTGCCATAACTCAGACCCTAAGTTTCTTTCCACTAATCAGCATGAGCGACTTTGCACTGCTACTTTGGGTGCCGTAGGACACTTCAAACAAATTCTGGAGTGGCTTTGCCTTTTGATTCTGTGTTATTGGAGCATTTGTAAAATCACTGTAAGCACTGCAGCTCTGCTGGTACTTCAGGTCATACCAGTTTTATTTAGTTATTTGTTTTCTGTCTCCCAATGGTGTTTAAATAGAAAAGTCCAGTCTTCAGCACCTTGAGAAAAATAAGGAAGACCGACTTCTGTATCTTAACTAAAGGTCTGGCTGCTTTCAGAGAAAATTATTCCAGGGATATTGAAAACACTGATCTTTTTTATTATGTGTTGCTGTGGCCATCGTTACTGCTGGAAGACAAGATGAGGCTTGAAGCCTGCTTTGACTCAGCACTGCAGAAAAAAAGCAGAGACATAAAGACAGAGCTGGTAGCACTGCTGAATAGAGCAGAGAGATACCCCAGGTGATTCAGTCTCTCAGACAGAAGATGACAGCATCACAGAGCATTAGGGATTGGTGAGGACCTCAAAAGATCATCCGTCTAGTCCAATCCCCCTGCCACAGCAGGGTCAACTAGACCAAGTCACACAGGAACATATCCCAGGTGGGTTTTAAACCTCTTCAGAGAAGGAGACTTCACAACCACCCTGGGCAGCCCGTTCCAGTGCTCCATCACGGCACCTCTTTCGCTTGCAGAAAGCATTTGAATTAAGTTTTCTAATATCTAATGTACTCAGCAAACACTTTAAATGTATTTAATGTATTTAGCAATACATTATCTATGTAACATTATATATATATATATAAAACAATACATTGATAAATGCGTTGAATGTATGTAACAAACACTTTGCTAGCAAGGGCTATTCTTCTTTTTTTTCAATGTAGCCATGGCCAGAGAAGAAAAAGGAAGACACAGCAAATCCCTGGAGTGAATGGGAAGGCTACATCACAGGCCACTATCAGTTTTCTTTTCAAGAAGAAAACATTGAGAGAAAAAAAAAATCCTATGAGTTATTTTGACAAAATCCTCCTACAAGGTATGAGAGAGAGAAAATGCTGTAATAACATATTAGAGGGGACACCGTGCTACACGACATTGTCTCGATAGCTTATCAAAAGTTGAAAGCTCCTGCTCTTTGATTAGAAAATTGATGAAAGAATTATATCTGTGTAGTGATAAATAGAAATGTAAGGAAGCCTTGGCTGCCATTCCAAGGCTTGATATAGGGAATGAAGGTTCAGATTCATTTGCTGTATCTGCAATTCTGATTCCGCAGACAGGCTGCCTCTGTCTAAAGATGCGTTGCGGGGCGGGAGCAGATTTATTATGAAGTGGGATGTATTAATTTGTTGGGTGCTAGGCAATGCATTTACGTTTGCAGAATTATCACATACAGACGTATACAAACCATTAGCTGTAAGATGGATAGAAAGCATCCGCTTCTATAGCATCCAGAGTACACGACACTTATTTCTAGGATTGCTTTTGCGGGTTTTTATGTTTGGAATATCCCTTGTGCTTTAGATTTCTATCGATCTGATTATTTCACAGGATTTTTTGGTGTGAATTTGTTGCTGCTTTTTACCCAGTCTCACCAAAACTATTGATTACTCTCAGTTTCCATTCACTTGAGAAACACCAAGAAATTCCCTGTCTTGCAGGGAAGTTGGGGGTTTTTTTTCCTCTAGATCCTGCCTGGATGTGTTGCTGTGTGACTTGGTCTAGGTGATGCTGCTGTGGCAGGGGGATTGAACTAGGTGATCTTTGAGATCCCTTCCACTCCCTAATGATTCTGCGGTTCTGTGTGATTCTGTTTTAAAGAATAGTATGACTTTGATGCTTTGCAGGATCAGAGATCAAGGCCCAAAGTATCTCCCATTCCACACACGGTCTATAAAGGACTCACGCATCAACAAGTGAGAGTCATATCACGTGAGAAATCTCAGTCACTTTTTGTCATCCTGAAATAAAGTGAAGAGGAAAACTTAGTTACACCCCATATGTCTACTAGGAGGTGATGAGTTGCCTAAAGAAGTCTCAGATCATATAAAAAGCCTGACACAGAATCACAGAACATTAGGGATTGGAAGGGACCTTGAGAGATCATCTAGTCCAATCTCCCTCCCACAACAGGATCACCTACGTCAAGTGTCACAGCCGAACCAGGTGGGTTTTAAATGTCTCCAGAGAAGGAGACTCCGCAACCTCCCCTGTAAACACAGAATCACAGAACATTAGGGATTGGAAAGGACCTTGAAAGATCATCTAGTCCAATCCCTTTGCCAGAGCAGGACCACCTAGGCCAAGTCGCACAGGAGCACACTTGAACCTTAAATTCCCATGAGACAATACAGCAATGCAACTAAAGACTACTTCTGCCAACCAAACACTTGGCTTTTTTGTTTACTTTGAGGAAAACAACTGTGCAACGAGTTGTTAAACCATAAATTTACAGGAATATTTTCACATATAAACTTGTATTTTCGAATGCCTTCAACATTTTAAGAATAGAGTCTTCAAGAATTTATTGATAAAAGCCATAATCCCTGCTAGAGAGGGAGTACAGTAATGAGAAAGGAAGTAGAAAGGCACACAAAGGACATAATTGCTTCAGAGTTTTCGATATAAAACCTGATCCCATTCCCAGTCTGTCAAGGTAACTGTGTCTTTCCCATGATCTTAGGTTCAGAACGCACTAATGCTCACAGTATCGCAGTAATCTTGTTTCCTATTCATTTTGCAAGGTTGTGTATTACATTAATCACTCACATACTGCAGGTTTTGAGGTCTTCTCTAGCTCTAAAATCTGACTTGAAGTATGAGATTGGATGGTCATAAGGCAAGGGAGTACTGCTTCTGGACTTAAGCAGGAATCACAGAACATTAGGGATGGGAAGGGACCTTGAAAGATCATCTAGTTCAATCCTCCTGCCACAGCAGGATCACGTCCACAGGAACATGCCCAGGTAGGTTTAAAACATCTCCAGAGAAGGAGGCTCCACAACCTCCTCGGGCAGCCCCTTCCAGTTTTCATCGAGCACTAAGGCTAGACCTGATAGTCCTCACAATATTAAAACACTTCTGTATAAAAACAAATAGAAGTTGTGCTAAGAAATGCAAGCTTCACAGATTCATAGCATCATTAGGGATCGGGAGGGACCTCGAAAGATCATCTAGTCCAATCCCCCTGCCGTGGGCAGGGACATTCATTAATGTTTTGCATCCTCAAAGCAACGCAGGACACACAAACAGCTAACCAAGACCTGGGTCTTCGCTACAAGCACAGCAGAAGTCTGTCAGCAGATAAGAACAGCAATGACTGATTCCAGGTCAGTGTTTCTTTAGACCAACACAAGAGCTCTTTGCTACAAACCACTCTGCTTCCCCCTCCTGATTTTCTGTATTGCAAAACTACACAGCCGCTGAGGAAATAACTCACGGTCTATTTTGACCACACCAAGGCTCCAGGGAGGGAAGGGCTACGGGGCACCGGCAGCAGAGGCTTCCCTGCCCTGCAAGCATTGATTTTAAGATCCCTCTGCGGAAACCTACGTCTTCTACTCCTTTCTCAAAAGCCAAGAGCTCAGTTCTAATTTCCCACATCTCCAGGCTAACAAGGCTCTGCCTTCGCTTCCCACAGTGGGAAAAATGCTATTTCAACAAGGTCTAGTCTGCAACCCTTTAGCAGGAATATTTGGATATTATTTGCACCACTGTGAAGCTTTAAACCAGCTCTGCCGAGACAAGCGGTTTGATCTTCCCCCTTTATCTGCGAACGCTAACCATCGCATGGAAATATCCCTCTGGAAGCCTTGTTAAACGTCTGGCGCTGAGGATCTCTGGGGACTGTGAGGTTCCCAGTCACACAACACTGCTTGAAGCATTTCTCAGACATTTAAGATGCTTCATCACTAAATTTAACTCTCGTAATTCACCACAGTTTTTTTCCGATCAAACTTTTTGAGCAGCAGGAGGCAGCAGCACTGGTTTTGAACTTCACGTTGTCTTTTTCACGCATCACAGAAAGCCAACCACAACTGTAGCACGATCTGCTTTAGCCATAGCTCCCAGTTAAACCAGTTGGGAATTTCAACGGTTCAAGAAGAAAGGAAGGAAGTATTTTTGGAAGGAAATACATGTGCAATACTCATAGCTGAGCCCACTGACGTAATCCTCCCTCGTGCCTATTGTTTTCACTCAGGGGTGTCTCGCCAAGAAGCACCGCGACTTATTGGGGTGTTTCAGTCGAGTTTTCCAACACTTGTCACGCTGAAACACTTGGAGCAGCACGCTCTGCTTGGCATCATTAGATATCGTTAGAACCAGCATTTAACATACATTTTCTCGAGGCTTTTTGCTTTAATACCCACACATACAGTTTTCCCATAATTAAGCAGATCTATTAGTTTCACATCATGGGTGGGATGGAATTTTAAGTAACATTCATTTCTTTCAGAAGCAAATAGAGCTCTGGAAAAACAAGTGCTCAGCTAGTTTGCTGTTGCTGTCGTTGTGGGGAAAGGTGTGGGGTGACGACAACAAAACCCACCTGGCCATGTTCCTGTGTGACTTGGTCTAGGTGATCCTGCTCTGGCAGGGGGATTGGACTGGATGATCTTTCAAGGTCTCTTCCAATCCCTAATATTTTGATTGCGTACAAACGTCAAGTGCTTACCTTGCAAATACCCTGTCTTTGTTTGCTCGCTCTTTACCATACTGCACAGACTGGACCTCTGTTCTCCCACTGGAAAATAAAACAAAACCAAACCACTAAATGCAACAAACTTTGGATAACAATTTCCTGCTTACAATCAAACTATGTCAACAAAAAACCCACCCCAGATTCTACTCAGTCACACTCAAGCAACTGCGCTGACAGCAATGCAGTCTATCTGTAGACAGCATTTGGCTAAGTGCGGATCTTCTTTCCCGTTAGAGACTAACTGTAACCAACTCATTTCAGGGGTAGCATAAAGCTTTCTCTTCTTTTTCTTATCAATGACCGTATGAAAGTTCTGTTTGGCTCTTTGGATAACACTATAATCTTTGCAGTCACCGCCGCAGTCAAAAATTACAGCAACTCTTCCATAGTCCTGAACTATTCCCTGAATTTTTAATAACTTAGTCGCTAGTGAATTTGGCAAAATATCACGAAGTGGTGTCAGCACAAGTACTTCAGGGTTGTATTCTTCCACACAACTTACCTAAATCAAGATCAGATCTTGCAACTTGCTTGCTTTTCACATAAGGCCAAATGCTTTGTGTCAAGTCAAATATCCTTATATTTCCTAATAGCTGATTTTTAAAATAGTATTTTTAAAGTGTCCATCAGCTGCTAAGAACTAGTGGTAAGACACCAGCAAAATGCTCTCTTGCAGCTACTTTCCCATTTATAATTTCATACCAAGGCTAAGAGTCAGAAGATACATGTCCTGAAAGGATACTGATACTTAAAATGGTTCTTTTCAACATCTTACAGAGATATTTACACTATGAAATCAAATAGTAATTATCTATTTTCACTCATATTACAGAACTACTGTATGAGTGAAAGTTGGGGAAACAGGACAACTAGAACCTCACAAAATTCAGTGAAGGGAAACACAAAGACCCACACTGGAGGAAGAATAGACCCATGCACATGCTGAGAGCCAGCTGGCTGGAAGGCAGACTTACTCAGCACTGGCAAGACTACATCAACAGTACTGTGTGGTGTTCTGGGTAAGCAATTAAGGGTCTGCAGCATCTGTGTAAGGAAAGCCTGATAGAGCTGGGACTTTCCAGCCTCATGGGGACCCAACGACCGCATATAAATGCCTCAGGGAGGAAGTAGAAAACGACCACCAGACTCTCCTCAAGGGAGCCCAGAGACAGGACAAGAGGCAAAGGGCACAAACTGCATCATACTTTAATGAAGGGGGAAGGAGAGGGGCGAGGGGTGAGAAAAAACAAAAACCAGTTTTCTGCTGTGGTCAAACACTGGATCAGGCTGCTCAGAGAAGGTGCAGTCTCCATCCTTTGAGACATTCAAAATCTGTCTGTACACAGTCCTAGGTATCCTTTTACAGTGGACCCAGTTTCAACAGGGCATTGAACTAGACAGGTGTCTAGAGCTGCCTTCCAACCTCTGCCATGCTGTAATTCCAGAAAATCTCTTTTCAAACCTTCTGCCTCATGCTTTCCTGGGGTTATAAATTTTTAACTCTGACAAGAAGTAAGCCATCTATATTTTCCCCTCTTTCATTCCAAAACCTCTTCACATTAAATTTGCCTTTCTCTAATTGCTACTAATAAATTGATATAACATTTTCAGAGAACTACAAAGCTCCGAGACAATAATAGCTTATTTATAATTGATGTTCCTCTTATTTGTTCCTTCCCCTGGGTCAATTGGTTTGCATTTTTGGAAACTGAACTTGATCTACTACTTTATTGCCTACTCACTCCTCATTTTTATCTCATACTACCAAAACTGCAGCTTTTACTACAAAAAGCTACAGCACTCTAGTGGCAACTGTTCTCTTTGTTGTGAAGAAGGGACCTACTTGTTTCACACCTTGTTAAAATAGTTGCTAATATGCAATGAAACTCAACGTTTTGGAAGTTTTAACTTCTTTAACAATTATCTGGTGATAGATATTATTAGAACCACTTTGAAAACGCAAGGACAACGTATACAAGTCAACAATTTCACGCCTCTGATTTCTTTCAGAAATGAAGATAATTCTGTCTAGCCCCGGCAGTTCAGTATTTCATTAGTTGGTTTTAATCATACAAGTGTTGCTAGGACTCTCTTTTCCAGTTTCCTGATAACACTAGGTGTGTTCTAGCCAAGTTTTGAGAGCCTCCAAAAATAGAGATTCCACAACCTCTCTTGGTAACTTCTTGTTCCAGGAATGCACTACCCTCCTAGAAAAAAAAACAACCAAACAACAAAAACCCCTTCCTATCGTCCATCTAGAAACTTGAAGGTGAAATTTGTGGTTGTTTTCCTTTGTTACTTCATCTGCCATTAACCAGCAAAATCTATCATTTCTGAAACTGCCCCTCAGTAGCTTTAGAGTTTCTACTCAATTTCCTATTAACCTGCTCCTCACCAGATCAAACATACCCAGTGCCCTTAACCTTTCCCTGAGTGGCATTATGCTGTCTCTAAACAATTTAACTGCTTACAGAAATTCTAGGCTTTTGCTTGCTTCATTAACTTTAATGACTCTCTTCATTTTTATGCAGATTTCCTTTTCATTTTACTGTCACGTAAATTGAGTGTCATCACTCACATTCTGTAATGGCAACCTCAACCATCCAAATTCAAAACCTTTTCAGAAATTAAAAGTGTCCCTCAAATTCACAGCAGTAACATCAAGTCTCAAATACTGTTCTGGATCGGGGAATGCTGCTTCTCAAATAGGTGCTGTGAATACTGGTCAACAAACAGGCAGTACAGAACTGTAGCCACTCACCTTCCTCTTTGTACATTTACGCGATTCACCAGCGTAACAGAAATTGTCTGTTACTGTGTTCTCTACCATCTCCCTTTGTACATCACAGACCCTGTTGCCATTCTGGCTTATTAGTACTAGTTCTTTTACTCTCTGCTTCAGGCACAATTCAAATCATCAGCATTCTGCTTTACTTGCAAACACAGTTAACTTGGTTACTTAATAAAAAACATAAAACACTTCATAAAACACCACCCACTCCACTATTAAAACAGAAATTCTACTTGGGAATTACAGCTATGCCACAGTCATTTTTCACACCTCTAAGCTTTGTGCCTGTTGTGACAACCTCATCCTTGACAGTCATGGACCTGATTTCCTTCCTATTGTCCAAAATTCTGGGCTTGGTGCAGAACATGCATGTCTTTTGTCTTCACCCAGCTGCCTATTTACATGAATCTAGCTTAAGTTGTCTTTACTTGTACAAGCTTCTTTTCACTGATTTCTGTTTGATCTTTAGGTCTGTTTTGTGGCTGTTGCTGCACATGAGATCTGAGATGCACCAGTTTTTAAATCACTGGACCAAAGGCTTTGAAGTTCTAAGACCATAACTGAAAGATAAGCATAACCCAATAGGTAAGCAGGAAAAGAAATGCAACCTTGTGAGACAACCTCACAGAACTAGCTCTATTTCCAAGACACCCTAGAAAATCACTGGCCAACAGGGGAACAGTAAATTCTAAATAATTCCCTATGTTTATGGATGAGCTGCCTGCTCTCTTATGTTCTTTCCCATAGACTTCAAATCAGCACTTACCAGTACCGGAACTTGGAACCCAAAGTGAAATAATGTGCAAAAAAGTTCTTCTGGGGGGGGAGTGGTCTGTCCAAACGGAAGAACGTGTGATGTTCAACACAGGCTTTCCACAAATTCTTACACGCTCGGTAATTCACCATATTGAATCCCAGTAAAGTTTCTCTAGATTCATGCTAAAAATGAGACAAATTTATTTCAGATACAAATTATTCCCAGTTACTTTGGAAAATAAGATAGAGTTACTTTGAATTGGGGGGGTTTCTTTCATTCTTTTTTTTCTGTTTTGCTTTCTGAAGAGGTTATCTAATTGTACATTAACTTTATGTACTACAAAAAACTTTAAAAATAGTTCTAAGGTTTCCTAAATTTTGTTTCTTTTTTATTAAATGAACATATCCAAAGGTTTACAGTCCACTCAGTGATATTGAATCACAGAACATTAGGGATTGGAAGATGTTGAAAGATCATCCAGTCCAATCCCCCTGCCATAGCAGGATACTCTAGACCAAGTTGCACAGGAACATGTCCAGGTGGGTTTTAAACATCTCCAGACAAGGAGACTCCACAATCCCCCTGGGCAGCCCTTTCCAGTGCTCCTCAGCAAGTCTAGACCAAAAAAACCAGTTCCAGAAGGTGAGACCCAAACTATGTTGAAGAATTTCTGTGATTTCAGAACTCAAAGGCAACTTCCTGCTTCAAGATTGCTGCAGTTAAGACAAGGAATTGTTATACACACGTGTCAGTTAGAACAAGTGATGTGCCTACTTCTTAATTAGGTTCCTGGTAAAGGAAAGCAGCAAGTAAGGTAAGCTATGCTGCCTGTTTAGGGAGCTTGATTACAGCCTTTGTAAGTCAGAAAACATTATCAGCACTCTCCTTTCTCTTTATAGAACTAAATCCTCCTCAACATTTAGCACACTTTAACTGTACTGCACACTTAGCAGTAAATTCCCTTTCCAAGTTAAGACTTTGCTGGCCTGCTCATCTCTAGTATATATGCAAAGATACCAGGATGCAGACCTGCAACTCTTGTCCCAGCATTGTATTTAGGAAGCCATTGTGACAACAGCCAAGCACAACACTATCTTTAGCCACATGATGGATTCAGTGTAAAGAAAACAGATTTTAAAAGCAAGCAACAAATTCTGTGTACTATTGCTGAAGTTCAAAACATTCTATGCAAGGAAAAAAACCCCTGATACTGAACTCCAATTTACAAAACCTGACTCACTGAGATCTTTTTTCTTCATTTCCAACAATTGTTTATCTTCTAGATAGGTTAACAGAACACTTAAATAAAGCGAGGTAACAGAAATTAGGTGTTTTAGCCATGCAGTTAAAAAAAGGCTTTGACAGCAATTGAAATGTACAATAATATAAACAAGATGTATTTGTGTTCCGTAAGAAAGCAACTATGGAAAGTAATGGGATGCCAGATCCAGATCCAGTAAAGGACTAACCAGCTAAGATTTTAGATACTAACAGTGTTTTCATGATGTAGTAAATTTCAATACTCTGTCAGCCTTTTACAACGTTGGAAAGAGAATTTGACAAATTACATGAGCTGATGATCACGCCTTTTCATGACACTCAAAGCATTACAGTTATGGTTGGGAAAATATAAAAAGAAAAATCCCAGTTTCCCCTCGTTTGTATTCTAGATAACAGGCTGATCCAATTCTTATGCCACCATCTGGATCACTAGATCAGGCATGAAGCATGAAGGAGGAGCTGCTATGTCTTGATGAGAAGGAGATGCAGCTAGATCAGCTTAATTGTAATGCGAAATAGCACTTTTACAGAAACTTGAGTTTGTTAGAGCTTTAAAGGTACCTTAAAAATAGATCTATTCATAGCTTTTAGGGCTTTCAGTGCAGTGCAGAGAAGTGATTCTCAAACTCTACACTTCAGTAATTTCAAGGTAAAGAAGAATGCAAGATATTGGATCCTAAGTGCACCCATACTTTTTCTTATCACTCTTGCACGTTCTGTGATATCTAAATGTAAGCTGGTCCTTTGAAAATCATCTTTGCTGATTATTGTGGTGCAAACCCCGGTTCTACTTCTGTCTGGTAACTGGATCTAGAGTAAGATGGCCCCTTTTTTCCTCAAAGAATTATGTCTGAACTATCGTGGGCTCAGCATAAGATCACAAGCCAACATTTTTAACGTCCACGGTACAGAACAGTTATACTGCAGCCTATGAGAATATCTTCATAGCACAAGGCTCCAGAAAGATGCTGAATTCTATATTACATTACAGGGAAATTCAGGTATTTCTGGGGTTTAGGTCTGTTGAGACAGTGTTAGAAGACTATATAAGGAAGTCACAATTGAATTCTGCTCTGAAATGGCTGTGTCCACAGTTCCTATTAGATACAGGAAGACAGTCTCCTGGCTGCAGAGTAGGAGAAGAATGGAGCAGGTGCAATGTAATACCAGTGATGAGGCTCAGAGCCCAAGCATGAAACTACAAAGAAGCCATACAACACTATATAAGTCAATGTAAATCATAACGTTACAACCATACACCATGGCAAGCTATGTATAAAATCTGAGGAGAAACATTGGACGGATACAGCAAAAATCTACATCTGGTTTATGCTTCTTTTTATTGACCGAACAAAACACAAACAAGAATAGCAGAATGGATATTGTCGCCTCTCTCACATACAACAGCTCAGACCTTGAATATTTGCCTTGGGTGAGGACATTCATTCAAGCCCACTTTGCCTGATTTGGCTCTGCAGTTGGGACAAGGGCCAAGTAACAGCCAGAATCAAGGGAACCCTGTATCCTGCACCTCTCAGATGGAAGAAAGAGACCCAAGTACAAGGGGTGAGTGGAGGCAAGTGCAAGGCCATGGCAGAAGGTGAGCACCCCCCTTGCCTGCCTCACCTCCTCAGGTGCCACTGAGAAATAAGATACAAACCTCTCCTGGAAGACAACTAGTCTAATAAGGATATAGAGTATAGGTAACCCATACCAGAGGTCCTGGCACAGTTGCATAAATTGAGAAGTCTTCCAGTAATATGACAACCTCCTCCATAAAGAAGAGAAGGGCAGTAGTTGTTGGAGACTCGCTCCTGAGGGCCCAGTATTCAGAGCAGACCCTCATCATAGATAAGTCTGCAGTTTACCTGGAGTCGGAATCAGGGATATCACTAGGATGCTCCCTAACCTGCTGAGATCAGCTGACTATTACCCACTGCTGATCTTCCAGACAGGTGGGGAGGAAGCTGTATTGCGTAGCCTGAGGGGATGAAGAAAGACTACAAGGCCTTGGGATAGTGGGTAAAAGAGTCTGGGGCACAAATTGTAATCTCTTGCTTACTTCCATTTTGGGATAAGGACACAGGCTGGAATAGAAGAACTCGGTCCGTTAATGCCTGGATGTAAGACTGCTGTTACAGGCAGGGCTTTGAGTTCTTTGGTAACAACTGGTTATGCAAGACACCAGATCTTACAGGTGCACATGGGAGAAGTTTATCTCAGAAGGGAAAAAGCGTTCTGGGGCAGGAGTTGGCAGGGCTCATTCAGAGGGCTTTAAACTAGATTTGAAGAGGGGTGGGATAGTTGATGGGTGTGCACCAGTGGGACAGAGCTCTGGTCTTAATGAAAACCAGGTGGCACCAGGTGGCCTCTCGCTGTCCTAGGGTGAAATCAGAGTGCTCAGCTCGCTCCCTGCAATGCCTGTACACCAGTGCACTGCAGCATGGGGAACAAGCAGGAGGAGTTAGAGGTCTGTGTCCAGTCAGGTGATTATGATCTGGTGGTAATTACACAGACCTGGTGGGACAGCTCTCATGACTGCAATGTGGTCATGGATGGCTATGTCGTTTTCAGGAGAGACAGGTCGGCAAGGCAGGGTGGAGGAGTTGCTCTCTACGTGAGATAATAGACACCTACAACAGTGTCACCCATGCCAGCCTGCCCCTTGAACCACACCCACAACCTCCCAACTCTCTCTTCATCCGCCCCTGGACAGAACTCAATACATTCCAGTTGCTCTCTCTAGCTTGGAGGAGACTGAGGGGTGACCTCATTAATGTTTATAAATATGTGAAGGGTGGGTGTCAGGAGGATGGAGCC
>JAOXOE010000256.1:48738425-48776940 GCA_028565055.1 Phoeniculus purpureus
GAGATGTTTAAAACCCACCTGGACGTGTTCCTGTGTGACTTGGTCTAGGTGATCCTGCTGTGGCAGGGGGATTGGACAGCATGACCTCTCGAGGTCCCTTCCAATCCCTAATGTTCTGTGATCCTGTGGCACTAAATCTATTCACATTTTCCCAAACTAAAACACGTGTAGGTACAGTTCCTGTGGCTCTGCTGATGTGTGAGAACTTGCTCAACAGCCGTATTCTGAACACTACTCCAACATGCAAGCCAAACTGCCTTTTTGTTTGCCCTTTTTTCACAACGAAAGTCACTATACTGTTTGCTGTTATCTGCAATCATTCTGGGTAGGATTAAAACCGCCTGAGTTTCATCACTTGGTGAGTCAATTTCTAGCTCCCAATGGAGTCCCCGTCCTTAACTCAAGTAATGGTCTCTAAAAGTGGCAATGGCTTTTTAGCAGGGCAGAATGGGATGAAATGAAACGTTTCAATGAAGCCTGAGGTGTGTGTTATTCCCACCGTGCTAGTGCTGCTTCTCATATTGCCTGTGGGGATGGTTAGATTAAATAGACACACTGAGCACACTCCATGGAGAAATTATTCACACAGCTTAGTCTTGCCTTCCATCGCTTCACCTGCTCTATGGGCAACCTGTTGCATCTCAATAAAGGCTACAACAACTGATTATTTTACTGCTAGATATTCACGCTCACTGAAGGACATAACTGAGCTGGCAGACTTCATCTTGAAGAGACAGAAATTGGCAAGACTCATTCAGCAACCTTTGGTGAACGGTGGTAAGGCAGTGTGCCTTCAGCTTCTGAAAGGACAAAGCTGCCTGGCCCTGCTAGCAAGAGATAGGAAATAAGCCATGAAAGTAATGAACAGTAGAGGAGCTGGAAAGCAAGGTTGTGCTGTCCTTCACTCACTGAGATAGTCCTGGACTTTAATCCCCTGTCCTGTCTTCTGTGCAGTTAGCAATGGCCATCACACAACGTTAACAGTTTTCTGAAGAGATGTGCTGCCCTCAAAAAGCATCTCATTGCTTTCTAGTAGTGAATGTTGGGAGTGCTCTGGACAGCCAAGTTGGGACATGGAAGTGGGCTTTGAAGAGCAAGGATCAGACTGTGTGACCTCCAGGGGTCCCTTCCAACACAAACTCCACCACTCTGTGAAGCCATCCTAGTCACCCCCCTGCAGCATTAGGCACCAAGAAGGGGGAATCGTACTGCTGTGCCCCGCTACCACACACACCAGCATCAGAAAAGTGGGTTGAAAACTAGAGCTCCAGCTGAACTGGCTCTAGACTCCCCAAAAGGGAAGAACTTGTGCAGAACTCTCCTAAGAGCTGTGAAACTGCCACGCGACAGAGAACACAAGATCAGCCAGTTCAAAGTGCTTGCACATCGCTGTTTCTTTTTCTTTTACAGGCTTTTAGCACAGAACCATTAGGGATTGGAAGGGACCTGGAAAGATCATCCAGTCCAATCCCCCTGCCACAGCAGGATCACCTAGACCAAGTCACATCCAGGCGGGTCTTAAACATCTCCAGTGAAGGAGACAAAGAAGCGATCTTGCTCTTACAGTTCATCCCCCCCTTCACAGAGGAGATAATATTCAATTAGATAGCATGTTATAGGTAGCATATGCTATCGTGTGTGGGCACTCCTCTGCTTTGGAGGTTTCCCAAGCATCCCCAAGTCTCTGTTTTATCTCCCAGCCAGTGTTTGATACAGAATCTGGAAATTATTTTGCTGCCAAAAGTGTACAAGGAGGTGGGAGACAATCTGTGGGCTTCTGCTAGAGCAAACACAAAGAGCCATTCTCTCATCTAGTAAAACAATAAGATTAGACCTTTTATCATTAATTTTTTTCCTCTCCTTCACCGCTTTGTAAACACTGCTTGTATGACTTTGCCTCTTATCGTCTGCAGACCAAATCTGCTTTTGTTGAAGCGGTGTCAATCACAAGGGTTTTTCTGCTCATATACTTAGTGATATGGCTGATTGGAAAAGAAGACAGACTTCCATTTGGGTCTGCAATATCTGGCACACTCACTGCTGGAAACATAAGGGGAGGGGGGGGGGTTGAAAACAAAGGGAACAGTTTGGTAAAGCATAACCCAAAGTTCACATGCTCTGTCAAGGAGATTAAGATTAAACCGGAGGAGGTCAAAGCTATTAACATTTAGACTACAGGGTATATAACAATTTAGCATCTAGCTAGGCACCAGCTTTCTAATTGGGGAGAAGCTTGTTTCCAACTTTTTATGTAAACACCAGCATTAGCAAAAGCCTGGGTGGTCTCAGCATTGTAACCCAGTGGACGTATTTGATCCACATCTCCCTGCAAAAAAAAATGTCCTTCATGACCAAGCTCACATTTAAATTGTAAATAAGGCTCTGGATTCCTTTCTGCCAACTGTGACAGCATTTGCAAAGGGAAAAACTTCACAGTGATACTTCTGGGCTTGCTTGAAACTTGTTTTCCCAAGCGCCAAATTCTCCTTCACACCACACACTTTGTGACAATCTTATTTATGTTCAGCTCTTTGGACCAAGCCAGCAGATTCCTGTAGCCACCAGACATGACTTGCTTGTTAACTAACTGCCATTGCGAGAATGACTCATACAAGTCAGATGCTTATTTGTGGGACTTATTTATCCTCCACGTTTTCAAGTCACGTTATTTGCTGATCTTACACTGCTCTCTCTACAGATTCTTGTTCTAAATACAATGAGGATGCATCACCAAGGGAAAATAACTCAAGGCACCAGTCAGCAGGGTTAGCCTCAGGCAGGTGACCCAAACAAGTTTTAGCCTATTGTAGGCAGACTTGGTGTGGTGGGTTGACCTTGGTTGGATGTCAAGGTCACCAAAGCCACTCCCCTCCTCAAAACAGAAAATAAGAGGGGAAAAAAACCTCATGGCTCCAGATAAAGGCAGTTTGATAAAGCAGAAGCAAAGCTGCACACAGAAGAAAATGAAAAGGTCTTACTGCTGAGCAGCCATCACACGGTACAGAATACCCCTGTGGTCAGTTTGGGTCAGCTGTCCTGGCTGTGCCCCCTCCTAAGATCTGGCCTACCTCCAGCCTACTGGTGACAGACAGCCTTGATGCTGTGGGAACCCTCCTCAGCAGAAGCCAAACTACCTGTGTGTTATCAACCCCTTCTAGCTACCAATACGAAGCAGGTGCGAGCGCTACTGTGGGTAAAGTAAACTCCACCTCAGCCAATACTCCTGGTTAATCTCTCTCTAGATCCTACACTGTGTTAGCCTCTTTCCTGAGGATCCCTACGTTTTGGCTTGGTATATGAGTAGCACAGCCACCCATCTCTTACGGGGTGGTGGATGAGTTCAGGAAGAGTGGTTCATTATTCCAAGTGTGATCCACCTTTAATCCAGAGGGGTTTGTAACCCTTCTGCTTTCCAGGGGTTGTACTGGTACAGGGGGGAAAGCAAACATTCCCAGGAAAAGGATCATGCAGATTTTGAACTAGAAATAATCCTCAGAAATTAATTTTTGCTGTTTTGATAAAGTTTGAACCATCATTTTTTCTCTCCCACAACACCACGAACGTTGGAGAGAGCAGTGTTCAGCCAGCTGTCCCACGGAACGGCTGATACCATGAACTTCCCTGATGCACTGGAAATCTGTGCCATCTCTACTTAACGTGGATTTTTGTATCATCAGAGGCAATCCTACATCTAATCCCACATTTTAAACACCACCATATCACAACAAACAAACGTCGTTGCTTGGTAAAGCCCAGCTCTTCCTACAAACCTTGCTAAGCTCAGGGCACAGCCCCTCAGAGTGAAGCACTTAATAGTGATGATATCACTTCAGCTTTTAAAACCTGTTGCAGTCCTTTGCTATCAGGAAGGCAGTCAGTTCTACAGTGTCACCCTCCCTTTGGAGTCTCCTTCTCTGGAGATGTTTAAAATCCACCTGGATATGTTCCTCTGCAACTGGATCTAGGTGATCCTGCTGTGGCAGGGGGATTGGACTTGGTGGTCTTTCGAGGTCCCTTCCAGTCCCTAATGTTCTGTGATCACCAAGTACAGCAAAGGGCATCAACCCTTTCAGGCCCAACTGCCTAGATGTTAGTGAGAGTCTCTCACCAGTCTGTCTCTCCATCTATCACTGGTCCGTCACTCCATGCTTACCGATACCACAACATTGCAACCATGAGCAGCCTGACCAACGTACCCAGTTTTCATTTGCTAGATGACTGAGAAAGGAAGTGAGGGGCACGTTACCATCTCATTACCATGTCTGTTTAACATCTTCCTTCTCTAACATCTTTATTGATGATCTCGATAAGGACACAGACAGTAAGTTTGCAGATGACACCAAGGTAGGTGGGAGAGTTCATCTGCCAGAGGGTAGGGAGGCTCTTCAGAGAGACTTGGATAGACTGGAGCGATGGGACAATGTTAATGGCAGGAGCTTCAATAAGGACAAGGGCCAGGTCCTGCACTTGGGCCACAACAACCCCCTGCAATGCTACAGGCTTGGGGAGATGTGGCTGGAGAGCCGTTGGGCAGAGAGGGACCTGGGGGTTCTAACTGACAGGAAGATGAATGAGCCAGCAGTGTGCCCAGATGGCCAAGAAGGCCAATGACATCCTGGCTTGCATTAGAAATAGTGTGGCCAGCAGGACTAGCGAGGTTATCGTCCTCCTGTATTTGCCACTGGGGAGGCCACATCTTGAGTACTGTGTCCAGTTTTGGGCACCTCAATACAAGAGAGATGTGGTGGTGCTGGAGCAGGTGCAGAGGAGGGCAGCTAAGCTGGTGAAGGGCCTGGAGACTAAATCTTATAAGGAAAGACTGAAAGAGCTGGGGCTCTTTAGTTTGACAAAGAGGAGGCTGAAAATGAGGTCTCCTCATCACTCTCTACAACTACCTGAAGGGACGTTGTAGAGCGGTTGGTGCTGGTCTCTTCTCACAAGGAATTAGTGATAGAATGAGAAGGAATGGGTTCAAGTTACAACAGGGTAGGTTTGGACTTGATATTTGGAAAAACTTTTCATAGAAAGGATGGTCAGGCACTGGAATGGGCTTCCGAAGGAGGTGGTTGAGTTGCCATCCCTGGATGTGTTTAGAGATCATTTGGATGAGGTGTTGAGGGGTGAACTTGTTAGGGATGAACTTGTAAGGTAGGGTAGATGGTTGGACTCGATGATCCCAGGGGTCTTTTCCAACCAGAGTGATTCTGTAATTCTTCTGTCAGTTCATGCTTGTTGTTTCTCGTCCTGCTGCACCTACGAGCTGTGAAAAGTCTGGCTTCATCTGGTGTGCTAGTAGCTTGTGGCACCTTTTAATATAGGTCAGCCTTCAGTCCTTGTTAGGAAATTGTCACTTTGTGATTAATTACAGTAAATAAAAATTACTGTGGGTTGGGGATTAATGACAGGGATAGTGCAGTGATGTATTGATTACATTAGGCAGTATAACACCAGTAATCAGTTAGTGTAGTTATATTGAGCAAGATAGCATGTAGACACTAATTAAGAAGGAAAATACTTGCTTTTGAGTGTATTCTTTGAAACAACGTCTCTTTGTAAAAGAAACAAGTATCTGTCCCCCCACTACTGAGGTGTTATGTTTCTGAAACAGAGAACCCCTCTCTATCACTCTAGCTTTTGTTTCACATTTGATGAAGCCGAATGTTATGTGTTTATGAAGGTTTATTCTATTTCATAAATAAAATAATGGCTTGTATAAACAATACAGACTTAGCATTTGGAAGTCTATTTGACTGGTCTCAATAAGGGCCCTGTCTTTTAATGTCTGAACAACTTAGAAAATATGTAAATGGTCATTAATCTTTATTTCAGAAGAGATGACCGCTGTAGAAAGCTTGACTTTCCTTACCTTCTTGGAGATGCACAGGGATGAGATGAGAGGCACTGGACACAAGCATCAACAAGATAAATTACAACTAGGATAAAAACTACCATGAGGGTAGTCAGACACTGGAGTTGGGTTTCTGAAGAGGTAATGTGATTTCCATTCTTGGAGATGCTAGGCCTGTGAGCAACCTCAGCTGAGTTGACCTGTGCTGAGCAAGGGTTAAATCACGTGCCATTCAGAGGTGCTTTCCAGCTTATAGAATTGTGTGATTACATGTAACCAGCACCCAGAATTTCTATGATAGGATTCACAGTGCTGTTAATATTAAGACATAATTACTTAATTTTAAAACATCTATCTAAATGCTTCTTGTCAGGCAATGTAATTAATGAAATTTTATTTCATGGATGACCTCTGAGTCTGTTCAGCGTAACTGTGTAGGAAGAATTTGGAGTTCAGTGCTTACACTTGGCAATGTATTTCTACAAGAAGCACATTTCTTTGCGAAGAACAGAAGACTCTATGTGGTTGATTGTGGATTAATGCAGCCTTGGCAAAGATGTTTGTAAATTGAGATTGAGCACAGTAAATGAGACTATTTTGAAGATGACTTGAAATGAATTTTACTAATCTATTTAAATGTATGTGGGTTTGATAGTTGATTTGGAGAGGGAATTAGCATTTATTTCCATTTGGATTATCACCTTATAATAGTAGATATTATCAAAGCTTGCAAATTTAATTAGGAAGTAATTAAAGAATGAAGTAACATCAAGCGTGTATGACAATTTTCTTGTTCCTTTTTCAGTCTAATTTTGGCCTCGACTGAACATAAATTCACAGTTTGTGGAGCACTTCTTCCCAGTGGCAGAGAAATCAGGGGTTGTGTTGTCTTCCTGACTCTTCCAAATATCTGCAGTAACACTGAAGCAAGACACAGTCTCTCCAACAGAGCTTGTCTGCAGTAAATAACACTGAATTGATTTCATTTTTCTGCTTTAAAAAAGCTTGAGTTGTTGGTATGAAACTATGCTTTTAAATTCTAAGTGCCAGACTGTTGAAGTTCTTTTTTGGTGTTCTGCCTCTCTGTATACAGGAGGTTTTTGGAGGAGGTGTGAATGCAGCTGCAGCTTGACCAGTTTCTCTAGGGTGTTGTCTCCTTTTGCTGTTCCTGATTGGCACTTTGAGTAGATATATTTTCCTAGGGCTTTGCTAATGGAGAGAAGAATCTGGCTGAAAGGCAACCTGCTGAAGAGCAGAATTTTTCAGATAAGGAAGAACTGTTGTCTGAAAGGTTGTAGGAGTACATGATGCCTTAGGTGTCATCTGTCAAGGGTGTCTGATTGCGTTTAGCTCTTAGATTACCTCAGTGAAACTAAGCAACATTTAAGAGTTGTACCTTCTAAGGCAGCTGTAATGATCTGTCATTATGACCATGTTGCCTGAGGGTCCTCCTGATTGCTGAAGAGGTTGTGAGAGTTGGCCTGGGACTTGACACACTGTCTCTGAGTAGAGTATCATCTTTTTTCCTTTTTCTTGAACCTTTAAACTTTATTTTCCTCCTCTGGAAACATGATTAGGTGTTGGGAATGCAAGCCAAAACACTTCCATTGTTTTACCCTGGTTATAATTGGGATTGCCCAACAGCACGTCTGTCATTGCATCTGAAAAGTAGAGGTTTCATTTGGTTACAGTACTTACCTGGTCTGTGCATTTGTAGAGGTTGAAGACAGGACATCATCACTTCAGAATGTTGTGCCCTAAATCATACTCTCTCAAAAGCCATAAAAGACCAATATTTTCAGTTTAGATCACTACACATAAGATTTTCTACCTCCACGTGCAGAAGGCTGTGTTTAAGGTGTGGTAGTGTTTCCTCCCCAACACAAACTGGTGGTGCTTGCTTTCCCAGGTGAATTACACTTGCTTTTGGACACAACATAACAGTTATGGGTGATGATGGTCTGTTTTAAATTGAAGATGTATGGAGAAGTAGCTGGTGAAAACTTTTAAAGCAGTTTGTGGTGACAAGTGTTGGTAGACTTCTGCATGTCAGTTCAGCTGTTTCCCGCTGTGACTGTCCAGGGTAGATCTAGGAGAGGGTGTAGTGCATGCTCTAATGCCTGTTTCTAGAGCACAAGATCATTAACAGAGTCTTCACTTGGAAGTGTGTGTTCATTTGGAAGTGTGAAAAGACTGCCAACAGTTGGATTTATAAGCAAAACACAAAAGAATCCATTAATACCTGAGAGCAGAACAAAGTGCCCAGCTTGCTGCAGCTGTGAACTTTATTTAGATGCGGTGACTTTACTCCGCATTGAGCTTTACAATGCTAGAGTAAGAGTAGCAGAGTTGGAGGAGATATATGCTTGCTGCTATTTCTGCTTGAGATGCTTCTGAGCCTTTGCTAAATGAGGTGATGTGAGGAGACTGGTGTTGCTTTAGCTGTCTGTCATAAGTGCTTCCAGACTTGTTCTGTTTGTACCCAGTGGGTTCAAAATGAAGCTGTTGTGTTCCTTAATTTAGTTACATTTCTTTGGCAGTTGCCGGCCTTTTGGGTTATTCAAGGTTGAAACCTTTGACCATTTTTCTCATTGCTGTAGTATAAATGGAGCGTGCTGTTGGTTTTGCATCCACTCATGTAACTTAGCTGATGACCACAGGGAGCATTTAATTTTGGGCAAGTATGGCAGATGTAAGTAAAGTAGGAGTGGTGTATTTTGGTACCAAGGAAGGCATTTAGTTATTGTTAACTATGTTTAAACAGCACCTCCTGCCACCCCTTTGTTAATTGTTTTTGAGACTGCAAGTCAAAACAACTGATTGTGTACAGATGCTTTCAATGATGTCTTTCTTAAGCCATTTATGACCCTAAGAAACTTAAAATATGGAAGCAGGATAAATGTAAGGGAATGTAGACTTGGAGCATTCCAAGTGTCCTGTGGGAATATAGATAGGCGCAGGTTCCAAAAGTCCTGGTAGGAGTTATTGGCACCTAGGTGCTCCCACAACAGGGATTCCTTCTACTATGCCTACTTTCTCTTAGGCCAGGTAAATAACACATGAAAGAAAGTTGCAAGCTGTTTTCAGGGTTTAAATTCCTAGTGCTATTTTATACCATTTTATCTGGAAAATATGCTGATGCTTGATTTCTAATGAAGTAAGCTTGTGGGTTCTGACTACTTGTATCATAAGCTGGCCATTTGAGCTTTGCAAATATTGTAAATGTTAATTAAGTTTGGCTTAATCACAGTCTGATCTGATTTGGAGCCTAAACTGGAGACTTCTATTGTCTGTATTTAAAAAGTAAAATCAAATCTATCATTCTGAACTGGAGAGGTTGTTGATGTTATAGTACAGTTCCTAGTAGAATGAAATGCAATCGAGGGAAGCAGAAGCTATAGTTCCCTATTTGTGTCAAGGCTTACAGCAGATACTCCCAGACAAAAGTAGGTGTATTCTGTCTAAAAGCAGGCTGCACTCAAGAAGCAAAGGCCCTTAGTCTTAGAGCTGAACAACAACAGTTTGAAAACTCCCCAGAGTCTCAAGTGGTGTACTTTGATTGGCTTCCCTCTCTCTCTTACAAGAAGCAAAGGATTTTATGATCATGGAGGATGGAGTTAGCTTTAGCTGTTAATACTGGTCACTTGCACTTGCTAGCAAGTTACGTCACTGTTTAGTGCATGCAACAGCATTGTGACAAAAGGTTTTACTGAATGCTGCAACGTGTCTTTGAGAAACTTTAAAGTCAGTTAGCCCTCTCCTTCACAAAAGCTTTCTAAGGTGCCTGTGACAGTGCTGCTTTTTTGACCTTTGGTGATTTCCCCCCTAAAATTTTCCTTAGTCCTTTTAATGTAGAAAATAATAAACCAACAAATGCTGTCAGTTGTGTTATAAAGTCTTCTCACTTGGTTTAGGTGTACCCCTAGTGTATAGTACACTGTACCATTGGAACACTGTTAATCACGGTAAGATAACAATCTGCCATCTCAAGGTTAATTAACCAAGGTGCAGCATTCCACTGAGGGTACTGAGTTTGCCAGGTCCAACAGCAAGTAGTGTTGGTTTTGCTGCCTCTGAAGAGCCTCATCATGAAGGATTCCTGGAGTCATGCTGAAGTGAACTCAGATTTGTTGCCTTGTGTTGACTTGTGTATGTGTTCACTTGCAGATTCAAAGAAAAGCATTTTATAACTGAAAAAAAGAAGCCAAAAAGCCAGGGGCAGGGGAAGCTGGATTCTTTCAGTACCTTCATACCTTAAACGTTTAAGAAAAGACTGGATGTGGCACTTAGTACCATGATCTAGGTGATTGTGGTGATGTTAGCTCATAGGCTGGATTTGATGATCTTAGAGGTCTTTTCCAGCCTCAACGATTCTGTGATTCGTGGCTGCTCAGCTGAGCTGGGGTCAGTGCAGCTTAGTTCTTATTCCTCTGCTGTAATAATGAGAATCACATGGTTCCTCAGCTCTTGCTGATCACAGGCTGCCAGGGCATTAATTACTGGACTTGTACGTTATTGTAAGTCTCTTAGCAGTTGGCATGATCTCAGCAAGTATCATGTAATTGGAAAGATAATGCTTGTTTAAGCTTACACCATGTATCAATCCCTCGTTTGCTACAGCTCCTTTTCCAGGAGCTATTCAAAAGATTTCTTTGGTTTGTGGAAGTCCAGTTGTCACAGGAGTGACTACTCTTCCATTTCAGAATGGCAAAGCTCTGTAGTTTTATTGTCACATTCATATTCTGACATTTTCCCTTTTACTTTCCTAGTGAAAGAACAGCTTTGCTGTTGAAGAGAAACCTCGGGAAGGAATGGACCCTGTTCTCTTGAAGCTGTTTGCCCTGATCCCAGGAATGCTGTAGAGGTTAGTGACGTGATTACTTAAGGCAATTTCTATAAAAGCTCTTATGATTTGTAATTGGCACATTCCTCTATGTGAAGCAGTTCATGTGCCTGTCAGAGAGAGACTGGGAGATAATTCAGGCATTGTCAGAACACGGTGAATTTTAAATTGCTCTACCCCTAAAAACATTAGGATTTGGTTTATCTGTACAGATGCTATAGTAATGCACAACTGGATGGTTACACACAGAAAGATCCATGGTGCCATGCATGCTCAGAGTCAAGCTTCATTAAACTTGGAGGTTTTAGCTGACACATGTGAAAACCAAAGGTGAGAATGAGCGTAATACTTTTGAGTTTTTGATTTTGTTTTTTGAGTTTTTCAATTCTCTCATTTTTACTTCGAGAGAATAACACTTTTCAGGGGAAAACCAGGATGGGACAAGACCATTCTGTACCCTTACAAAGGTGATGTTATCTCTGCTTTTGCGTTTAGTCACCTGTACTTCAGTTTTCTATCCTAGTTTCTTTGGATGATGTACAAGCTGGGTAGACTGCTTGCTGTGTTACTTCCGGTAGCTATGTGGTACTGCTACAAGTATAATGACCTACAAGAGGCTTCCGCTTGCAAGTAGAGTATTCGGTCCACTTTACCTTCACGATTTTTGTAAAGCTGAAGAGGATTAAGTGGCTTTATCACTGTGATGGGTTAGGTTTTATGACACAGAAAAACTCGTGTCTCTCCCAAACCACTCCCCTCTGTGCCCTACTCCATCTGTGTCCCACAGTGGGAATGAAAAATGTGGGGTAGGGTACTGCGGTGAGGAGGGACTGTAGTACCAGAGGGACAATCTGGAAGCAGGGGGGAGATGGCTATGGGGAGTTCCCATCCAGCTGTGGAGGAAAGGGCACACACATCCCTGTGCCTGTCTGTCTTCTCCTGTGAGATATCCTTTACTCTGTCTGTGGGCCTAGTTGGGCTTTGATGGTAGATTGGGAGGGGATTTCGCACTTGCATTTTTGCTTTAAACCAGTTCTAAGTGCCGCTCCATTTTCGCGAGGGGGAGTAGGGCCGCGGGGGTTTGAGTGTGTGGTTGCTGGGTGAGTGCCCATGCCATTTTCCCTCCCATCCATCTTCCTGCGTGGCATGGACGCAGAAGCGCCTGTTGCTGCTGTCCCGCGACGAGCACCCCTTACTGAGCGGAGGCCAGAACTACATCCAATTGCCTTTTGCATATAGTTCTTCCCTTACACCATCTCCCTAAATTTCCCTTTTTCTTTATTGTGAAGGTTTTTCTGTTGGTTTAAATTTATTTCATTTTGAATAAATTTTACAATTTATTCTAGTTTTCAAATTTGTTTATATTCCCTTCCTGCATTGGTGGGAGGGGAATCTAACAATCTGTTCTGGAGGATTCCACCGTTAACCCTCAAACCAGCACAATCGCCTGATGGATTTCTTAACTTGTTAAGTCAGAAGAGCTTGTATAACTATCACATTCAGTAATGCTTTATTTTGGTGATGAACAGTGAGTGTAACAAGTAAAATTTGATGAAGCAGTAGCGGTGAAACGATGGAGAAGTTAATAGGCACATTGAAGTGCTCACTGCTCTTAAGCAAAGAAATGAATTTTGAGAAAAGCAGCTGACTTAAAATCTATTAAACCTGTATGGTTACTGTAAAGGAATTGTAGTCTTTGTTAGCTTACTTTAAAAGCAAACCTCTATATGACTTTAAAAGCAAACATCTATATGATCCAGCTGCTGAAGAGCAATGCCCAAGCTTTGCTGGATATCCTTTAACACATAAACCCTTTTGGAGAAAAAATAAATCCCAACAGCACTGAAGAAAGTGCTGTAGTGTGTCACAGGCACAGAAAGTGAAGAGGTCAGCCAGGGGAAAAGACCCATTAGTACAAGAAACTGCTAACTGTCATTGCTCTTTGAGGTGTGTGGAGCTTAGCAACTCTTCTTGTAAATGGTAGCATTTCTTTTGGAGAGCTTTAGCTATGCATGTGTTGTCTCCATCTTTATGTTATCTAGTACAAAACTGAGAGTTGTAAAATGTTTGTGGAGATATATCCCTTCTAATTTAGTGAAAGCACACAGAAGGGCAAAAATAACATCCCACAATTTGACCTTACATATAATCCCCATGATATAATCTTCCAGTCCTCTATTCCAGCATCAGTACCTTCATTCTAACTTTGTGCTGCTTCTTTAGTCTCCAATTTTTTATTCATTGATTGGGAAAAAAAAATACAAATCTGTCCGCAAGGGATTCTCCTAAAAATACGCCTTTTTTACTTTCATAGAGAAAGCCCTGCTGCCTTCAACCTAATGTGTTTAGATTTCAACATTTAAAAAAAAAATAATTTCTGCTTTATGAGGGGGGGAAAAAAGGCTCCTCTCCTTTTTCATTAGTTTTCCTCTTGACTTAGTAAAAGCAGTCTGTTTCAAGTAGACTGTTGAATGCAGACACATTTGTGAATCTGTGAAGTCTGACTTATTACTGTCACGATCTGCTTTTCAGATAATTTTGTAGGAAATGCTTCCTTGGCACTTTGTGCATCCTGCTGTTCTGCTTCAGAGGACAAGCAAGAAATGCCAGAGCTTATTACCCTGGCTCTAGCACTGCTATGGTGATACTCCTTTCATCCCTGGGCCTACTGTATTTGATTCAGTCAGTCCCTCGATGGAACTTTGTTGAGTTTCTGTCCAGCTGAGGTGTGAACTACTTGCAGCTACATGGATAATAGGAAAAGTCATGGTGCAGTTTATAAACACATGGAAGAAAATAAGATTAGGAAAGACAGCTAACCAACATGAAATTGTCAGGGAGAAACTGATATAATGCTGATCAGTTTGCTTCCTTGACAGATGAATTGGATTACCGTGTAAGGGAGGGATAGAAGTGATAGAACTTGAACAGTCTAAGGTTTTGACAGATGTTCTTTTGAAGGTAATGTGTATAGGGATTTTTTTTAACAGGGTCTTCCTTAAATCACTATACTGCAGGAAGAATTTTTATTACAAATAGTTCAATGCAACAATTAAGAGCCATTTGGAATCACCTGCAAAGGCATTGGAAGTAGGCTTCCTTTGCAGCTTGCTGCATCAGGGTTTGTCAGCAATGGTATCCATAACATAGGTGATGGACTAGAGCCTGCTTACGGAATGTGCAGGTGATGTCAGTTTGGGAGTAGACAGTACCAGCACCACGAAAGGCTGATATTAAGGTATTTGACTTTATAATTGGGGTAAGCTGAGTGTCTGCATCTGTTAATTTGACCTCACATGCCCAATATTTATTTGTTACACCACATTAACACAGAATGTATAGCCCAAGTATATTGATCTTACTGAGTTGGATGGCCTTGTACAACACTCTGTTTTGTTCGTAGTGTTTTTTTATCCTTTAGCAAGATTACAGGACTGAAACCTAGTACTTGAATGGAAGCAGATGTTACCTGAAAAATGCTTTATCTGGATTTGAAGTCTTGAATTAGACATGTGGAGGGTTAGCAACACTCTTGGAAAATCCCAGGAGTTTTGTCTACACTGTGTAGTAGGCAGCTGCTCTTGCGAACTTCTGGCAGTACCACTGATGGCATAGCAACAGATCCAGTTAGGCAGTTGATGCCAGGGCTGCTACTTTTGTTTGGTCTCTGGTCTCTGTAATGCAGCTAAAGAGCTTGTTTGGACTCTGAAAGCAAAGCTTCTGCAGCCCCTCTTCTATTTTTGCATTTCCGTGGGCACAGGACAAAATGTGTGCTGCTGCTTAATGGGCTGTTTGATGTGCAGGAAAGACAGAGGGGCCAAGAGAAGTAGCTTGAAGTATTTATGATGTGGATTATTGTTTGGCTTGGTCGAAGATGTACACAAGGGAAAGAGAACTTCTGTATCCTTTGTGCTACATTGCCAGGGAAGTTATCAGCAGTAATCTCAGCACCTCAAGCCTTTTTCTTTGCATGGCTTTGCCCTTTGCTTTTTTATTTGTTGTAGTTCCTTTAATTTGCCACGGAGAGAAAATGTATGAACAGGGAGGAGCAACCATCTTTTTCAAAAGCTTTTGTAGGATAAGTTATGAAATGTGGAAATAACTGTCATCTGGGGTGCTGTTACAGTAGTCTGACCTACTGCTGGTTCTGTAATCCCTGCTGCTGTTTGTCTGATTTCTTGAGCATGGCTCTCAGTCTTTGCTGTCCTAGCTTTTCTAATCAAGGTTACAAAATCAGTTGATAACAGATATATCCTAATGGCAAAGACCTGATGCATCAGTGGTGTACCTGGGGTGCAAGAATGCTGTCACTCTTTCATGCCCTGTCTTGTGTCCCAAATAGAAGGTATTGGAAGAGCTACTACAGGTAGGCAATAGCTTGTGAAAGGCAAGCCTTAAGCAGTCCTGTGGAAAGACTGGGTCCCATGAATTGAAACAAACCAGAGGCACAGTAAATGGAGGTTTAGAGCTTTCTCTTTTTGGTTTTAACTGTCATACAACTCCCTGGGAGAAATCTGAAAGGCTTACTCCTGTAGATGCTGATATAACTGTTCAAGTACTGGAAGACAGAACTGATGAGCAGGTATTTATGTAAGCGTGGAAATAATGATGTAGAAACCATTGACCATCTGGCTATATGGTAGCAAGAGTTTGTGAAAAAACATCTTCAGTGCTGCTGAGAGATCACCTTGGTTTTTTTGTTGTATTTTTAAAGTATGAAGAAGACAAAAATGTCACCCCTGTAATACCTGAATGAGAGAAGTGCTATGAAGATGCTTAATACTTTGCTCCACTGTTCAGGATGACGAAACTTTTTCCTGTAGTAGAGATGGATATCTTACTACATCTTCTATTGAGTCTTCTAATCATGGAATGATTTATGTTGGAAGGGACCTTTCAGATCATCTCGTTCCAATGCTTCTCACTAGATCAGGTCACCCAGAGCACTGTTCCAGTGTGGCCTAGAGCACTTCCAGGGAATGAAAGCTGTGTACAAATACTGCCTCTAATAAGGGAATGTACAGCTGTTGTGAAAGGTCCTGTACCTTACACCAAAGTGCATCTTTGCTATTAAGTTGACTTTATTGCTTCTGTACAATTTGTCAGAGTCTAACTGGTCATTCTTTTCAATGATGCCATCTCTGTGACTTGATAACAGGACTGAAGCAGCCACTGTGACTGTGTGACATGTTTCAGCATGCAGGATACACTGTGATGCGGAGAACTCTTGTTCTCTGGATAGGCTGTGGGAATGTGTGTGTCAGTTGTCATACATAAATTCACATACATATGTGTATGAACACGGTATGTGATGCATAATTCTTGAGCAAACTCCTTTATTTCGGTGATCTGAATATTGCTGCTTCTTTGAGTATTGATACCCCTCTGAGCCCTGTGTAAACTACTCAGCTTTTAGGGCAGCCATTCTTTATTCAAATAACAGCTATTGTCAAACAAGTTGGTATAAAAAACCCAAACACATTCTTCTTTCTCTTACTCCTTGTTTCCAAATTCAGAAACCTGGTGTTCCTTGAGGGACTATCTACAAGTTCTGGCAGAGAAATGAAAGCAAAGAAGGGAATGTATAGTAAAAAATGGCAATGAATATAGAGTCATAGAATGGCCTGGGTTGGAAGGGACCTCTAGAGGTCATCTAGTGCAACCTCTCTGCAGGGAGCAGGGACATCCTCCACTAGATCAGGTTGCCCAGAGCTTTGGCTAGCCTCACGTTGAATATCTCCAGATATGGGGCCTCATCTCCTTCCCTGGACAACCTGTTCCAGTGTTCAATGCTGCTCCTTCTAAAGAACTTCTTCCTAACGGCCCATTTCAGTCTGCCCTTCTCTACTGTGAAACCATTGAGCCTTGTACTATCACTCCAGGCCTTTGTGAACACTCCCTCCGTAGCCTTCATGCAGCTCCCTTCAGGGACTGGAAGGTCGTTATCAGGTCCACCCGGAGCCTTCTCTTCTCCAGGCTGAAGAACCCCAACTTCCTCAGTCTGTCCTTGTAGCACAGGGGCTCCAGCCCCCTGATCATTTTCCTCTGCACACTCTCCATCAGGTCCCTGCCCTTCCTGTGCTAAGGGCTCCAGAGCTGGATGTAGGACTCCAAGTGAGGTCTCAGCAAGGAAAAGCAGAGGGGCAGAATCCCTTCTCTTGGTCTGTTGGCTACGCTTCTGATGATGATAGGTATGGATCTGTAAGAGAAAAAGCCTTTTCTGTGGTACTAATTTTTGCAGTTAAATCCTAGCATTGAGCAGTTATTTGCCTAATTTTAATGCATTGTTATTTGGCAATATATCAGCTGGTTTTCAGGTTGTTTTACATAATTTGTCTTAAAAATAAACAAGAGCAGTTTCCTTTGTTCTGTGCACTGCTTACTGTCAAAGCTTAAAGGAACAGAAAACTTGAGGAAAGGAGTAGCATTGAAAAAGTCATGTCTCTTTACTTGTGGAGAGCAAGCTCTGTGTCAGGGTCTGTAAATCCTGAAGAGGCCAAGCACTGTGCAGGCTGTCCTGCTGAGTCCCTGAGTTTCCACAGACGAACTGCAGAAGCCACGTCTGGTAGTAAAGAACTAGTAATTTCTGTAGCTGTAAATGGCATTGCAGTGCATTTGATACACATTATCTTTAATTGTTTTCTTATTGCTGGTGTTTCTTCTTCCAGCAAGGAAGAGTAGGCTAGACTTGATGATCTCAGAGGTCTTTTCCAGCCTCAATAATTCTGTAATAATGTGTATGTGTAGATAAATCCAAGGGAAGAATGAGAATAAACTGTGCTTTAGTAGTTGTGCTTTTAGTATGTGGACATTTGGGCACTTTCCTGGGATAAATTGAGTTTAAAAGCTGTGACCACTGTAGTAATTTGTGGTGCTGGGAGAATTTTTTCAGTGAGCTGCAGCTTCAGTCTTAAATTGTTTTCTGTCTTCAGTTATTATTGGAGAAAGGGCTACTACAGTGGTGAGACATAACATGTGAATAATAGTTATTGATAATGGATTTCCTTGGAAAATCCTTCCGCTTCGAATAGTTGTTACTAAAGTGAAACACCTGACAGTGGGGCTGAATCAGCTGGTCTGTGCACAGTGCTGTGCATGAAAATCTTCTGGCAAGCTAGAATAGGAAACACTTTTAAAAAGACCAGAAGCAACCACCTAAAATTTATAGTAACAATTAGAAAAACCCCTTCTGGTAAGAAGTGTCTCTTGTATTACTTTTATTTTTTCCAGAATAATTAGTTTTGTTGTAACTGAAATTTAAATAAATTCACTCTTCTGTGAGATAAGAAAAACAGGGAAAATGTTGTCTAACAAATTCACTGGTAAGCTGTGGTGCATCACACTTATTTGAAGTGACTGTGTTGCAGAGCAGCTCTGCCTTTTAGTCAAGCATGCAGTTTTTCATACTCTTCTGCTGCCTATGTGGTTATGCCTATTTTTGTAAAGCAGCTATCCCAGTTACTGTGGTCTGGGCATTGCAAGGGAGAAGGAGGAATCCCTTCCCGCGTCCCCGTGCTCGTGGGAGGGACCAGCTGCACTCTACAATCAAACCAGCCTGGGCACTGGTACAGCTGGAACTAGGAGATGGCGGTGCAAACCTCCGGAGGTCTGCCTGACTGCCACAAGGATGTTTACTGATGATGGGCTGGCGGTGGCCTGTAGGTAGAGGAACTTGCTGTCTCCTACTAGTAATATCTTACATTGAAAGGATTTGAAAACTAAGATGCTTGCACAGAACTTCAAGAATTCAAGGTAGGATGAGACCTAAATGAATACAAAGTACTTGTATTTCTTTGCATTATGCTTCTCCCCCCTAGAGTACCAATGAATTGCATGACTAGCTTCTGTAAAGTTGTACTTGTTGTTAGACTCTTCAGGCTTGTACTTGATGTTATAAAAAGAAACTGAATCCATTGGAAAGCTGAGATTTAGTCAAAATACAGTACTATTTGGAATAATGTAATTTATGTAACTGCATCATTTTCCCTGTTTAGAATGTTGGCTGTACAGAAACAAGTGCAAAATAGGTAGGTTGTATTTGTCATCCCACGTAAGGAATAAATTGAACTATTTCAGTTTGTCATGTGTGAAGTTTTCAAAATACAGCTCTTACAAGTCTATTCTTGAGTGCCGGCAGCTCTGCTGTGAAGCAAGATGGTTACTGACTTACATTAGATAATGTTCTTGGAAATGTGCAGAGTTGGAGAGACCCTCACTCTGCTAAAATAGTAACTCTCCTGTCTCTGAGTACTATAGGCTTCATTTTTCTCTTTGAAAATGGTAAGCTCACATCTGGGGGGGGACTTCTAGCTTCCCCATTTAATCTTGCAGTACGTTCAATAACATTCTGTTGAGAAAACATTTATTCACTATGAAATATGACTTTCATTTTGGAATTATTACTAAGCAGGAGTAGAACATAAGTAATGAAGAAGGAAATAAAAATAGCTTTGAGGGTAGTTACGGTAAATAATACAAACACCAACCTCATGACTGCTCGTAAAAAGTAGGCAAAATAAGGCACAAATTCTTGAAAATGCTGCTACTTTCTCCCTACATGAGAGACACCGATGTTATTATCCAAGAATATCTACACTCACGTCAACCATTTAGTAAGTGTGCTAGTGAACACCGGAACAAAAAGTCTGTACCTGTACTCTGCGTGGTAGGCTTCTGTTTGGTGTGTGTTTGGTGTGGCATGTTTTGAGGTTTTTTTGAATTGTTTTTTTCTCCGAATAATCCTGTATCTGATACACTGGCTGCTGGGGGATGAAAATCTTGTCACCCCGTCAGAATGGGCTACTTCTGAATCAGATTTGTGTCCTGCTAGGGCTCTGTCGCAGCCCTCCTGCAAGTCTGGTAGCACTCTTAACCAACTGTTCCATCATCTGAGAGCAACAGTGTTTCTTTATGTTAATAGGGAGCCAGACTTGTTTTCTGTAAGGGAAGATTCACATTCAGATACTTTGTCTTTACTCTTGTGCGCTACTGGTCTCTTTGTGCAGCGTGGCGAGGCTGTTCACTTCAGGGAGCCTGAGGTGAAGCCTACCTGTGCCTGAAATCACCAGGGCCCAAGGAGCTGTTTGAAGTCTGGAGACTGAGAATTGTCAGATTGCTTTGATCTGCAGTTTGTGACTCTTGTTCCCAGAGGACCTTCTACCATCCAACAGAGAGAGGGTAGCAGAGGAGGAGGACCTATGTGATTCTATAACACTGTGCTGTAGGCTGTGCAAGTTGGTTCCAGTGGAGCTCAGTAGATGTTTTTGGACCATCCTAGTTTCAGTGCAGAGGATCCCCATCTAAGAGCAGTCAGTTCAAGGGTAGGCCATTTAGTGTTATTTTCCATGGTGCCCAGCTTCCCCGGGGGTGTTTAGAGAGGCATCTTGGCCTGGGCTTATGTAGCAGGTGTTCAAGTTGAGCAGCTTCCACACAGTGGAACAATGCAGTGGTTTGAAGAGATCTTTTATTGTTTAAAAGGCAGTAGTGATGTCTGTAAGATTTTTCCTAAAGCCTTTGCAAACATGTCTGATCTGAATTCCTAATTATAAGGTCTTGAGCTCTTTCACTTGCAGCAAGTTGCATGTTCACTGCATGTGTTCAAAAGAGGTTGTAGTCATTCACCCTTATTTAGTTGCTGCTGCTTCAACAATAAACAAGCTTTTTTGCCCAGGATTTGGTGGTGATTTTAATGGTGATACACTGCTGCTTCTGTTGCTTTCCTTCTAATGATGGTAGATGGTAGCAGAGACATGAATTTTATTACATCAGTCAAGCTGTTCTGGTAGGGTAAGTTTGTTGTTTTTCTTACTCGGGTTGTTAGAAACAGGGGCAGTTCTATGGAGACAAATTCTACAGGTTAACAGGCTTCTACTCCTCTTTCATATGAAAATTTCTTAAAGGCAGCTGTATTATTCTTCTGGGTATATAAATGGCTGCTTTATATAGCTGGAGGAAGGTCATGCTTTAGATTTATGTTGAGAAGTAAAACCAATGCCACCACCACAATAGCAAAGGGCAACCCATTTTGCAGAATACTAGAGTCCTTTTGGAAAAATGTAGTGATTGTTTTTAGCCAGCTGTCACAACTGCACTTAGTCTGACTGTTGCCAGTACTGTGACTAATGCATGACCTTAGTGCTTGGGTATGACAGCTTGTTCTAAGTTTACAGGTTTCCTTCCCCATCTTCCCCCCCACTACTCAGTCACTTGGAAAGACTAATGCTCAGAGCACTCTTTCCCATTGCTGATAACAGCTCGTTGTTTCCTTGTTACTTCTAGTAGAATAACTTCTATAGGAAGGATTTTTTGCTTCATTTGTTTTCTGCTAATGTGAGAGCCCCGCTCTGGAACAGTGTTTGTTCCCTGTGCCTTTGTCAGGGTCTGCATGTCAACCCCGCACATGCTTATTTCTTCAGAACCCATTTTAGGTCACTGTTTTGTTTATTGGTTACTTCATGTGTGTGTGGTTTCAACCCCCTGCCCAGGTCTTCTTAGCAGCCTTTCCTTTCCTAGACCAGCATGTTGCAGTCATTGCCATGCAGTTCAGGTTGGCAAAGCAAGATATCAGTTCTGCTCTATTCCTAACAGGCTATAGCTGCCATTCTGTTTGTCCAGTTAATGCAAAGCCGTTCACTCAAGCCTTGTGAAAACAAAACCAAAAAAACCTCAACCCAAGAAAAATGACATTTGGTGATGCTCAAGATGTTTTACCACCAGATCATAGCAAGAACTCATTAATTAGGATTTGCTCACCAAATACATTAAGGAAGCAAATAGCCTGTTCTGCTCTGGCGTGTGGTTGTTTTTAAATAATCTGTTAATTATCTTCATATTATTCAGCAAACTTGTCCTGAAACTATGTGTTTATAAGCTTTCCTTGCAATGTTCTGATTTTGAATAATCTTGTCAGGTAATTTCACTGAGGTGCAGATTTCTTGAGATGTTTATGTTCTTCCAGCATGTCTTTTCTCAGTCGATAGCAGCACTGAGGCTTGCAGAATAACTGGAGTTTGCTTTTCTGTTGTCTTGCCAGCTAGCCTGTCCAGTTAAAAAATTCAAGATTAACACTAGTCTGGTACATTTTAGTTTCCAAAAGTAATCAGCTCTGTCTGTACTGAAGAGAGAACACTGAAAACCAGAAGTTCTGTTATCTCAGTTTGAAGCTTTACTAGGCACAATTTTCTGGTAAGTGACATGTCAGTGCAGAAATGAATCCTATTTTTGTCATCATCCTTTGTGTCTGTCCTCTGGCCAACCTGGACTCTTTCTCTGCCTGCAAAGATTGTTGCATTGCACACATTTTTGTCTCCTCATGTTTCTCTGGTAAAAAGTGTCCTTTGCACCCCTTGAAGGAGGGGAGGAATTGTATGTCCAGAACTAGTGCAGACTTTCCTGCAGTTAGGACTGGATTGGCCGCTTGAGACCACACTGGAACAGGTCAGAGGAGTGGGAAAAAATGCCATAATGGTCTGATTGCACAAGCATGAGCAAATAGTTTTTTGGAGCCTGAATGTCTGTGAATGAACCACATGAACATGTAACACAGATCTCCTAACATAATACCTGTAGAGGGCTACACTACTTTGATCTTGACTGTAACTGATGATTAAAATTAATGAAACATGGTAGGATGATTTCTTTTTCTGGATTAACCGTTCCTCATCTCCTAAAGCAGAAGGGCTTCTTCTACAAATAAAAACTTTCATTTGGCCCTCAGCCCTGCAGTGACGATATGTTTTGCCTTATACAAACAATTCTTCTGGCATAAATATTGTGTCTTTTTTTCCAGCCTAAGGAGGTGCCATGGAGTGAAGAATGTGAGGTACGGAATTTCAGACTTCCTTTACGGCTAGCAAATCTGAACTGGTGTTTGGAGATACAACCCAGGTTTATATGCAAATGAGATGATTAAAGACTATATTGACATTCACAAATGAAGCTGTACAGAAGCTAGCAGTTAAATGTGGATTTCAGCTAGCCGTAGAGATGGACTGTGTTTCTTGATCTTGTTTTGTAGAGAGATGGAGAATCAGCTATACTCTTAGAGGCACCTCACAGATGAGGCTTTCTCAGCCAGAAATCGGTGCAATATTTATTGCCTACTGTTTGGCCTCTGAAATGTGAAAATTACTCGTGAAATTCCCCTGACCATTTTCCAAAGCCTTTTGTAAAGAAAAGGTGGATTTATCTGTTCAAGTGTTTACAGAAACAGAATGGTCTCTTGGTTCTCTGTGGTAGCTCAAGACAAAATGAGACTTTGCCTATCATTTTAGTTCAAAAAGATGTAGAGTAAGAAATGCAAAGGTGGTTCAGTTAGACTTTTCAGTCACATAATGGGTGCACTTCACATCTTAAAAGTTGCCTCTGCTTTTTGTGCACAGAAGTAGAAGTGACCAAAATTGAAGCAGCTTGAACTCGGGTTTGGAGAAGCGTGACATGGTTCTTGTTTATGGTGGGATTGAATACTTTGTTTTATGGGCAGTGGAAGAAATGTTTAGCTTGGAAATACTAAAGTACTGGAAGTGATTTTGGGAAATAAGTTCTAGTGGTTATTAATTAAAGAATTAGAAAATGCAATGATGGGGTTGTCTTGTGGCCATGAGCATGTGCGTGTGAGTTTGGACAGAAATAGGCTATATGCAAAGGTAAAAAAAATAAGTAAAAATAAAGTAGTACTCAATGTTCTTATTTGAACAAAATAAAGTGCCAAAATTTAATATAGCTGAAGTTCATTTGGTGGAAATGAAAGACTGGTAGTCCATGTTTTATACCTGTATCTTTCTCACTGACCAGTTTCTTTCGTCCTTCATATTTGTTGATGCATTAAGAATTTTTATTTGTTATGATGTTGAGGCATTAGGGTTAGACTGAGCATAAGAACAGCATCTCAAATCGGGCAGTTAAAAACTGGACCTTTAATCTTTGAAAAATCTTTTTCTTTTGACAGAGGGCAAACAAAAAAATAACTGCATTGAGTTCTCTGTCTCTGGTGTGGGCACTACTAATGAACTAAGAGAGAGAGACCTCTGTAAACATCTCTTCAACTTGTAGGAACAAAGCAATTTCAATTAGGTTTGCCTCTACACTTAGATTCATCTAATAAAGGAAAATGTAAGCTTCCAGATTATAAGATTCTTTGAGATGTTTTAAAAGACTTTGATGTAAAGGGGGAAAAAAAAGACCCAACACAAAAGCCATAATCACAGAATCACAGAACATTAGGAATTGGAAGGGACCTGGAAAGATCATCTAGTCCCATCTCCTGAAACAGTAGTGTGACCTTGCAAATCCTTGCTTGCACTTTGTGTGATCACTGATACTTTGCAGTACATAAATTGGAGTGGGACTTGATCACGTTTTCCTGTTTCTCAGTGAAATAGTTCCTGAATTAAGCAGATGACTAGCTGTTTAACAAGATGGAAACTTAGTATAGAAATAGGTGATTTTATTGCAGAGTTGGCATGCTGGCTTTGACCCACGTGCTGTCTCATTTTGACCAGGTGAAAGGCCCTGAAGGAGCACATGCTGGTTCAGTCTGTCAGGGAGAACTGCTGCCTCCCCTTTCAGCAGCACAGCTTCCGCATTCATTGTTTATTCTGAGTATAAGTAGCTCTTTTCCTGAGGTAGTTGGGGTGGAGGTGTGTGCTGGTATCTCAATATAATCTACAGAGAAAGAAATTGTTTCCTGTTTCACTGCTAAACTGCTGATGTTATACCAATGTAGTGCCTGGAGAAACACTTACGGTTGTAATTATGAGGCAAATAATTACCTAGCTGCTTATTTAAATATCAGCCTTCTGAAACTAGATGCACAGCTTGGACCCGTAATAGCTATTATGTAAATGTGCCTCATGCAGCTTCTGTCTATCTATTGTTTTTTGCTTCGCAAATGTTTTGATAGCTGTGGTAGTACTACACTTCCATAATCATACCATACCTTGTGTATGTGTGTGTTATGTTTTTCTTGCAAAGTTTCTATGAGCCTTCTAAGTTGTTAGTGTTTTATTTAACATGATTTGTGATTGTTTGTCCAACAGCTTCCACTAACAGTGAAAAACCACTTTAACTTCTACTTCTTAACATAATATTTTGCCTTTTTCACTAAGTGAAATGAAATGCTTAAGAATCCCATGGATTCATTGTATAATTTGATATAATTTCCTATATAAACATGAAGAGCTTGGTGAATGGGTTTATATTGGAGCTGCTCAGTCAACTCAGCATTGCTCATGCTGACAGGAAAATGTGCAGCCATCTGACAGCCAGTGGAAAGGGAACAAAGGGGTTGTTTAAGTAAGGATGCTCATGCCATGCCTTTACTGCTTGCTTTGTTTCTCTTTGTGTGGAGACTTGGCTGCTCTTAGCACTAGGAGAAAACAGCAATGTGTTTGACAAGAACAGCATTTTTATTGTTACTGTCTTTGAAAGCTACTCAGCATCTTCTCTTAGTTTGGGCCCACACAGAACATGATGATTCGAAACTGCTGTGAATTCACCTCTTCAGCTCAAGTAGGGGAAGGTGGATGCAGAGGGTCAAACTGCTTCAAGCCTCCTGATAAATCATGAGCCTGTCACTGCGAGGCTGCATTATATGGCTTCTGTTTTCATTGTTCATTATAACATTCTGTAAGAAGGTATCTTTTATCTTCTTACTTAACTTAAAAAAGCCAGGGAATCAACAGTTGGACCGTGCCCACCTCAAAGGTTCACTATGAGGAGTGTGCCTGCTTGGACCTACTGGGAGAAGTAACTCATCAGGACTTTGTAGTAAAGACTACAGTGTCATTGCACTGAGCTGTACCTGCTGGAAGAGGGGGTATGAGGCAGGGAAGAGTCTCCTTTCCTGAAAAACAGCTTCTGTTCTTGCCTTTTCCACAAAACCTCTCACAGGGTTTTGGCAATTGCTTTCTAATTGCTTCCTTCACATACTGGGCTTCTGGTTTCAAGCCTGTAAACTGACAGGGAGAAGGATGTCAGCTGGTCTCAAAGGGATACAGTGCAAGCAAGCAGAAAGAGCTGGGCAGTACAAGATGCCATAGGATTAGCTATGTTCCAAAATTCCTTAAACTACAATCCAAATTATTAGATACCAGCAGTTTCCATGTCAGGTGTGCGTGCTGTTTCGTTGTGTATGCTGAGACTGTTAGCATGACTGTGCTGTGGGGCACATATATGAAAATAAGTTGATTTAGTAGCTGTGAGGCAATTTGATCTGGCAGTGATGAGTGGCCCTGAAGAACCCAGGAGGAATTACCTTTCCGTGTGTGCAGAGCTGGCTGCACTGCAGTAACCGAGGGATAGCAGCACACTTGGAAGGATGGAGTAACAAAATACTGAGCAGAAGGGAGGGCTATGTCCAGCCTGTCCATGGAGGGAGGCAGGAGGCCTTTTGGGGGACTAGAGGAAGTGAACACGTAATTTCACACTGTACAGCGATGTGCAGCCGGGCCAAATTCAAGCTCTATAAGCAGTGATGAGACAGGTGTTCCCTAACTTGTGAATTTGCTTCACTTAAGCTGGTCTTCCTGTAGGCTTTTGCTGTGCAGGTTACTTGTCACCAAGCTGTGAACAGGTGACTTGGCTGTCACTGAAACATGATGGAATACTTCCAGTCTTGGAATTAAGGGAACTGCCAGGCCCTAGTGCTGAGCTCAGGTTGTGTGTGGAGGTTACATATAACTGAAGGCTGCCTAAATGCTTTCGTTGAGTAAAGTAGTAAGGTCCTTTCTCCTAGATACTTTTTTGATTTGTAGTAAAAGGTTTAGGGTTACTTCTTCTTTCTTGCAGGCCTGAGCCTAAACAAAGAAAACCTCAGTCAAAATACTTTATAAGGGACACAGTAGCAACATACCGTTGCTCTGTTGCTCCTGAAAAGTGCCATGTTCTGATGCAATGTTTCTAATGGATCACTTGTGAAAACATTTCCATTGTTTGGGTTTGAAAGATGTTTGTTTTAGCTGAGCTAAAACCCCTCAGTGCTTCCTTAGGCTGAGTAGGTTCTGGTGTTGCAATGCACAATAAGGAAGCTTTTCCACTCTGTAAACTCTGAGTTTACCAAGTCTGTCTCACGTGTCTGAGATTTGGGTCTAGTGCTGAAGCTCCCAGAGCCCCTAGCTGTCATCCTTGCATTTCCATAGACAGTCTGTGCTGTGGTCATCAGGAAAAAAAGTCACTGTATGTGGACTGACAAATCAGAGACATTCTTTCAGACTTCATGGACAATACACTTCAGATGGTGTTGCTTGGAGCCTGCGCTTTTTTTCTAATAGGACAGAAACATAGGACGACTCAACTCTGGAGTAATTCCACAAGTAGTATCAACTCTGCTTGAAAGTAATATATTGCATATGCTCTAGCTGATAGGCAGTGAAACTGAGGAGGAAGACTGAATAGGAAAAACTGCCAGGAAAAGCTGATGCAAATGCAGATAGCATCGCGGAAGAAAAGCAGTACGTATGGCAAAGTTCTCTGTGTGTAAATGTCAGTGTTACTACTCTGTGTTCCTTTTGTTCAGTGGCAAAGTTCTCTGTGTGTATATGTCAGTGTTACTACTCTGTGTTCCTTTTGTTCAGTGCACATGGACTCTGTAGCTATGAAAAACATCAAGGCAACAAATACTTTATAGTAAAGAATATTGCCAGAGCAGCTTTCTAGAAGATTTTATTGAGTGTTAGGGACATCTTTGGAACAGAATCTGTTGCATTGGGGTGTTTTGGTGGGGTGTTTGGCTTTTAGGTTGGTTTAGCTAAGCTAATGTGCAAGGCCAGACAACTGGGCTGTTTCATATTTACCTGTGTGAATCATGCTGATCTGAAGTCTGTTACCTGTGGTGTTTTTTAGGGAGAACAGACTAAAAGATGGCACCCAGTTCTATCTCATTTTTCTTCAGCTGTGAAAAGCCAATGCAGATGTTCCACGTGGACTGGCAGTTGGTGCCTTGTAGATGAGCGTAACTTTCTAAAGGCTTGTTGTTCCAGAAATAGATTTTTTTCTGTTGTGCCAAAACATTCACTAGCATCAGTGCCTTGTCTTTCCTGGGTCTTATTGAAATGCTGCTCTGTGAATGCATTCTAGAAAAGTATTTCATTCTTGGATTAGAGATAGACATGTTTTCTTTTGTTAATGCTTCTTACTAATGGTCAGTTATTTTCAGATTTAAAAGTGTACTCCTTGCTTGTAGCTGCTAATATTTTCCTGGCTTTAGAAAACAACTGCTTCCTTTCCTCACCGCTTAAACTCTAACTTTTAGTTCTTCAGGAATGGGTATTTGCCCTCCATGAGTTTAGTCACAGCATCTTTAGAATCGTCACTTCTCCTTTTAGTAATTGACCCTTCATGATAATAACCTATCTTTTTGATAATTTACATAATTAAGTTCTTAAAGTTTCTTGCCATGAGGCATTTTCTGCCTTGAATAATTTTTGTAGGTGTTACTTGACTTCATTTTTCTAACTGCATTTAAGTGATGACACGTAGACATTACAATTCTCTGGACTATTAAGTTGATAGAATCCTCAACTTTGTGTATCGAGCTGAAAATGTTCTGTTGTTTCTTCCTTACTCCTTGTCTTACTCAAACACAGTTGTGAGAACAGCCCCTTTTGCCATAGTGTGTGACCACCTGCACCTCTTGAGGGATTTATCTGCTCTGACCCTTTCAACTCTTCTGCAAGGTCCTGCTTGATTGACTTCAGTTTCACGTTCACAAGATTTAGACCATGTTATTTTGAAGATCATGCAGGGCTTAGTGCGGGCACTGTGTTGCATCCCTGAGATATTTTAAAACACATGGGTGCCAGTGACACAGTTAAAGCAGAACCTGGCCAAGATGAAGCGGGATGTCAGAGGACTGGGTGCATGAATGAAGGAGACAGGGGACTGAGTGATCTACTCTATCTTGCCAGTCAGAGGTAGGGATGCAGGTAGAGGTTGATGTGTCATGCAGATCAACACCTGACTTTGTGGCTGGTGGCATCACCAGGGTGTTAGCTTCTTCAGTGACTGGAAGTTACTGGGAAGAAATGGGATCCACATACCCAGAAGAAAACAGAGAGTCTTTGCTGGCAGATTGGCAGATTTAATGAATCATACTTTAAAGTCATAGAATCATATAGGATCATAGAATCATTAGGGATTGATAGGGACCTCGAAAGATCATCTAGTCCAATCCCCCTGCCAGAGCAGGACCACCCAGACCAAGTCCTGAGAAGATAAGGGATAAAGTCTAATATCTGAGAGAATTTGAAGGTCTTGTTTTATTAGATTTTAAAGTATGCAACTGGTACTGATTTTATTCTAGAATTATTTTGAGAATCCTTTTCACTGTGTAGATCACGCTGCTGTAGATGCTGTGGAACGTGCCTCAGTTGTAAGAATAATCTAATAAAAAGTACCCAAGTGTCTTGCAGCATTGGAAGCCTTGATAGTCATGTTTTGGGCTGCAGTGTATCAGGTGTTTTCCTGTTTCAAGTTTTTAGCTTTAAACCCTCCAGGTACACCCTGCTCAGTGCCTAGCATACCAGATTAGCTGCTCTTAACTGCACTGTGGTATGACTGTGTGGAAGGGTGCTAGATATTTAAAAGCAGTGATGGAGTAATGTATCAGTCTTTTGTACTCAGCAACACTGTTTTCCTTTCTGAACAGGATACGAGGGAGCTCCCAGAAGTCAGCCAAGATGAATATGGTGAAGAGAATCATGGGCCGGCCACGGCAGGAGGAGTGTAGCCCTCAGGATAATGCGCTGGGCTTGATGCACCTGCGTCGCCTCTTCACAGAGCTTTGTCATCCTCCACGGCACATGACCCAGAAAGAACAGGAAGAAAAACTGTACATGATGTTGCCGGTGTTTAACAGGGTAAGCAGGAGAATCTGCAAGAGCTGTTTCCTTTATCTGAATTGTCTGCTACTGTTTGCTACTCCCAGCACCTTTGGTTCTAGCACAGCAGAAGCTTTTCTTCCACTGACATCCTTTCAGTTTTGCTCTTCTCTCGCAGTTTTGGGTTGGTGGATAAATCTGCAGCTGGTCGTTGCCTTCTATTACTGCTTGTTTTGAAGTGCAAACCACAGTTCCACGTAGACTCACACAGAACTTTTCTGCAGAGCTTGCTGTGACAGTCATCTGATTTCCAACCTGAACGTACTTGCAGCAAGTTTATACCCATTTGTTTGTGTGGTAGCACTGCCCTGGAGTCTCTTTGCCTTCGCATTTACTGTATTGATACATGTTTGGTGATAACAATCGTAGGAGCTCCTGTCAGGATTGGATTTTCTAGGCTAAACAACTTGGAAAGATTTAATCTCCTCTTGTGATAAATTCTCTATATTCTTATAACCCTTTCAGCCTTCTTCCTGTGTATCGAGTCTGAATTGCTCTTTCTGGTCAAAGGCAATTTTGAAAAAGCAATCTTCAGGGAAGATGCTTATACCATGACACTCACTTATACCATGACATTTATATTTCACTACTACCTCTACTCTGGCGCTGAGAGTTTGTTTGGAGGCAAGACTGTCACAACTGTCACTGGAATTCACAGGAGCTCATGTCTTCTGATGCCTTATGGCACTCAGTTACCCTGCAGCTTTATTAGGAGTATTAACTTCGGTAGTAGTGCTCGGGTCTTAAAAGAGCAGTAGGTACAGATCCAGCTTTCTGATTTTCCTGCTGTGACCTGAACCCTTGCTCCTGAAGCTCTTCTTGGGGGCATGTACTGTGGAGAACTGGAATCATCCAGAAACTTGGTAGGAAAATCAACTCAGTTTTCTTTTTTTCACATGGGTGTTTTCTGAAATATGTGCCTCATGGTGTAAGACATTCACAGAATCCCAGAATCACTAAGGCTGGAAAAGCCCTCTGAGCTCATCCAGCCCAGCCTGTGACCTAACATCATCGCAGTGACCAGACCATCATCGCACTAAGGGCCACAGCCAGCCTAATCTTTAACACCTCCCGGGATGGGGACTCCACCACTGCCCTAGGCAGTCCATTCCAGGATCTGATCACCCTTTCCATGAGGAAGGGCTTCCAGACCTAACCCTCCCCTGGCAGCTTTAAACCCTGCTTTCTCGTCCTGTTGCTAGTTGCCTGAGAGAAGAGCCTAATCCCCACCTGATTACAGCTTCCCTTCAGATATTCAACTGCTTACATGCTGCCTAGAGAAATTAATCCTAGTCAAGGCATAGAGTATTAATAGGATTTTCAGGCTTCTAGGTAGCACACCGTAGTGGATAGATCCCCTGAATATCATTCTGTTGCCCTAGGTGTTATTTCTTGTTCTATTGCTAGCTTGTGTGAGTTTAGGAGAAGTCAGCCGAGGTCCTCTCTTTTGTGGATGGATTATTTTCTCTGAATCCTGCAGGCCTTTTGTTCTCTTTGTTGCTGAGGTGAACTTCATTCTCCTGTGTTTGCCAAATGTTTTTCTTTTGAATCCTCTTCTTGCTCTTTTCTCTTGTTACTTGGTTTCATCATCACTATACTCAAACTGGAGGTTCTTAATCTGTGACCATCTTGGAGCTGTATTTGTTGCCACAGATACAGGCTGTTGCCAAATACTTTCAATTCAGTTTCTACCTTTGTAAAATGTGAACTCTAGTCTGGCAGGTGGAGCATGGCACATATGTACTGCTTATGTGTCTTCACTTCGTTTTCTGCAGTTCCTGATAACCACTATCAGACATCAACAGTTGCTGGGGTAGTGCAAACAAACCTGATTTTTGGCGGTTTTTGCCGGAAGCAGTCATTTGGCACACAGGAGGCCTGAGAGGTGAGGGCTGGGACTGTTGACAGGGTGACTGCAAATATTTAAATGCAGTTTTTTTCCAGAAACAGCCAGTCAATGCATAGTAGAAGCGCTCAGGGATGCATACGCTGCCAGTATGCATCCTGCATCTGCTGCCAGTGCAGCAGCTGATGATGCACTGCCCCATTACCCAGAGTGGTGGTTTTCCACCAAGCAGAAGGCTGTGGCCTTTTTGTGTGATGCTCCCAACACAACTCACGCAGCAAACCAAAGAGAGCTTCAGGGCAGACACGAGTGCCCAGCTGAGCACTGGACCAGGAGAGAGCACAGAGCTCACCTGTGGCAGATGAGCCCTGGCAGAGACACTCCTCTACTTGGAGACAGAACTGTAAGAGGAGGGGAGCAGGCTGAGGAGCACTGGGGGTGTGAGAAGGAAAAAGACCATTGGAGCCTCTCCCTGCTTTCCCCAAACCAGGCTCAGTGGCCAGATACAGTTCAGGACAGGGAAGACTGGAAGCAGGTCCCAGCTTGGGGCAGCAGATGACTCCCCTCACAGCCTCACACACATTCTCAGTTGCCCCAGCACACCAGGCTCTGGAGTCTGAAGGTCAGACAGATGAGCACAAAGATGAAGATCCACCCCAGGAGCTGCCAGGGGTGAGACAGTCAGCACCAGGCATTACAACTGCTTCTACCAAGAAAATGTCTCCTTGCCATAGGTGATTCCCTTCTAGGGGGGACAGAGGCCCCAGTGTGCCGACCTGACCCACCCCACAGGGGGCTTTGCTGCTTCCCTGGGACCTGGGATATGGCCATGACAAGGGAACTGCCTGATCTAACCCAGTCCTCTAATTATTACCCACTGCTGGTCACACAAGCAGGGAGCGATGAGGTATGTTGTTCACCAGGACTTCAGCAAAGCATCTGACACAGTGTCCCACAGTCTAGAGAAGCTGGCAGTTCAGGGCTCAGAAAGGGAGGCTCTTGACTGGGTAAAGAACTGGCTGCATGCTGAGCCCAGAGAGGCTAGATCGATGGGCCAAGGTCTACCCTCCAGCAGATCAACACTCCTGCCCAGTTGCATGTATTCTGCAAACTTACTGAGGATGCCTTCAATTCCCTCACCTAAATCATTGATAAAGATGTTGAACAGGACTGGCCCCAGCACTGAGCCCTGGGGAAAGAGGTGGTGACTGGCTGCCAGCTCCATCCAGCACAACTCTGGGTTCAGCCATGCAGCCAGTCCTTTACCCAGCGAAAATCCATGTTGGAAGCATTATCTAATATCAGATTGGGATGCCTGTGTTAGGAGGAGAAAACTCCAAATATGTGATGGAGCTCAGATTAAGCTTTCCTATTGCTGTGTGGCTATTGGACGTTGGAGCTGCATGTGTTGGCTGGGAAGTTGGGAGGTAGAGGCTGTGTAGAGAGAGAAGCGACAGTATGACAGTGTCTGTGTTGGATCCAGGAAGGAGTTCTGCAAGAAGTGTGATTTTTAGTGACAGCAGATATCTAGAGCAGGGAAGGCAAGTCTGCTACCTGTAGGCATCTTAAGTGGCCAGCAACAGGCAACCAGTGAAATAACCAGTGTGTCCAGGAGCTCTTTTGAGGCCATCTTAACCATGCATGAGTTCAGGGTTTTGTGATTGGTTTTGTGAGACTTTTTTCTTTCTTCAGAGAGTAAGTGGCAGCTGGCAGCCTCACATTCTTCCTGATGTTTTGAGGAATATTAATCAGTAATTCCAGAGGAGCTAGAGCACTCTGACTTGTAGTTTGTAGATACAGCATGTCTCAAATATGCTGTAGCTTCAACAGTCTTGCTAGTTCTGCTAACAAATGGGTTTTACAGACCATTTCTGTTTCCAGGTTCTAAAATAATGAATCATATCATAACAAACAGTGCCACGGGTGTGTGATTAACCAGACATTGTCCTTCTGGAGAAGTGTTCAGAAGGCTCCTGTGTGGTGGCAGTAGCAGTGGTGTAGTGTGTGGGTACTTGTCTGAATCCTCCCGCATTCCACCTGGGTCACCACCAATGTTGTGAGTTAGAGACCCCGACTGTATTTTAACCAGGAACTTTTATCTAAAGTGTCAGACACAAAGGGAGGGTTTGACAAACCTCTGCAGGTACTGAAACAACTGACTCCATTTGGAGAAGAAAGGCACCAAGACATTTTATTTCACTCCCCCCACCACACATCAGAGAAAAAACAACCCCACACAGGATACATACACAAACACATGGAGTTTTGTCACACTGCTCTTACTTAACTGTGATTGTAAACATTCAGAATGTCCATTTGTAAACAGTTTCTGCTTCTCTCTGAAATCACAGTGCTCGTCTGACTTCAGTCTCTATCCTCATTAGAGTATAGAGGTTTAGAATTCTCTCAGTCTCTCCAGATCCATGCAAATCTTCCCACTCATGATAAATTTTCTTCACCTGGAAAAGCGATAGCAGTCTCAGCAGTGATAACATTCTCTCTCAGCGGCACCAACTCAGCTCCCCACTGTCCAAGATGGAGAGAAGCGAAGAAGAAGGTGAAAGTCACCAAGGGTGGAGAAGAGAGCAGGAGTGAGGGGGTGGACACTTTTCAATTTTTTAAACCCAAACTTTTCTGCAGAAAGCACACAAAATAAACTTAGATTCTACTTAGCTTCTAAATCAGAACATCCTGTCAGGTCTCACTGTGTTTGCGCAGGCATTGCTCTACTGAGCAGAGTAACGACGTTTTGCGTTAATGTGAAAAAAAGTGGGTGGAAGGCCAAAGAGGCTGGTTTAGAGTTGTTTACATTTTCTTGAAAGAACCTTGTTTCATTCAGAAGATGATTTACTGGTTAAATGTTTCGTAGGCCATTCCTGGACTTTATTAGCACATTCAGTCCAGGCCTATCTCCACATCTAGTGCAGGTGTTTGTTCTGTGTGATGCAAACTTGTTGTTCTGTGTGATGCAAACTTGCATACAGGGCAGCTGATTAAAAACCAGTTCACTTCAGTCAAACTTTTACTGTAATTTGAGATCTACTGGCAACTGTAGGCAAGCTCATGGTGGGTGACAGGGCTGTTAGGTTTCCCACTTTCCTTGGTCTGAACCAAAGAGCTTTAAACAGGTAGTGATGACAAGAGACTGCCAATGTGCATTCTAATCTAGATGATCTTGCTTAAGTTACACCAGTGAACACACAAATCTGAATGCCCTATGCTGCCTTGATAGCTTTGTGGAAGTTAGAGGCTCTTGGATGAGCTGGGAGCTGATGCAGACAATTGCACAAGGTCTTGTGAAAGCTTCACGGAAAGGATGATTGTGTGTATGGGGGTGCTGTGTACTCAGTAATGCAGATAGTCTGCCAGAAACAGTTGTCTGCATGTAAAGTCTGGCCTTCTGTTAGCTTTGTTTAGTGCTAATGGTGATTGAAAGTTCCTATATGAGAAATAGGTAAGTTTTGAGTGCAAAATGTTTTTATTGTAAGGAAACTGGGCATTATAGTTACTTGCTTTGTTTCATTATGACTTTGAAATGCAAGTAGGCAGGAGAAAATTTTTGTCAGTTCTGTAATGTGCCAGAACAACTAATACTATGAGGAGTAAGGAGTCAGACTTAACTTAAAAGGCAGAAGATAGAATAACCTTTGTTTTTTGTTAATAGCTCTGGGGTCCCAAGTCACTCTTGTTGACTATAATACTGTGGTTTGCTCTGCATGTCCCTGGGCTTAAGAGTGACCTCAGTTGTATGTCAGCAGATCAGCTGTAGTAATATAACTGGGTCACCCAGCTAAAGGACATGAGGGTGAAGCAACTGTTGAGTGGAGATCAATTTTGCTGCTATAGACCATGTCCTTGCTCTGAAAGACAAATCTAACAAGTTGAAACAAAGTCCTATTAGGAAAATCCTGCAATCTCTTATGTTTCCTGGTCATGAAGGAGTGAAATGTAAACAAGCAGAGAAGCACACTGAGCCATTCAGGTGTTTAGCTGTTCTGTTCGTTCAGCACTAACACAAGTGACGGTACCAGAGTTAATATCACATGTTTTATTTAATAACGAACTAATGATTACCATGGTTTACTGTGATTGGAAGCATGGATGGAGATTCCTTTTTGTATGCAATCCTGAAGGAGAAGTAAGTTACCTCAACAACTAGCTAATCCTTGTTGAGATAATGTTATGTTGTATAGATTAGTGCAATGCCACAGAGTTAATGCGTTTCTCACTGTTAAATGTGATTCAATAAATGTTTTAATAACCTAACATTGAATCATGAAGAATAAATTACTAAAATTAAGTGACAATTTATAAAAAAATTACCTGGTAACTATTGTTATTGCGTTCAGAGACTCTCAAGAGAGGAAGGTGGTATCTTGGGATGTCAGCACGGAGGGAGGCTTCCTGGTATAGTCAGTTTGTCAAGGGAAGACTTAAAGGGCAGTTCTACTTCCTAGTCCCTTCCAGAAGATTTCACACATACGGTTCTCTACATGCGTTTCACCACTGTGAGATGTTTAGGGCCAGCAGGTAGTAAAGGAGTTGCTCTTTAAATCAAAACTTTTGGAGAATTTCCTTTGGTATCTAGTCTTTACCCTGTTACATGCAATGACAGTCTTTTGGAGCTCTGTACGATTTTCATGTTACAGGAAAAATCATTATGCTCTTTTTACTCTTCATATGTTAGAACTCCCCTCACAGGAAGTTTGAATCAGATCTGAACTTCCTTCCAATGCGAGTCTCGAAGGCCTGGCACAGGATGCCCAGAGAAATTGTGGAGTCTCCTGCTCTGGAGATATTCCAGGACTGGATGCAGTCCTGTGCAGTGGGCTCTGGACTATTCTACTTTAGCATGAGAGTTAGACTAGATGATCTATATAGTTTCCTTCGAACTCCAGTTCTGTGATTCTGTGACTTAGTTCCAACTATGTCTGTATCTTGGAGCATGTACTGGGAACACCAGTACAGTGAGGAATACTGCAGCAAGGAAACAAAACCTTGTAATTTCTGTAGTAATCACAGAATCACAGAACATCAGGGATTGGAAAGGACCTCGAAAGATTATCTAGTCCAATCTCCCCACCACAGCAGGATCACCTAGATGAAGTCACACAGGAACATGTCCAGACGAGTTTTAAACGTCTCTAGGAAAGGAGACTCCACAACTCCCCTGGGCAGCTCATTCCAGTGCTCTGTCACCCTCAATGTGAGAAAGTTCCTTCTCATATTGATGTGGAACTTTCTATGTTCCAGCTTACACCCATTGCCCCTTGTCCTATCATTAGATGCCACTGAGCAGAGCCTGGCTTCATTGTCCTGACACCTAGCCTTCACATATTTATAAATATTAGTAATGCTACTTCTTTGCAAAGGAAGATGTTATAAACTGAGTGCCTTCTGATGTTTCTGTTTTTGATTTAGGTGTTTGGAAATGCTCCTCCAAATACAATGACAGAAAAATTCTCTGACCTCCTGCAGTTTACTACTCAAGTGTCACGACTCATGGTGACTGAAATTCGTCGGAGAGCATCGAATAAGTCCACAGGTATTGCATGGGGCACACATTTGGGCTGTGTGAGGTGTGCATGATGAATTTGCTATCAGTCAGAGTACCAGGAGCTGCTATCCACAGCAGCTGTGCAGGCTGGGAAATGGAAGTCTCCACAGTGAAAAGACATTGTCTTCTATGTCTGGGCTGAGAGAGGAGGAGGCATAGTTTTCCTCCCTAGATTACACAAGAAGCTGAGTTCCATAAACTCAACAGCACATCAAAGAAAGAGGAGTGAGCTAAATTGTATCACCCTCTAGTAGAAGCTGACTGAGGTCGTGGGCAGCTACTGTATCTTGCCTAAGGTGCCTGTTGATGTATTTTTTTTCCTTCAGATATGTTAACATTTGCACAATAAGCATTTTAAATTAGCTGTTGGCCTGGATACTAATAAGATGTGAAAGTACAGCCAGTTGCACTTCAGGACCAACACCATCAGCTGGTGTTTTGCTCTGTTCTTTGGAAGTCAGGGTGACAGGGTTCTGTTGAACCTTGAATGTGCCAGAATGTGACCACGTGTTCGGAATTGTGATATTGAGGACAGGCATGTTTCATTGGCTTTCCTTATTCATTTCCTCTTCTGGAGAGGAACCTTTCCAAGACGTATCAAGTTTCTGACTGCTAGATAATAGTAAGATCTGTGCTGGCTTCTCGGTTTTGTGTTTGGTAGTAAATAAGGAAATAGCAGGCTGGAAAATGCTGTACATATTATTGTGCATGAAGTCAGAAGTCACAAATTGTGCTAAATACCATTTCTTTTAACTTTAAGTAGAGTAACTAATAGGGAAACATTCCAGAAGGCTAATAGACAAAACCTGCTCTCCATGGGTAAACAGAAGCAAAATTCCTTTTTGTTTCATTGGTTATTTAGGAGAAATGAAAGTCCAACAGCCGTGCTGGCAGAATCATGGTGTTTTTTTGACCTTTTTTCTGGGAAACATCTGCTATGCCTGCTAGTCTGTTGGATTCTGGCCATTCACATATGTTTATTACTGAAGCCATACCTCATAACACAGTTGTCATCCTGAGACATCAGAGGTTGGGTTTGGGTTTTGAGGGTTTTCTTGAAATTTGAAATTTCACTTGGAAATTTTTACCACAGTGACTTAGAAGACCATTTGGCACTTTAAGCTTTAATGTACCAATGTTCTTACTAAAATGGAAAGTGTTTTTTCTCTGTGAGCAGGTTGCTGTTACATCAGTAAACCCATTTCAGACCTCATGTAAGAAGGTCTGATAGGTCCATGTTGATAGAATCATTAGGGATTGGAAGGGACCTTGAAAGATCATCTAGTCCAATCCCCCTGCCACAGAAGAGTCACCTAGACCAAGTCACACAGGAACACAGCCAGGCAGGTTTTAAACATCTCCAGTGAAGGAGACTACACAACCCCCTTGGGCAGCCTGTTCCAGTGCTCCTTCACCCTCACTGTGAAGAAGTTCCTTACATTTATATGGAACCTCCTATGCTGCAGCTTACACCCATTGCCCCTTGTCCTATCACTAGATGGCACTGAGAAGAGCCTGGCTCCATCCTCCTGACACCCACCCTTCA
>JAOXOE010000256.1:48779415-48793831 GCA_028565055.1 Phoeniculus purpureus
AATAGTAATTAGGAAATGAAGAGATGCACACAAATAGCCTAGAAACCCCTGGTAGCACTTCTGTCTTTATAGAAGGCCACATGATGGCTCAACATATTCCTATTTTCTGCTTCAGTGAGATGACTTTCACATTGTGGATGCAACATGCGCCGAGTCCCAGCTGGCAGCTCAGCTAACCATTGGCATTGCAATTAAGCCTCCTTGGCGTTCAGCTAGAGTGATGCTCCCCAGAGGCCTTCTTAACATTTTCCCGAAGGGACAGAAGATCAGACACGTGGAGGTGCTGCCGGAGCCTGGTACCAGGCGGACTGCCAGGAGCAGGTCACGAAGCGGTGAGGGAAGTGCTTGCCTGGGCTGCCGTGTCATACGAGACAGAAGGCTCCGCAGACCTCTCCCTGGAACGCAGGGAGACACACAACACATATTCTTTTAATTGCCGCTTGCTTAGAGGTATCCTCCAAACTCTGTCATCCAGGCAGGAAGTTTTCTGCCTCTGCATTTCCCTTTTACGACCTTCATATATCCATTCTGGTTTGCATCGTGGCGTGTCTTCAGAGCTACAGCTGGGCTGTGGTAGTTGTCGAGCTCGCCGACTAAGAATATATGTCCTGGGAAATGTGCTATTTCAGTTCCCTTCCAGCAAAGCCATTTAACACAGGAAAAATACTCTTGGGCTCCACCCTAAATCACAGGATTGATGGAGGCCGTGTTGATGAGGTGCGCCAGCTTTAGTTATGCTCCGCGTGAGGTTGTTTTTTACAGTGATCCCTTTCCGAGCAACTGAGAAAGTAAATGGAAGGTAAAAAACCAATATTAAAATGAAGCATGAGAGAGATTTGAGATGTGTGTAGGTCATCTCTCAGTGAGCTGACACTGAGTGCACAACAGTGTTTGCCATTCCCAGTGCTGTGCCCAAGATATGCAATGTGACATCAAGGGGTCAGAGGCGGTGACTGGGAGAGGTGATGACTGCAGAGCCTCAGTACCTCATCCTGATAGTCTAAAACTCCTGTGAATCAGAAAAAAACCTTGAATACTGTGATGGTGGTAATGTGGAGGCTTCAAGTAATCATAGAATCATTAGGGATTGGAAGGGACCTCGAAAGATCATCAAGTCCAATCCCCCTGCCACAGCAGGATCACCTAGATTCTGTTGTACAGGAACATATTCAGGTGGGTTTTAAACATCTCCAGAGAAGACGACTCTACAACCCCCCTGGGCAGCCCCTTCCAGTGCTCTGTCACCCTCACTGGAACAAGTTCCTTCTCATATTGATGTGGAACCTCCTATGTTCCAGCTTACACCCATTGCCCCTCGTTCTATCACTAGATGACACTGAGAAGAGCCTGGCTCCATCCTCCTGACACCCTACCTTCACAAATTTATAGACATTAATGAAGTCACACCTCAGTCTCCTCTTCTCCAACCTGAAGAGACCCAGCTCCCTCAGCCTTTCCTCATAAGGGAGGTGCTCCACTTCCTTCATCACCCTCATTACACCAACATTCACTTTACTTCCACAGCAAAGGAGAAGAGTTGCTGATGGCAGAGCTGTTCCATCATTGCCAGCATCCTTAACTCGCTCAAGCAAGTGAGAAAGCTCCTTCTAGAGCTATATTCATGCAGATGCTGTGTTTGTTTCACGTTCAGCACAGTGGGCTTCTCTTCAGCATTTAGAGACCAAAGACAGTACAATTGTGCTACTAATGATGATGATCATGCATATGTTGCGTTTCACTCCGGAAAAGGTTGCTAGTCTGTCTCTAGGAGAAGTAACAGATGGAAAAAAGAGACAGGGAAATTTCCACAGTCTCTGACTTGAATGCAGAAGGTTGTCTGTGGGCTCCCCTGTCAGAGCTCTGCTAACCAGATCATGGACAAAGACTTTAACTTTAACCGAACCTTTAAAGTCCAAACCATTGAACTAAAATAGGTAGTTTTTATTTTTCTTTATGTTGGTCCACAAAAAGCTGCAGAGGAAAACTGCTGCTAACCAATTTGCACCATTTGAAAATCCCACTCTTGTTAAAAAATGAGAATAAATAGTAATAATTACTAATTTTAAAATTCACAGACTGAGCCCTTTAAAAGCTTTTGTGAAAAAAACCAGCCTCAAACCCTCAACTTCTTAAGGCTGATCGTGAAGTTCATGAAGTTCATTTTTCATTGTTTGGCCACGTCCCTAAAAAAACCCAATAAACCCATTAACCAAATGTTAGGGCAGCCTGTGGCCAGATGGTGCTTGTGGAGTTCTGCAACAGCGCTCTTTTTGAAACTCTCCATTATGAAGGCACCAGTGAGAAAAAGTGACTGTCCTGCAGTATCTCAAATCCATCGGCGTCTGTTATAAATTTCCCCTTTTTGTACTGCAACGAAAGACTCTGCGCTCTGCGCTTCAAGGAACTGAATTCCATAGCCAGGCAGCTTAATTTGCCAATTTACTTGATCCATAAAACATAATCTACACACATGGACCATATTACAGGCATTTCAAAGGTGAATGAAAAAGAGCAGCCTAGTGAACAAGGAACATAGGATGCGGCCATATCCTGCAAAGCTTTTTCTAAACAAGTATCAAATCTTACAATTAACCCATAACTGAACCAAAGGTCCCCATCAGATAGAAAAAAACCCGTTTTCAGACAGAAGCAAGACCTGCTCTGTTGAAACACAGTGAAACAGAAAGTTCTCTGCTCCAGAAATACTTGGTAGCTTGTGAAAAGAGAAACTAGCATTTACAGAATCACAGAATGGGAGTGGAAGGGACCTCAAAAGATCATCCAGTCCAATCTCACCACCACAGCAGGATCACCTAGATCAAGTCGCACAGGGACATATCCAGGTGGGTTTTAAATGTCTCCAGAGAAAGAGACTCCACAAGCCCCCTGGGCAACCCCATCCAGGGCTCTGTCACCCTCACTGGGAAGAAGTTCCTTCTCGGATTGATATGGAACCTCTTGTGTTCCACTTCACACCCATTGCCCCTTGTCCTATCATTAGATACCACTGAGCAGAGCCTGGCTCCATCCTCCTGACACTTGCCCTTTCTATATTTATAAACATTAATGAGGTGACCCCTCAGTCTCCCTTTTTGCAAGTTCAAGAGACCCAGCTCCCTCAGCCTTTCCTCATCAGGGAGATGTTCCATTTCCTTCATCTTGATGGGTCTGCACTGGACTCCTTCCAGCAGTTCTGTGTTCTTCTGGAACTGAGGGGCCCAGAAGTGGGCACAATATTTCAGATGTGGTCTCACCAGAGCAGAGTAGACGGGGAAGAGAACCTCTCTTGATCTGCTAACCACAGTCTTTCTAATCCACCCCAGGAATCTATTGGCCTTCTTGGCCACAAGAGCTCACTGCTGGTTCATGGTCATCCTGCTGTCCATCAGCACCAGGACCCCCAGGTCTGTTTCTCCTACACTGCTCTCCAACAGATGAGTCCCCAGCCTATACTGGTACCTGGGGTTGTTCTTGACCCAACAATTTAGGAATTGTTCTATCCATTAACACAGACCAATCAGTATGAGATTAAAACCTGCGCTCAGCTCACGGCAGCTTCATACAGAAAACTGCTTTGATTGCTCACCAGAAAGCTGAAAGCTCACAGGAGCTCACTTTATAACGACATCTTCTGGAGAATAAAAACATTCCCAATTCAGAAAACAGCTAATGAAAATAACCCAAGATCATTTGAGTTGGAAAAGTCAACAGCACCTCAGAATCAAGAACAGGAAATATGAGGACACACACTACTGCTGTATGAAGAGCACTGACACGGTGTGAGAAAGGAAGATATTGCTAAGAACACTGTGCCTGCGGCAGATTGTCTGCAGAGAGCCCTGGCAATACACAGGAGCCACAAACTTGCTGAACCCAGGTCATCCCTTTATTAAGAGAGGGACTGGTTTCTGAACCGTATAGCAAATGGATTGATTCGGTTTCTGGTAAGAATATCTCAATCTTTGTTTCCCACATGTACTCCCTCTCGCCATGGAAATGGTACCTTTTCACATAGACAGTTCAGAGAGGTCAAGGATGCTGATGGATATCGAGCTGTTGTTTCTCTTAGCATCCGATTTTCCACACCTGGACAGACAACCATATGCACACACACTAATCTTCCCACAGGAGGCTGCTCAGAGAAATAAATGGTAGTAGGATTTGTGCTATCTTGCTTAGGGAACAGGCAACAGATGGAGAAAATGTAATTCCCAGGGTCTATGGCTGCTAGGGGATTCCCCCATGTCACTTAAGTCTTTGAAATAAGAGAAGGAAATTTCCCGAGCCACAGAGAGCAGCATTTTACTCCTCACAAACTTCTATTTACTACCAAAAAAGCCTCATTCAGCAGAGAAAATCCTTCTCTGCAGCACACAGAACAACTTCCCCAGACCTGCAGAGCAATCCCGTCGCGTGCGCCGCAGTCGTCCTGCCAATTCCCTCTTTAGCTAAACCACAAAATGATGGGATGCCAGCCACAGGAGAGCACATCGTCCTGATGTTTGGCACTTACGCGTGGAGAATATCAACTGATCCCTTTTATTGATTAATTGCACCTCGCAATGCCATCAGGGAAGGGGTTAGGTTATAGATTCCTGCTGAATGGGACAGGCAAGTGGCACACAGGGCTTATAAATCACCAAGCTTGCAGGGGCTTCAGCACTTGTGTAACTGTACAGGTGTGGAGTGAATTGTGTTGTCTGTCATGTGAACAGAAACACCCAAGCAGTGCTGCTTTGAAGATAAACTTACTCTGACCATGATAGACACATTATTATTGATGATAGTTGACTGCCAGACTGAAGCCTCTTGCGTGAACCCAGAAAAGCCAACAGAACTTGCTAAGACAGCTGCGGGGTTACCAGCATGAGGACCACAGTGTGTCCATCCTGAGATGATGGGGTGATGTCTAGGCACATGGTAGTCACACAGAATCACAGAACAGTAGGGATTGGAAGGGACCTCGAAAGATCATCCAGTCCAATCTCCCCGCCACAGCAGGATCACCTAGATCCAGTCGCACAGGAACGTATCCAGGAGGGTTTTCCAACCAGCCTCCTGCCAGGCAGGCCAGCTGCTTATTTCACTGTGAGAGACTGCAAAGGCAAATGTTGAGAGTGCAACTAGCAGCGGTATGAACGTAAGTCAATAGGTACCAAAGTCTTATTCTTAAAGCCAGGGGTCTTGTTTCCCTTCTCTCCTTGGCCCTCTAATTCTTGTGGGTCACTGAAAGAACATGTGAAGATTGTTAAATGTTTAAACGGTGGTTTAAGCCACAGCAGAAGAATCATAGAAACATAGAATCATTAGGGATTGGAAAAAAAGTACTGAAGTATTGCAGGGGACCTTTTGGCTACCAGCACAGTTAACTGTTCTTTTGTTGACTCAGCTTAAAAGAGTGAAAAATGTTTGTATTTATTTTAGGAAAACATCAAAGCCTTGTTCCTCCAAGTCTGACCGTAGCCTCTAGGTACTGCAGTGATTACTGCAGTAGCAGGTCTTCTCTGATCTGGCTGAGCCAACAACTCTGAACTTACTCCTTGAAGCAGGAGTGTAACTTGTGTGTTCTTTTCCCCTCCATCTTATCCTGTCACAGAGCAGAAGACAGTCACATCCCTGAACCTAACACTTGCTATTTAAAATTTCATTTATTTGCCAGCCCTAGTTCCCAGAGCTGGAAGGGGGTTTGTGTGTGTGGGGGGGATATTTAGTTAAATTATAAGTGCCCTTGTAGGAGGAGAAATGGGGAGAAATATATCATAGAATAGACACAGAATCATAGAATCACTGAGGTTCTAATTTCCCCATCTCCTCTAACTTTCTCTACTAGCTGCTAGCTCTATATCGCATTAATACATGATAATTCTCTGTCTTTTAACCGGCATCTTCTCACATTAGAGCTCATCCCTCCCCCACCCCACACAGAGCAGCAGAGCACAGGGACTGAGAGCTGCTGCTCTTAAGGACAGTCTGTGCAAACACAGACAGGCAAATATTTTATGAAAGGAGGGAGACACGCAGCGTTTAACCTTACGGCTACCTCCACACGCAAAGAGCATCCACCCAATTGCCCCTTCTCCAGCAGAACCTGGCACAGGGGTGCCCTGTCCAGCAGGACAGGACAGTCAGTGCTGAGAGGAGGAGGAGGACAACAGGGCCAAGGAAGACAGCAGGAGCCGACAGCTGTTTGGCTCTCCTCACACACGAGCCCACTGCATAGGAAACCTAACCTGCAGCTGGAAACAGCATCTGAAAAAGGAGAAGTGCAAATTACCTCTTCGTTTCCCAAACAAGTAGGGAAAGGTAAGACAAACTATGCTGCTCTGAGGTCCAATTCCTTCCTCGTAAACTTCCTCAGGCAATGCAGCTACGCGCCTGCTAATAGCTCAGTCTAGCTCCAGGTGAGGAGTCATTAGTTTTCTTAGGAAATGCTCTAGCTAGCAGAAAGATACAAGAAGTGGGTGAAATTATTCACTCATTGGTAGTGAAATATACATGTCTGGAGAGATACACTCACGTAGACGTATATACACACACGCATGTCTATACACACATGTAGATGTATATCATAGAAACATAGAATCATTAGGGATTGGAAGGGACCTTGAAAGATCACACACACAGATGTCTATACACACACACAGATGTTTATACACACATGTAGGTGTCTATACACACACGTAGGTGTCTATACAAACATGCAGGTGGGTGTCTACATACACACATAGATATCTATACACACACAGAGAGAAGTCTACACACATGTAGGTATCTATACACACACATAGATGTCTATACACATAGATGTCTATACATATACACACACACAGAAGTCTATATACACATGTAGGTGTCTACACACACACACACAGAAGCCTATACACACACATAGATGTCTATACACACACAGTTAGGTGTCTATTCACACACATAGGTGTCTATACACACACACATAGGTGTCTACACACACATAGTTAGGTGTCTATACACACACATAGATGTCTATACAAACACGTAGGTGTCTACACACACACAGAGAAGTCTACACACACACAGAGAAGTCTACACACACACACAGATGTCTGTACACACACGTAGGTGTCTATACACACACACAGATGTCTATACACACACAGTTAGGTGTCTATTCACACACAGTTAGGTGTCTACACACACACAGAAGTCTACACACACACACAGGTAAGTCTATAAAAACACACAGATGTCTGTACACACACATAGGTGTCTATATACATATGCAGGTGTCTATACACACACACAGATGTCTATACACACATAGGTAGGTGTCTATTCACACACGTAGGTGTCTATACACAGAGGTATGCAATACACACATACAGCTTCACAGCAATTGATAGACCTGGTGCCACTTTCTGTAGGGGTGGAAAAGAAAGATAAAAAAGGTGTGTGTGGGGGGGAGCGTACCTGAATTTAATAAGCTCAAGCATAATTGCCATGAGTAAATGTTAATGCATAGGGATGAACTTATTTTTTTAACTTTATACATATTAATAGAGTCTCTCTTTGCGAAAGAATGACATCAGACATTGATAAACTTGACAGAAGTGAAAGGAAAAAAATGGTCACACTATTAGGAACGCTCCTGAGGTGGTGCTGAATGGTGTCTTTGATACATCAGCCTTCAGTCTCTGAGCACATTCGTATTAACTCACATGTACACCCGGAATTCAAATGAGCTGCTTCTTCAGATGCTGACTTTTAGCAGCAGTCCCACCAGATGGGCTGGAATCAAACTCGCAGTTTCAGAGTGCGGTACGGTATAATTTTCACAGTACAATTTGTGCCTACTGACTCCCTCAGAAGATTAGAGGAAGAGGCAGAATATAGCAGATCGTTAGAGATCCACACAAAGCTGAAGGGTGAAAAGAAATCTTCAATGAACACCCTGCTCCAAGCACAGATATGCTGTGCCAAGAGATCGGTGCAAGGGTCTGTGTTTAATATTGCTGGAAACAGAGATGACAAACTGCTTGGAATGGATTCACATAAAGGCAAGCAAAGGGCTAAGAAGTGATGTCTGAATACCTTGGTGCTGTCTGATCACCGCTGCATCGCCACGATGTGGATGCTCTTTATAACCCTTCAAGAATCATCTGTGCGCACAGCGCTGCACACCTGCAATATGAGCTTTTGTCTGGAAACATCACACCACTGTGGTCACTGCCCATGAATCTTCCAGTAGAGCCAGCAGACCCAGGTGCATCACATGGCTTAGGATCCACCGTGAGCCTAGAAAGGAATAAAATACTGAAGTCAAGCATCTTTTTCTCATTAGCCCATCGCTTTTATGAACTAGAGACGGGGAGGCTGGGGGTTTTTAGGATGTTAGATAATACCACTGACACAAATTTCAGAGCAGTTTGAACCAAAGACACAACACAAGAGGAAACGATTTGGAGAGCAGAAAAGGGCTCGGCCGTGGAAAACTAAATCATCAACAGAAGAAACAGAGATGAGTAAATGTGTGTCAGACGGAGGATCTATATAGGAAGGAAAGTAAATATAGAAACATAGAAGATAATTAGAAATAGTTAAATAATTCTCTCTCACTCCAATGATGGGGCAAGGGGTGTGAGCTGGAACATAGGAGGTTCCACATCAATATCAGAAGGAACTACTTCATGATGAGGGTGACAGAGCACTGGAACAGGCTGCCCAGGGTGAGGTTGTGGAGCCTCCTCCTCTAGAGATATTTAAAACCCACCTGTCCATGTTCCTGTGTGACTTGATGTAGGTGATCCTCCTGTGGTGGGGGAATTGGATTGGATGATCTTTCGAGGTCCCTTCCAATCCCTAATGTTCTGTGAATCTGCGATTGGGGGGCCATAAAGGAATGGGCCACATAAAGGATAAATCAGTGTTTTAGAAAACTTTATTCACTGAGATTTCTGCAATGACACCTGCTTTAGACAATAGGAAGAGCAAAGTTCTTTAACAAGAAGTCAAATATTTACTAATCTCTTCCCCCTCTTCTTACCCCATCAGCATACAAGCACTCTCTTTGCAGACACACAGGTACAGGAATCAGATACAAACACCCACCCTCCCGATCATCACACAAGAAAACAGAATTGTTTTCTTGTTCAATTTTTATCTGGTTTCATAACAAAACTTCAAAAATACTTTAGCTTTTGTTTTTTAAAAAAGACAGTCTCCTTTTGGGCCGCGAATAGGGAACACCATCTATACTTGCACGTAATTATTTTGCAGATGTCGGTCACAAAGACTGCTGGAAAATTAATCTGCAGGTTTAGCCAAGATGATGACTGCTAGCAGAAAAACATTAGCTCTTCTACAAAAAAAAAAGCAGCAATTCAGTTTGCTCAAAAGAGTTTTTACCAGATCTTTTGTGTATTTGAATCTCTCAGTGCCTGCTGTCACAGCATGCTAGTAGTTAAAGTGCTAATACACCTGCTACAGGCTCTGGGCAACCTGATCTAGTTGAGGATGTCCCTGCTTACTGCGTGGGGGTTGAACCAGATGACCTTTGCAGGTCCCTTCCAACCCAGGCCAGTTTGTGATTCTGTTAACTGGGGGGATATTGCTGTTACCATCCAACTGCTTACAATAACTGACCCAAACTGGCAGAAGGGTTGAGCAGACTGCGTATTCCTGCTACCTAAGAGAAGCTTCACAACCTCACCCTGTCAGCACTGAAATAAAGCAAAAAGTCTCCTATTTTATAGAGCAGAAGCCACAGAGTAATAGACCAACAATTTGACTGATCACTCTCTTCTTCTTCTCCATAATCAGGTAGACCAATTTCCATCTCTTTCACTCCCGTCTGAAGCATCTGCCTTTCCCAGAACGTTTCTCTTTAGACAGATTACTCCAACTTCTTACTTGTCCTCTGGGTAGTTATTAAGCATTTAACCACCTTTTACCTTCTCTTTCAGCAGCCCAGTGTCTGCAAGAAGCCTCTTGAAGATGGGACCAGAGTGTTTCCTCACCTCATGTTTTCAGTGGCACTGGCAGCAGTTTTTCAGCAAGCAGCCCCATCTAAAGAGCAGATTCCTTCCAAGTGACAGCATCCTCAAATACTGTTCTGCTAGACATATTAAAAAACAGAAGCAGATAAGCAGAAAAGAAATAATTCAAGAGCTCCTGTTTGTACAAAGCAACGTGCTCGGTGTAAGGACAGGGGTGTTGTATTTAACTGGCAACGATCCCTTTTATTCTGAGCGGGCACTAGTCTGTAACAACAAAGAAGTCTAAGGATTTGACTTATCCATGGATACTCATTTTCCTTCTCCTGCAGATACCCACCCTTTGTGTGCATTCGGTGGCCAGAAGCCAAGAAACTCATTTTATGCTTGATAATTCATTCCTAATCAGTGCTAATCTGTTTAGGAAAACATCTATAGCTCCAGTACAAATTGAGGCAGGTTGGTTAGGCTGGGGAGTGGGACTGTCCATCTCTGAGCACTGCTACCTAACAGCTTGCACGGGACCCTTCTGGAGGTTCATTCTCCAGCTGCAAGTGGCTTTGCATCAAGAACTGACAAGACATTGGTGCTTTTTGAGACCTGGACATTTAAAATAAAAGTAGGAAATAGAATCATAGAATCACGCAGGTTGGAAAAGACCCTTGAGATCATCAAGTCCAACCATCAACCCTACTCTGTGAGCTCACTCTTAAACTAGATCTCCCAACACCACATCTAAGCATCTTAAACTCATCTAGGGATGGTGACTCAACCACCATGCTGGGCAGCCCATTCCAGTACCTGACCACTCTCTCCAAGAAGAATTTTTTCCTGATGTCTAATCTAAACCTCCCCTTGTCGAAGCTTGAAGCCAAAATAGCACAATGTTCACCCATTTCACGCTTCACACCTCTCAGAACACACTACTAGCACAGGTTTACCACTGGGGAGGGAATGGAGGCAAACACCCCAAACTCTGTGAAACCGAACAACACGCAGCTTTCAAACCCAGGGAAGGTGCTCAGGCAAAATTACTTCGTGCAAAATGAGCTTTCTGTTATTGCTGCAAAATGCCTCTTCTGATATTTTCCTGTAGGCTCTGAGCCATATGGTTCTGTGTTATGCAGCAAAGGCGCAATTAAGCCGCTCGGCGAGACCATGCTCTGCCCATGCCAGCACTCTCTGGAGCAGAGACACTGCAGCGAGAGGAGCCAAGGAACACGCAGGCTGCGGGACTCCTGCATCCCACCCTCCACTGGGGCTTCGATTTTGAGTCAAGTACGTTGAGGCATGTCTCAGCTCAGCTTGACAGATCTATAGGGTGTTTATTCAAATGAGATGTTGTCCCAGTCTCGTCTGGAATGTCTGCATGACAGCATTTCCCACTCATCCCTGTTTTTTTTATCCATTAAAAATAAGACAGAATGAGCCTCTGAGAAACCTGTCTGTAAAATAAAGGGATGCATTAAAGCCAGGTACAAAAAACCATCTTCCTGACAAGCAGTCATTATTCGGAGGTGCATCTATCTCTCAGGGAATCAGTTACGTGCCAGAAACCGAGAAGCAATCCCATACAAACAGCAACATTAGGGGAATCTTAAGGTTGAAATTTAAGTACTAAAAAGACAGAGTGCACCTCAGGAAAAGCCAGATTAGCTACCTTATCTCTGCCTGCAAGCATACATGCGATATTACAGTCCTTAATTAAACAGACATGTTTTTTATTCCAGCAGAATATATCAGATGGTCTTCTAGATTTTCTTTGCTCGGCATAGGTTAGCAATCTGTCTCTTCACTCTGCGTCCACCATCTAAGCAGCATAAAAGCCCCCTAGCCCTCCGCATTCCTGGTCATCTGTACTGTACATCCTCTTACCTTAAAGGTACCTCCTTTAATAATTTCATCATACAGAGGCACAACGCTCTCAACAAGACATTTTGCCTTTAGAGGCAGCTGTACTTCTTAACAATAATTACCTTGCAATTACTTATTACCTTGCCAGCTGTTTTTCAGACAAATAAACCCACTATTCCATTACCAGTATCTTTTAATGATGTTTCTGTTTCAGATTGCTTGCAATCTAATCCAAATTTCACTGAACTTTCCCATTAATTTCAGAGATCTGAAGGCTCTGTTCTTCATTTTCCAAGCAGCTGCCCTGAAAGCACATCTCAGGAAAAAATCTGTACATTATTTATCCAACAAGACAGTCTAAAATAAAAGGGAAAATATTTCTTTAGCATCAAAATGCCTCTCTAATGAGCAAAACATCCTGCAGAGGTTTTTCACTAGTTAGCTGAGAGCATGTCCTAGAACACAGTAAGTGAAAGGAACCTGCGAGTTGAATGATAAATGAGAGCGGGGTGTTTTCAGAAATTACTTCAGAGCACAGCACAAGTGAGTCTCATATGCGGACTTGCTCAGTCGTCGTAGTGGGCAAATCACAGAATCACAGAACAACAGGGATTGGAAGGGACCTCGAAAGATCACCCAGTCCAATCCCCCTGCCACAGCAGGATCATCAAGATCAAGTCACACAGGAATATATCCAGGTGAGATTTAAATGTCTCCAGCGAAGGAGTCTCCACAGCCTCCCTGGGCAACTTGTTCCAGTGCTCTGTCACCCTCACTGGGAAGAATTCCCTCTCATATTTATGTAGAACCTCCTACTTTCCAGCTTACACCCATTGCCCCTTGTTCTATCACTGGGTGCCCCTGAGCAGAGCCTGGCTCCATCCTCCTGACACCCATCTTTCACATATTGTCAAGATTAATGAGGTCATCCTTCAGTCTCCTTTTTCCCAAGCACAAGAGACCCAGCTCCCTCAGCTTTTCCTCATCAGGGAGATGTTCCAGTCCCATCATCATCATCTTTGTGGCTCTGCGCTGGACTCTCTCAAGCAGTTCCATGTCCTAAATGAAAGCTTTGAAAAAGTCAGTCCTTTAATCATCAATTCTATTTTATTGCATTAAGTTAGGAACACTGAGTACTTGGCCCTCCTTGTACTGAAGAGAAGTTGTATTGAAGAGAAAGGAAGAGTTACCTTGAGGGCATGACAGGAGAGACATCCATACTCATTAAAATATTTAAATAGTAAAATATTAATTACCTATAATTAAATTCTTTCTCTACAGGAAAGACTGACAGTTGACCCCCTGGATATTAGACAACGAGAAGACCTACCTTTCGCAAAACTGACTGACTTTCCTCATCACTACAAACTTGTTCTCTGTAGTTTGATTTGTTCAACAGATGTATTTCAAAAACCACATCGTACTTTCCCATCCTTTTACAACAGAATTATAGGATTTAAGAAAGAGGGGAAAAAACTGAGATGCTGTATTTGTGTCTTATCAATATCAGAAGCTGATCCTAATAAGGATTACTCCTACACCGACTCCACAGCTCTTCCCATTTCCACCAAACTATTCGCGAGTTGCGTAGATTTCCATATTTGATCTGCATTAATATTCAAATCCTCTTGAAGTTTCTGGAAAGATTTACATGTTTTATCATCAGATAAATCCCTTATTATCTTGTCCTGAAAGTTTATTCTTCTTTAAAACGCAATAAATATTTAATTTGAACAAACAAAAGTAATGAAGGGAAAGGGTGCCCTGCGAAAAGAGAGAGACCTGGAGATTGGATTCACAACTGCACAAATTTCCAGAGCCAGTAGCAAACAGGGGAAAGTAGCAACAACCAAACCTCATATGCAGAAGGGAGACAAGACATTGAGTTTTTATTCTCAAGCATCACATTATGACCATATTGGATAGACAAATAGAAGAGCCAGGATATTGCTGTGGCTGCCTGGGAGAGAACGCAAGAGGCAGGAGGGCAGCACAGTGAGACCAAACAAACAATAAACACGTTGGTAACAGTAGTAATAAGAAGTGATAAACGAAACCCAGAATGTTTAGGATCTTGTTTCCCAGGAGCTATAAGGTGTTGAAAGTTTTTATTTATTTATGGTAAATCCTTGGGAGCTGTTAATCTCACAAGACAGTGCTCAGCAGATCAGAGATTCCTCAAGAACTTTGTGTCTCATGTTGCTTCAGCACTTTTCATCCCACCTGCTCCTTGAAAAGTGAGCACAGGCAGGGAGCTGCTTGGGAAGAGGGTGAATAAAGAATACAGGGGAAGAGACAGGGAAAGAGAAGAATTTTTGCCAGATATCTTGCAAACATACTGCAAGCAGTGTAGGAGAAAGGGACCTGGTGGTCAGCAGGATGACCATGAGCCAGCAACATGCTCTTGTAGCCAAGAGGGCCAACAGCATCCTGGGGTGGATCAGAAGGGGGGTGGTTAGTAGATTGAGATTGGTTCTCCTACCCCTCTACTCTTCCCTGGTGAGACCACATCTGCAGTATTGTGTCCAGTTCTGGGCCCCTCAGTTCAAGAAGGACACAGAACTGCTGAAGAGAGTCCAGCACAGAGCCACAAA
>JAOXOE010000256.1:48802679-48817332 GCA_028565055.1 Phoeniculus purpureus
GGAGGTTCCACATAAATATGAGAAGGAACTTCTTCCCAGTGAGGGTGACAGAGCACTGGAAGGGGCTGCCCAGGGAGATTGTGGAGTCTCCTTCCTTGGAGTCATTTAAAACCCACCTGGATATGTTCCTGTGCGACTTGATCCAAGTGATCCTGCTCTGGTAGGGGGATTGGACTGGATGATTTTTCGAGGTCCTTTCCGATCACTAATGTTCTGTGACTCTGCGGTGGTGCAATGCAAAAATCAATAACACTACACATGGATGTCGGGTCTCTTCAGAATACCAGCAAATGGCAGGTGGTAGGTACCAAAACACATAAACACGACCCCAGCTGTGCCCAGAGAGGCTCCCAGCTCACAGAAATGTGCTCAGCACACCCAGCATTTCAGTGCCTGGGAGCCTCTGTGCACTGATCTGCCAGTAAGCAAAGGTGACAGAAGGTATGAAGCAGAGAAAGCAATTATCAAAAGCCCCTTCTAAATCCTACAAGTGCAAAGGCTGACATCTACTATTGCCTTATGCTCTACAGATGTGCAGCTGCATTTCTTATCTAAGAAGTGAACTATGGCTCAGACTTAATTAACCAGAACTGCGGTGCCTGTAAGATCTATGCTAAAAACACAGCAATGCAGTCAAAGCAAAACTTGCTCCTGTAGCCTAGTTTTAATGTCTCTTACACGGGGAACTAATCGTACCTAAAAGCTGATGTTTTCACTTTACACTTCAGGAATACAATTCATCTTGCAATATCTCATCATCACCTTGAGCTGTGGCTGCAGTCAGAAAACTGTATGTTAACATCACACCAGGTTACTCACCACACACGCTCTGCAAGTTATCAAATCACAAGGCTGATCTCTCCAGCCCTTCCATGAGGCTGAAAGACTCACAGTTATTTTAATAAGAAACAGGTAAAATAAATCTACCAATTTTTTTAAAAACTTAAAAATCAGTTTGCATGTCAGAAATAGCATCCATAAATTGGGAAACAAATCCAGCCCACCTTCCTCCCAAATTCATAACAAAGGTCATTTCAGAAAAGTCTTTTTTTTTCCCTGACTTACTCTGTACAGTTTCGACCTCTGTTTCAGAAGCCAATCTGTTTGAAAAGAAAAATATTTAAAAAGCAAAACCGACCCAGAGAGGAAAATCTTATTTATTTTTTTTTTTCCAATCACCTCCTGATTAAAAAATCCAAACTTCAAAACGTGCTACACAAAGGGCTTTGGCTTAAGTTCCCAAAGCACAGAGCAGCCCTAAAAGGTGTATAATTAGCCTGGTACGAGGGAGCATACGGTAAAGGGACCTGGAAAGTTTGAATCTCTGTGCAGGCTCTTGCGGAGCCCTTGGCAAGTCGTTTCATTTCCTTATATCTCTATTTCCCTGTCTATTAAGTCAGGGCAATAATACCTACCTTCCCTGAAGAGGTGACAGTAATTAAGTCAATGTTTTGCATAGCACTTTCAAGATGCAAATCTGCATTAAAGTTCTAAGTGCTATTATTATTATCATCATTATCACTGATTATCATTAAGCTAAAGCTACTGTTTAATTCTGTACGTTCTCATTCTGAGAAATACATTCGACTGCCATTGGAAGCTAATTATTCCATCTACTCTTAAGTATAGGAGTACAAAAGCAAACCTTCTGCTGCACTTGCACTGTTCCCTCTTTCATATACTCTTTGTGTAAAGGAAAATATACTCTTAACTAGCGCCTTAAGGAAGTTTGCACAGCGTTGCCAAATTAGCTCATCGCAATTAGTATCTCGAGTTTCCCCGCAATCCCAGGAAAATAGCGGTGGCCGCGAATGTAGTTAATAAAGATGACTTTGTAAAACAGAACTGGAGGCTAATATTGAAAGGGCTGTCAAAGAGCAAAAGGCTGTTTTTCAAATGACCTTTAAATCCTCTGCGACTCCTGCAGAGGATAAGAGGTAACACGAGCGACAAAAAAAGGGCTTTTCCAGCTCACCACATTTCGCCGGGTCAAAGAAACATTTGTAATGAATAAATAAATAGATAATTTATCCCCCAGCTGCTTCAGCATCTTTTCTGATATGAACACAGGTAGGAAGCAGGTCTGTGGCGCTGGATGAATTTCAGAGACCTGTAAATCAGTCAGAGAACGGAGCTCTGAGAACTGAGCCCAAGTCACCCGTTATGCAGAGCAGAAAGGAACAGAAATTTGCCCACAGGGCTTCAGATGCAACATATAGCTGTGAACCATAAGGTTTTAAAATGCCACTGTCAAAACTAGTCTCTCCTCAAATCTGCCTCACTCGGTTTCTTCTGGCTTTGCTCACAAGAATTTGTGGCTGTGCGATGCCATCCGGCTCCCCTGCCTGCCTGCCAGTGCCATCAGCTGCGGAGCTCAGTGTATATGTTAGCTTCCAGATGTCTGGGCACAGAAATGGCCAACAGTCGGGGTACTTCAGAGCCTACCTGAGACCAAAATAGCCCCACGCAGAGACACCGAGTAAAGAGGTGGCATGTCACGCCTTGGCATTCAGCCACAGGGAGCACCCCTGCTCTCCTTGCGTTCATTTATGTGTTATGGCAATGCATTAGTCCAAGTGAAAAAGTGATGTTGTCATGGATATTGGAATTTTACAGCTGTCAGCCTTCAGAGAACCTCTTCTAGATGAGACGTTTTGCACCAACTCTGTACTTTGCATTTATATAATCCGCCTAACATTACCAACGTAAAAATATTGCTAACAGAAAAGAGTTAAAAGTGCATGGAAATTCTGAGAGGCAAAGTAAACATTCTTTAGATAAGGAAGCAATCTGAAGCCTAGAGAGTAAAGCCTGCAACCAACCTTGCCCAGCGGGATGGGACACAAAATGGGGGCTGGAGAACAGGTCTGATGGGGAGAGGCTGAGGCAGCTGGGGCTGTTCAGCCTGGAGAAGAGGAGGCTGAGGGGAGACCTCATTGCTCTCTACAACCACCTGAAGGGAGGTTGTAGTGAGGTAGGGGTTGGCCTCTTCACCTTAGTGACAGGACAAGAGAAAATGGGGTCAAGTTGTGCTAGGGGAGGTTCAGATTGGACATTAGGAAAAAACTCTTCCCAGAAAGAGTGGTGAGGACTTGGAACAGGCTGCCCAGGGAGGGGTTGCAGGCACCATCACTGGAGGGGTTCAAAAAAGTGGGCAGATGTGGTGTTTCAGGAGATAGGTTAGCAGTTCAGGGTTGTATGATGGGTGGTTGGACTTGGTGACCTTGAAGATCTTTTCCAACCTTGATGATTCCACAGCCAATACTCTTGGTCCTGGCATAGAACACCAATCATTTGGAGATCTCTGTGACTCCAGCCTCCTCCACATGCTGGGGAGTTTTCCTGTTATGGCCTTGGTCCCACCCATACTGAAAAGCAGGCAGATGCTGCTCCAGTGCTCATCTTCCAACCTGGGAGGCTGCCCCCCTCAACACAGGGACTGAAGGCTTTCCTCTCCCAAACCCACCTTTGCGTCAATTCATGTGATCCCCTGTATTTCCCTGTGGGAGGACATTCAACAGATAATTGCTCAACCATCGTGAGCAAAGAGGTTAATGAAGTTTTTCCAAAGGAGGAGAAGGGGTAAATTGCTTCCTTAATATAAAGAAGGGTTTGAGAAATGAATGAACAGTATTAAATGACATTAATACCTGAGATAATGGAATAAAACTCCTACAGCGCACATACACCATACTTGGCTGTCTTGTCTTCGCTTTGCCTCTCCTTAGGTTCTGTAGAAAGCTGCCCTGGGGTGAGCTGAAACAGGCTGTTGGTCTATTATCATAATTCAAATAAGAAAAAAAAAAAAAACAAGAAGAAGAAAATAAGAAAAAAGAAGAGACTGCCAGAATGTCATTCTCCACATAGATGGCACCTGCAAGGCCAGTCAGTGCTATTAGTCACTATATATATATATATATATAAGGGTTTGTTAGTAAGTCAGTGAGGCTTCTTGCAGAACTTCTGAGCAAAGCATTTATCCTTCTTTTTAAAACATAACTTTCCAGAAAGAGCCTCATTCTCCCTGTATAGGAAGTCCAAGAAACAACGGACAACCATTAACTTCTGTCAGGTGGCTTTCAAGTCCAGTATGTTTAAACTTTACTACATGACTTTAAAAGATAACAAAAGAGGGGTAGGATTAGACTCTTCAATAACATCTTCGATGGTACCTGTTCTTTAGAAGTGATACCACAGCATGTTGCCAGCCAGAAAGTTGTGAAATGCAATCAGCCTCCTGACAAGCTGAAAAATACAAGGTGTTACACAATGCGATGTCTTCTCATACAATCACATGAAATCTCTGCACTTAAAAATTACGTAGTTCCAATTCCCACGCAAAACACAATTCTAATTTCTTAATTTTTTTTCTACTTCATTGTTTCTCTCTTAAGTAACATTTGAACAAGTTCAGAAATGCCTGCAGTTTCAAGTCTAGCTTCTGCCAAATCTTCGAAACCCCCGGACATTCATATCTCACTCATTTGGCTCCTCCAAGCTTCAAACTGATAGTACTAGAAATTAAATTGACCTATTTATTCATCAGCGTAGCAGGGTTTAAACCTCAGCAGCATGATTGCCATCATGTCAGCGCTGCCAATGACCTAAGTCTTGAGTTGCAGAGATTGCCCCAGCAACACTCGATAATAAGTGGCAAAATATTATTACTTCCTTTGGTAGTCATTATGAAAACATTAATTGGGGTGAAAGGTAATCCACTTCATATGCTAAGTCATGGATCTTCTCTAAGGGTGGACAAGGGAGACTGCAAGAATGTCATGGTGATTTTTTTTGGCCGCAGAATTTCCTTAAAGTTCGAATGAATGAGCTTCTAGAGAGCAGCACAACAAGGGAAAACACTCTTTCGCTTTGATTTACCCAGATCTCATCTGAAAGGTCACCATCAGAATGAGGACACCACACAGAAAAGGGACGAGCTCCAAGGGAACGTCCGCACGATTTACGCAAACCATTTTTTTCCACTGTCCTCTTCTGAATAGTTTTCCTTTATTTATTATAAGGAATCACTCTGTGGCTTGCACAGTGCGGCTAGTTAAAATTCACAGTTCTTTTAACACCCCATTCCCATGATCTCTCTCTTTCAAGCAACGTTTTCACGCACATGCACACACAAAAATAAAACAAAATAAAAAACACCCACTAATTCGCTTCAGTTTTACTCCTGTGGCAGAAAAGCATTAAATTCACAGCCAGACGGCGGTTTTCCCCCCATCAAGTGTTGTCACCCTGCCTCTTTAAGCCCTGTTTTATCAGTTGCATTAAAGTGGGGTTTTTTCTTCATTTCAAAGGGCACATTAAACTCTCATTAACAGTAAAGGGAATTAGACATGCAGAGCTAGGGGGAAATAAATAAATAAGTAAGCAATCCTGCACTATCTGAGTAAAGAAACAGGATTCCCCTGACAAATGTGCATTCACAAAGCAACACCACTGCAGGTAACAGCCTCCCTTGGCTAAGTCAGATGCGATTTCCAATGTCTCCTCCAAAACAGGCACTGCCTTGGAGACATTTCAGCAGGAACAAAATAGGTTCTGCCTCAGCCTGGGTTTTATCTTGAAATTTTGGATTTTCATCTTTATGGAACAATAATGTTTGAAAACTCAAAAATTTTAATTCAATCGCAAGCCTCGCAAGGAGGCATCTCAGGGGCCAGCTACTGGCAGGGCAGGGGAGAGGGCCACTGCCAAACGGAAAATGTGAGCTGGCAAGTGGACCTGAAGTCTTAGATTTTGAACTTGGCAGATCTGAAAAGTCTTGGCGTTTGAGCTACAGACCCCGGAATGCAAAAGCTGCAAACAAGTTTTTTCCCGGTAAGAGTATAAAAAGCACCTTTAATATGTATAAAGCAAACTTCCACCTCCCCTCCCTATAAACAGCACTGGTGTCTTTTGCACGGTGTGAAACAGCCTTTGGAAATGTGTTGATTTTGCCTAGAAATCCTGCCTTCATTTGTCTTATGTCCCATGTGGGTCTCTGTGACGTTTTGACCCCTCAGTAAATTTTAGCACCATTCAAGAAGGTCAAACAGTCAGAGAAAGCAAAAACGGATTAAAAAAGAAAGAGCTCTGGTGGACGGAGAATTAGAATCGTGAGCTTTACTCGGTACTTCAAACGCTGCAGACTTCAACGGCAGAAAGTTCAACCTCCGCTTTTACTGGTAGAAGGGGATACTGTTAAGTTTTCCATCCGATCTTTAACCAGAACAGTTATGTGAGTCTTTCTGCCAAGTTATATGAAGCATTTAAATTCTTTTAAATGTATTTTTTAAATAGTATTTTTCAAACACAGGCTTTCCCCCGTATCTTTGGTAACAGGGAAGAGTCACAACATTACCTGCAACTCTCTGCTCAGCTTGACCAGAATCTTCTGCATTCTCTAGTTTTCTCGTTTTCTTTCTTCTCTCTTTTTGTGGGGTAGAGGGAGAGCAGACAGTGCTGGCAAATCACAGCTTTGAAAGTAAATAGAGGAGCTGTAGTCTGTTCAATAACGACATATTCTCCCTATTAATACTGTTATTGTCATCTTTACCAGCATTACAGCTGGCATTTAAGCACGTAAGAGACCCAACTGCATTCACAAGTCCCATCTCTCCCGTAATTCACTTACACGCAGCGAGCAATTTATCCCGTTAATATCTTGTTCAGCTATTGAGAACTTGGAGTTTGAAACCACTGAAAAGAAGCCCAAGACATAAGGTGCAAAGGAATGTTAAAAATTGCTCTGTAACCGAGCCAACCCCCCTTGGACCCTGCATGTGCACAAAGTCTCTAGCCCATGAATCATCTATATAGCGTGTTGTGGTCCACCATGCAAGCTGTAGAGAAACACATGCCAAAAGCTGCTCTCCAAAGCCTCAGACAGCTTAGTCAGTATAAATTATCTCTTACGATGAATTATTCTGTCTTGATTTGAGAATTTGACACTCTCCATTTGTAACTTGTTTCCTTCAGCCTTTGCATGCATTAGCGCGGTACTGGGATATATTGAAAATCACAGGAGATCCATTTCCATTTGTTCAGAAGGTTATTTCATCTAATTATTTCCTTGTTTCTTAATATTCCTTTACACAGGGTTCTTTTCCTCATGCATCCTGAAAAAGGAAAAGAAAATGACGTAAGTTCTATATAGTGTTGCAGCCTTTCTTTGTTTTTCGCTCTTCCCTTACAAGACCACAACATTACTCTTCATTCTTCTCTGTTCACGTGAAGCTACATGTTTTAAAGCTTCTCTTTGGATTTCCTAGATAAAACATACACGCCTTCCAAACAAAACAGGACATTTTGAGGAGAAATAACTGAAAAAATAAGTTTTGTAATACAAAGAATAAAATTGATGCCACACCCTCAGTTCTGCAAATCTGAGAAACCCTGTGCTGGCTCCTGGAGGCTGTTCTGGGCTGGCTGGCTGGGCTGGCACCCGTAAGGCTCTGCAGTGCAGAGCAAGCTTCTCACGCAGATCTCCCAAGGATTCACGGGTGACTTAGGATTCAAATCCTTATCTCCATCTCTCTCGAGGATTTCCCTTTGATGAGAGAAATCTCCTGTGGGTGCAGAACTACTGTACTGGAACTCACCCCATCCCTCTCCCAGGTGCTAGGCTGGGGGAATGCTCTCTAAGATGATAAACCAGTATGTCCAAGGAGGCTTTTTCACTCACTGGCTCACAGGTACTAATTTAAAGGAGTGCCTATGTACAGTAAGATTTATCAGCAAAGACTACAGAGAAAATAATGGGCTTTTAAAACATGACGTGTCCCAGAAATGATCTGTATAGCAACCTGCTCCAAATCCCACTGGATTTGGCAGAAGTTCAGCCAGGCTGCACTTGGCAAACCGGCCAGAACACTTGGACTTTGGGTCTGTTGAAGTGAATTTCCAAAGGAAAAAACTCCACGTTTCATTTTAATGTATTTATCAAGAAATGCATTGCCACCACAAGACCCAAAAGAACCACAATCCTCTCCATTTAAAGGCTAGTCTCTGGTGGTCTTCAACTAACCTTGGTCCCTAAGAAAGACAGGCTCTCCTGAGCTTGCCTGAATGCCAACATCACAAGGAGGTGGGCAGCAGTGAGAACAGAGAATAACTGCAAAGGTCAGCGTTAACCTGCCCAGTTAGTCAGGCAGGCTGGAGGCAACACAACTTGGTAGAAAAAAGCTCCAAGTCCCACAAGGCAAATTACTGATGTAAAAAGAAGATAAAGGTACCACGAGATGTTAAGCTGGTGTTACCACATTTTATTCCTTAAAATATCTATTGAAACACCCTGAAGCCAACACTTGGAAACTGAAGAGCCTGACAAAGAATTGAGGTGTTGTCTGCTCCAGCACAGACAGGATCTTGTACATGACCAACATGAAAGCCAGCTCCGCAGCAGACTTTTGATGCTGTGTGTGCCCTCCAGTGCAGACACAACTGTACACAAAGGCAGCAGCACTTGACAGGCAGCCATTCTGGAGTTGCATGCCTAAGTTCAGATGGAGAAGCCATAACGCATTGTAATCCACACTTCACAAGTTCACGCAGCAGAACCTACTCGGCAGATCTGGGCATTGTTTAAGGCTCTCTGAAAACAGATGGAAAGATGATGTCTTCTCACAAGTTTTGCTCCCACACTACTACCACGGATGGCTCTCTCACCTCTTTGAAGAAGAGAACTTTATTCTTATGGAAGAAATAACAGGATACAAAATATTTCACATTACTGCTGACATAACTGATGTCAAGCAACTGCTTGAGAACTGCTGAGACACTGCAATCTTCTACCATTTTTTGTTGTCCTCTGGGGTCAGAGGCTCTCAAAACAGACCCGGCAGGTACTGGAAATGAGGTTTACTGTAATCAAAATTGCTCAGTGCTCTGACAAACATAAGTAAAGCAGAGATTTGAATGGCTGTCGAATGGAACTAATACCACACAGCTGAATTAAGCTTACATTTCAGGGATGATAACCCAAAATACACACATCACCCACCCAGTAACATGAGCTCTCGCAACCTTGAGGAGTTACCTTGGCTAGAGTCCTGATCCAAAGAGACAGTCCTTGACTGCAGACTCACTGCTCAGAGGGCTGGATCCATCTGCACTATGATGAGGTTCCATTTAGGCACCAGTTGAATCTTATCTGTGGTCATATATGGTTAGCAGTGTAGAAACAAGGGCAATGGGTGTAAGCTGGAGCATAGGAGGTTCCACACAAATACGGGAAGGTATTTGAACAGTGAGGGTGACAGAGCACTGGAACAGGTTGCTCAGGGGGGTCATGGAGTCTCCTTCTCTGGAGACATTTAAAACCTGCCTGAATATGTTCCTGTGCGCCTTGTTCTAGGTGGTCCTGCTGTGGTGGGTGGATTGGACTAGATGATCTTTCAAAGTCCCTTCCAATCCCTAATGTACTGTGATACTGATTAAAACTTCTCTCAAATAAGGCATCTCTGAGGGCTTTGTCTGTCCAAAGGGCCTTGCTTTTGCTATCCCTTGACTGAGGTCTGTACCTGCAACAGGGATGCTTAACCCCTAAACTGCAACTTTGAGTTTTATCATCTTCTTTTTAGCACTAGAGAAATATCTGCCCTTATCAGGGTGGGTGCTCCTGCTACACCCTCCCAGAACATAGTGCCTTTCTTCCTGTAGTCCTTTTCCATTCAAAACCAGTAGCAGGCAGGGACACATGCTGCAATATCAAGTCAGCTATTTACCTTTATTTTCTTCTTGAAAGGTCCAATGCCTCTTCTGAGTGATTCTGTGAATGTCACTGTATTAATGTAGTTCACTGCAAATGAAGAGGGAAACCTTTTTTCAGATGATTTGGTAAGACATTCAGCTATTTATTGGGGAATTTTTTGTCTTTTCTTTCCCCCCTACAAAGAACAGGTAATTGGGTAACTATTCAACCTCCTGAGGGCTCCTTTCCCAAATGGATGTAAATACTAAATCAAACACCAGTGGGAGACAACTTCGTTCTCAAAACAGATCTCTGTGTTCCAGTACCCAGAATATTACAGAGTGTTAATGCTGTTGTTATTGTACCTTTGCACCTCTTAAACAATGACTTCACTGTTATTTTCTGTTCCTAAATATTGTAAGAAGAAACAGCTCCTGTTTACACAAAAAAGGGATTTGAAAACCATCACAAAGAAAAAGCCTGCTTCCTACTCATCATTTACACCCACCATCTATCCATGTGCTAAGGAAATACACACTTAAGCAAGCTCCAAAAATAGAACTGCCTTAGAACTGCAAAAAAATACATCAATCAACAAAAATTCATGCAATGCGTCCTTTGTGCCTGTTGATCGCCATTTGGAAAACTTGAAGTCCAGAACTGCAGACTACTGGCCCTTAGGTTAAGTGCAGCCCATTAGGTATCATTCATGCTCTCCAAACCTGCTGCTGCTGGAGTACACTGGCTGCTTTTTTTAACACAGAGTACTTCTCTTAGCCCTCCCATGAGCCCCAGAGAGTTCCTGCCTGCTACCACAATTGTTTTGATGTTTACTTCTTTAGGTCAAAATATCCCAAGTGATTGGAGGGCTGCATTATGGTTTGCCAGAACAAAGTCTTTGGAGTGAGGTACATATGCCACATGTGCCAAGGTGCGTCCTGAGGGAGCCCAGAGAGTTCTGAACACAGAAGACCTTCTGGGATGGTGGCCAAAGCCTGCACAGAGTGGAGAAATCCAAAGATTTTTCAGTCTTATCCATGTTGTTTGCAAGGAAGAATAACCTTTAGCTGGGATGGAGCTGATCTTCCCCATGACATCCTCCTGGTACTGTGCGTGCGGTGGTAGCTGCCGGGGTGTTGATAACCCCAAAGTGGTTTGGCTGCTGCTGAGCAGGGGTCACACAGCACTAAAGCTGGAGGGGGTGGTTTCTTTCCTAACATTCTCTCCAGCTGAGGAGGACTGAGCCAGCCCAGCTAACCCAGACTAACCAAAGGGATATTCCAGGTCCTATGATATCAGCCTGGATATAAAAGTCCGGGGCAAGAAGGAAGTGGGTGGGCATTCACTGATTGTGCCTTATCCTTCAGAGCAACCGCTACGTGTATCAGGTGCTGCTGCCTAGAATGGCAGCTAAACGCCTTCTGCTGATGGGAAGCAGCAAATAATCTTTATTTCCCTTTGCTTCCATGCACAACTTTTGCTTTTCTGCTTTATTAAACCGTTGCTGTCTTTACCCGACAGCCTCTTGTATTTTTCTCTCCCTTGTTCATTCAAGGAGGAGTGACAGAGCAGCTTTGGTGGGCACCTGGTCCCCAGCCAAGGCCAAACCACAAAATCCACACAGGAATATGACCACGAGCAATTGGTTTGCCTCACAGACAACCCTGTAGGATCAGCAAAGCTGGGCCCTGGAGCACTCCGAGGAATTAAGTTATTTTTCAGTCTTCTGAGAATTTCAGAATTAAATGGTAGGGTGATGAGGAATTTTTGAAGATTCTACTAAATCTGCCCTTGCACTCATGAAAGTGAGAAAAAATGACTGGAAAATATATGTATAACGCACAAGAAAGATGCTATTAACTTGTTCAATGTCATTGTAGAGAGAATTAAACAAAGAATTCAAATAGTCTGGAACTGTGCAATCTCCTAGTGCCTGAGATGTTCGATATTTAATTATATAATTCTATCTGGTTTCTTGAAAAAGTCTTTCCACAGTATTTTTTCCAACTCTTGAAGAAGGATATTTTGATTGAAACTCTCTGTACAAACGGTCCTTTGTAGGTTTTTGTAGCTGATGCCAACTTTCTTTAAAGTCTGATCAAGCTACTGAAGTTAAAGACTCTTAGTAACATCAGTAGGATGAATTGAGAGCATGTAAGAGTTGTGAATAAATTTAACTCATGACTAAAACAGTAGCTTCGCTGTGAATAAACCTGCGAAGGCAGAATGTTCTCCAAACCTCTGAAAAGCAATGGTGTATGCCAGATACTTGAAAATACAATTAAAATAATACCGTCAATGAAAATATATCTCTAAAAATTTACTGTCGCTAGATAGGTGAACAGATTATTCAATAGATGCATTGAATTGCTATGGCTTAAGGGAGTTGAGAAGCACTTCAGATCAAAGATCAATAGAAAAATCTGACTGTACTGTAGTCGAGATTAAAAGATGCACATCCACTTCACCAGGTCCCCTCTCTACACCCATCTGCTCAGAAACCATCAGTGAAGTTTGGGTGGAAAGTCTAAAAAGCCCTCTAGCATCTTAGGGCTGCCATAAGCTAAAGGGCAGTTGCAATAAGACTCTTCACAGAATTACACCCTTTGCCATGAAAGAGACTGGAGATATCTGGAGGAATCCTGGAGAGACACGACTTCTGTCCAAATTAATCATGGTAACCAGTTTCTAATTGAGCACAAAACATGAAGAAGGGTTTGTTTAGATCTTGGAAACTAACGCATGGAATTGGAGAAAGTAGTCTTCATTCCTACAGTTTCAAACATTGACTAATGAGCAGTTGTTAAAATTGTATTTAAACTTCTGGATTAAAAACAGGACAGATTTTGGAAAATCAGTTTAGAGAGCGAATCATTTGAACTGTGTGAACTTTTAATATACCTTGAGACAGACAGAAATGTCTTCACTTACATTTTAGGTCAGAATTAGGTCAGTTAGTGAAACAAAATACAATGTGAAATAAATAAGTAGATAATAGGATGCTGCAAAGCCAGCAGACAAAGTATATCCCAGTAAAGCAAGAATCCATGGAAACCTCTCATCCTATGACAAGAAATCAAGGCAAAGGATCTTAGATACACTCACATATTAATATACGTAAGTATATCTGAAGTGCATGTTCTTCGCTCATTGCACTGCTACGGGAGACCACAGTTTGGTTGGCATCAGGAACACATGATAGGACACTGAAGTAAGTGAAGTGTGTTGTTCAATAACCCATCCACGCTCAGCCACCATGCAGTCAGTCATGACATAAGAGTTTGTTTAGAATAAGCCTGATAAAGAGCATTATGTCAAATTCAAAAGAGGGGAAGCTCCAGCAGCGCTACTCCCAGGCAGAGTATTGATTTAGGGAGAGAGAACTTTTCCACAGGAATACTTGCTTTGTTTTGGATCTTCCTTCGGTCACAACAGCTGTTTAGCATCGTGCACTACTGTAGCAAGAATCAGATGATATCAGTCTTTATTTGGGAAAAGTGCTTAAGTGTGTTTAACATTAAGGATAAGTTTAAGCACCGTCCTAAATCTGAGTAGAAAATACATAATTTTTTTACATCTTCTTTTTCACTATTCTCTTCTGTTGTTGCTGGTTTACGTTATCATTATTAGAATCGTTACCACGTAGCACTGTATCACCTACTCAATGATAGCCAATCAAAAACTTTACAGTTATATAAGCTTTCCCTAGAAAATACCATTTAGTCATCTTCTTCTAAACATTTCAGGCTTAAAACGTATTTTGACAAACTCAAAGCGGGGGTTCAACATTCTCTGTTACAGTAGTGGGCTGAATTCACAGAAGACATAAATAACTCAACCAGATTCTAGGGCCTACAGAGGCTTCAGTGCTTGAGCTAAACACTTTGACTTGAAGAAATGGTGGAGGGTGGGAAGAGAGAACGAGAAATTGTTCTCGGTCAGATGAGCTCCTCAGTTTTCTAGACACTTCTAGCAAGAGACATTTGCTATTGAAAAGGTTACGAAGGTTACAATCCATCCATCATGGGTGGTGTCACCAACACCCAGCAGACTGTGCTGCCATTCAGCAAGACCTGTACAGGCTGGAGAGCTGGGCAGGGAGAAATTTAATGAAGTATAACAAGGGTAAGTGTAGAGTCTGGCATCTGGGCAAGAACAACCCCAGGTACCAGTGTATGTTGGGGACTGACCTGTTGGAGAGCACCTGGGGGTTCTGATGGACAGCAGGATGGCCAGGAGCCAGCAGTGTGCCCTTGTGGCCAAGAGGGCCAACAGCACCTGGGGTGGATCAGAATGGGGGTGGTTAGCAGATCGAGAGAGGTTCTCCTCTCTCTCTGTTCTGCCCTGCTGAGACCACATCTGGAGTGCTGTGTCCAATTCTGGGAGGTCCTGTGATGCACTTGCTGTTTGTTTCCAAATCTATCTCAAGAAATCCACCTGCAACGGTTGCTCAAAAGAGGAATGACAAGTCTCCAAGCCGTTCAGGTTACTTACATAATGCCATTAGGAGAACTTCATTAACATGTAAATGACAACATTTTGATTAGCACTTGCAGACCCCTTTTGTTAAGAAAAGAGACAGAAGGATCCAGCCAGATTGCAATCACCTACCTAATAGCCCAGTGGTGGCAATGCCACCGAGAAGACAAAATAAGGAAGGCTCTAACGTCTTTTTGAACAGCACGTTGTGCAAGAGGAAGGTAAATATTTTTCTTTAAACTGACAAACTCATCTGGGGACCAGAGCGATACATTAATGATGCTGGAGTGCTTTGTAAGAAGAATAGGACGTGCATCTGCTCAGCAAAGGAATAGCAGTATTTGGGGCTGTTATACAGTGTTCTGAGGCCAAGTCCAGCTTAGTAGAGTAGTGTTTGCAACCTACTTTTATGAGGGGATCAACCCAGACTAAGCAGCATGTCATTTTATCAGGTGTCTATGGAAACTGATGTAGGAGGTGTGTGGTTTT
>JAOXOE010000256.1:48823678-48865998 GCA_028565055.1 Phoeniculus purpureus
TGATCTTTGGAGGTCCCTTCCCATCCCTAATGACTGGATCTAGGGGATCCTGCTGTGGCAGGGGGATTGGACTGGATTATCATTCAAGGTCCCTTCCAATCTCTAATGATTCTATGATTCTATGATATGAGGAACCAATTCTTTGCTGTGAAGGTGCTGAGATGCTGGAACAGGTTGCTCAAGGAGGCTGTGGCTGCCCCATCCCCAGCTGTGTTGAAGGGCAGGTTGGCTGGGGCCCTGAGTAACCTGCTCTAGTGAAGGTTTCCTTCCTGTGCAGGGGGGTTGGAACCGGATGGTCTTTAAGGTCCCTTCCACCCCTGGCCATTCTAGGGTCACCCAGTGTTCGGTTCCCCTCTGAAAAGAAGCATCTGCAGAGTCCTACTCTATTAGAAATGATTTTTCATCGCTCTGCGGTAGCTATCAATCAAACTCAACACTCTGCTCATCTCAAAAACTTTAAATAAAATAAAATGGAATAGGAATGTTCGATCTTCCTGCGCTGATCAATAGCTCTTAATCAAAAAGTGACAGTCTAACTCATCATCTGCAACCTGATATGGGGTGGAAAGAGGAGATTATTGTGAAATGACCACTAACTGCTGCTATCTGGAGCATCGATACGAAGCCTGAGTAATGAGCCAAGAGCTATATAATAAAGTCTGCACACACTGCCTCCTCCTCCTGGCACATTGTTTGCTAACAACCTACTAATCTTACTGCCAGAAAAGCTCGTGAAGATTTAAGCAAAAATAATTGATTACATTTCCTAAGAGAAACGGAGGTGGAAACATCCTGCTGATCGCTGCTGCACTTTGTGTCTCCTCGAGCTGTTCCAGGAGCTCTCCTCTGAGTTCTGATGATGGTCCCACTACCTAAAGTGCTGTCCTGAGCTACTGTCAGAATTAGGACTCTGTTAGGAGCTCAGATGATCTTCCTTTACCACAGCTGAGAGCACACAGAGTGACAGAACGTTAAGGATGGGAAGGGACCTCAAAAGATCATCCCTGCCACAGCAGGAGCCCCTGGATCCAGTTGCTCAGGAACATGGCCAGGTGGGTTTTAATCGTCTCCAGAGAAGGAGACTCCACAACCCCCCTGGGCAGCCCCTGCCAGGGCTCTGGCACCCTCACTGGCAAAAAGGTCCTTCTGATATTTATATGGAACCTCCTCTGTTCCAGCTTGTACCCACTGCCCCTTGTCCTATCATTAGATGCCACTGAGCAGAGCCTGGCTCCATCCTCCTGACACCCACCCTTCACATATTTATAGACATTAATGAGGTCACCCCTCAGTCTCCCTTTCTCCAAGCTAAAGAGACCCAGCTCCCTCAGCCTTTCTTCATCAGGGAGATGTTCCACTCCATCATCTTCGTGGCAGCTCTGCACTGGACTTTCTCCAGCAATTCTGTGTCCCTTGTGCTTTTTGGTTCCGTTATTGTGCTTTTTGACTTCAGTCAAGAGTTTTCATATTTTTAAAGGAAAAACTAGCATGTTCCAAGAAAGGAAGAGACACATTTTCATATGCCTTACTATTTATATAATTGGCCTGAATCTGTACCCATTTACTCTCCTACATAGTGGGATCAATCCCAGCATACAACTGTGAAACCGAATTCTGGGCCGTTCAAGTGACATTGTATACTTGGACCCTAAAAATTCCATCCTCAAGAGCAGTAACCTAGCCAAAAGTGCTACTCCCAAATGCCATACAGCGGCTCTTCACATAAGGCTCCGGAGGTGCTTTAGGCTTCCGCCAGCTCAGTGCAGGGCAATTTGAAAAAGACATTTTGCTTCAAATACTTGAGTTACACCCTTGCCCAGATAAAATCTCCAGGGTTTTCATCATATCCAGGGAAGGATTTCCAAGGATGTCTAGAAAATGTTGATCTGTAGTTGAGAAAATCCAAACACCCCTTTAGGTATGTATGTATGCCAACTGCAATAATAAAACAAAGACGACTTCTTTCACATCACAGTTTCCCAGATCTACGTAAGCTTTGTCTGAGTAGATTTCAGTGCCCATCAGTCCAAGCTGGAAGGGTAAATAGATTTATGCCATTTTAAATATCAGATCCGCTCTGATTTGTTAAAGCCACGAAAGCCACAAAGCAAATTTCCAAATTCTTGCTTTGCTCTTCATCATAGGTCAAATGGCTCTTCAAATCCCATCGCTATTCCTGAGGTAGCTTTGGTATGCTTGGATAAAACCAAGCCCACGGAAAGTAAAACAGAGGTTTCCTGAGCAGTAACAGATACATACTTATTCTGGAACAGCCCCATGCATTATTAAAACCATACTACTGTCATAAATAGGGGGTTTTTTAAACAAAAATAAAAGAGACACACACCCATGGTTGTAATTATGTTTATCTTGACATAATATCTTGTTATCAGTACAACCTGCTGCCCTGACATGAAGTTGCTTGGTCGCTATACTCTAGTGAGGGATGTATGCACGGACAAAGTTGCTCATCCACGCTGTAGCCCCACAGCCTCCTTGGTGCTTTTCATTATTTCTGTAACACTTTGTTTGCTATTGAGATTACACAATTTGTTTGTTCAGATTGGGAAGTCTCTTCTTGATGGGCTGCTCTGTTCAGTAAACAGTTCCCAACAACAAACAAGGATTTAAATAATCACTGTGTAATCAGTAGGCACCAGCACATCGAACCTCATCTTTTCAAACCCAGGTAGCTGTCTATCAAATCACAGCATTTATCACAGCAAAAGTTTGATGCTTGGATGCACCAGCATCATCCCACCCACTTTTGAAGGAGCTGCAGTGAATTTACTAAGAAAGGGTAATGGTTTTGTATGACAGAGAGAGTGATCAGGCACTGGAATGGGCTGCCCAGGGTGGTGGTTAAGTCACCATCCCTGGATGAGTTTAAAAGATGCTTAGATGTAGTCCTGGGGGATATGGTTTAGGGGTGAACTTGTAGAGTAGGGTTGATGGTTGGACCCTATGATCCCAAGGGTCTTTTCCAACCTGAACGATTCTATGATTCTATGAATTCTGATGCAGCATGCTAGATTTGTCTTGGACTTACCAAAGTCCTAAGCAGCACCTTGGAGGCAGTATTAGATTAATAACTCAATGACATTCGGCCCCAATTAAATACCTTTCCGACAGCTGCAGCTAGTGTCATTTGGGTTTGGCAGGTACCTGACTCCTTGATACAAATACATCTGTGTGTAAAATAGCTGGTCCTAATTAAATTTTAACAAGAGGCAATCAACGCTTCAAAACTAGGCAAAGTCATCATATTAGGCAGATAAATCAGAAATCTAAAATAATCTCCTTTTACACCATTACAACACCTGACAGTTTTATTTGTGTAGGCTCACTTATTTTCCACCACCTAATATATCATCTTTAAAACGTGCATTTCGAACACCTAAAGCACAAGCAAGCATTTGCACTTCAGTTTTGGCAAATGCTGATTAACTTTGTCAAAAGGACAGGGTAAAAGGAGAAGAAAATATTCAAAGATTAAAAAATACCCAACTGGACTAAACCCTTAAGCATTTATTTTCCTTATGTGAGATACATCTGAGAACACTGAGCTACTACCCTGAAATAAGACCTTTAATAATTATTAAGGGAAGGGAAGGCCACAGCAACAAAAAGTAGTGGGAACAAAAAGCCTGAGGTTTGGGGTTTTTTCAAAGAAAAAGATTCTACATATCTTTATGTAGAATTCTGCATATCTTTAGCGTAAACTGGACAACACATCCGAGCAGACTGGCTTTCCTTTACCAGTATGGACCACTATGTGAAAGTAAAACTTCTAATTAAGAAATGCTCCTGGATGTTTAAGAGTTGAGAAAGCCAAAGTATTTTAATTCTTAAAAAAAAAACCCCAACAAAACACAAGGAAAAATGTCTAAACTTTTAGGTTACTTGTAAAAAAGGAGATTTCAAGGAAAATTCATGAGGAAATGCCCTCAAGTTGCACCAGGGGAAGTTTAAGGTTAGACTTTAAGGTTAGACCTCCCTGTATTGAAAGGGTTATCAGGCCTTGTAACAGGCTGCCCAGGGAGGAGGTTGAACCTCTATCTCAGGATGTGCTTAAAAGTCATCACAGAATCACATAACATTAGGCATTGGAAGGGACCTCAAAAAATCATCTAGTCCAATCCCCCCGCAACAGCAGGATCAACTAGATCAAGTCAAAGTCATGTAGATCTGGAGCTTAGGGACAGGGTTTAGTGCTGGGCTTGATACAGTCAGGTTAACAGTTGGACTCCATGATCTTAAAGGTCTTTTCAAACCTAAATGATTCTATGATTAATTCAGAACAAGGTTCTGAAGGTTGTTTTATAATTTGCTTGCCACTGTCTCTTCTGGCTGCAGATGCCCAGAACCTCTCAAGGTGCTCAGACAAACCTCTGAGCTACATGTTCTTATGTGTCAGTGAGTGGGTCCAAACAGTAGTGGGACTTGGGCTTCTTACATGTTATTAGCCAAGCCCTTTAACATTAAAAGATTCATGGTTTAAATCGATAAAGAGGAGGTGAAGTGTAGGTAGAAGGAAAACATGTTAGACGAGATAAAGAAAAGCTTGACCATCGATAAAGAAAAATAGGCACTTAAAGTGATCACTCTAGAGCGTAGAAAGTGATTTTTAAATTACTTATCTGATTACTGTGAGCTAATCTGTCAAGTAGAAACAAATTCACATAAATATCCTGTAAATTGAATATTCTCTTGTCACTGAGCTGCTTTCGATTTTTGGTGGTGTTTTTGTTTCCTCGGAAGGAGGCAGCTTATTACATTGATTTCAGACTCCAGAATGCATTCTGTAATTATGGAGTTTTAATTGTCTGGCATTTTGATTTGTATAAATTCCAAAGCCAGGTATTGACTTGAGTTAGAAAGACAATCTGATCTCGAATCTGGAAAAGAATCAGCTACAATCCTGTTCAGAGGGGCACTAAAATACAGGATGTGCTGAAGTACATCCACACTCAGTAAAGCTTGGAACCTATGCTGAATTTTACCTCTAATGGGACTTAAACTAGTACAAAGCAGCTTGCTGACCACCACCTCTGTTCTTCTAGGTGTTGAAGGAGTGTGTTGTGCCTTACAGAGGCATGCAAGAGGAAGGAGTCAGGGATCTCAGCTTATTAACAGTTTAAGAATGTATAGCTCAGCTGCTGTTTGTTTTCTCTGACAATCAAATGCTCTGCAGGGCCCTTTTGCCAGCAGCAATCTGATTAGGTATCACCTTTTCCATACCACTGCCAGGCCAGTCAAACTGTAGCATCCAGAGAGTTTAACCTTTTGTAGATCTCATAATAAACAACTCCCAGTTTCAGGAGAGTATCTGCGACACAGAGAGCTTGACTACAGCTTGTAAATCAAAGTACTCAGATAAGATGTGAGAGCCAGACCTCTCAGCGTTGGTTATGCTGACAATTGAGCTTTAAATTCTTGCTTTATAAATCACTTCCTTACCAAACAGCTGCAATATTAGAATTTGTAACCCAAAAGGAAGAAAAAAAAAAAAAGAGAGCGATTAGGTTTTATTTTTTTATTTATTGGTATGATTTGTAAATCTTTTGTAGGACTTACAGATCTGATTTAAGGTTTGTTAATCCCGTTTAGGATATGGAAATGTTTTTCTCTGACTTACCACATACTGAAATACTTTAGTAAAAACCAAACTAAAAGTCGCTGTTTGAAAGGATGGTGCATAAATCAAGAGCCTGAAGTTAGGATTTGCTGGCAGGGTCTATAAATTGCACAGTGCGTTTATAACTCAGCCTCTTGCAAGGGCAGATTTATAAATCCAACTTGCAAATTGTCAGACAACTATTATGGGCTCGATTCTAATCTGAGGAACAACAGATGTGCTTCGCTGTGCTTGAAACTCCTGTCCTTTTCTCTTTACCACCCACCTCCCCTGCAACCACTGCACTTGCACTAAGAGAGAAGCACTGATGCCATGGAAGAGAGAGAGAAGTGACCTCCTGTGTCACCCTCACCCTGACAACAAACGGCCAAGCAAGGGGGTAAGGGTTTTAGGAAGCAAAAGCAGGAGCCACAGTGTCAGTACCAGTTCTCTGTGTTAAGCAACCTTCTGGAGCTGCCTGAGTCAAAGGCTCCCTCCTGCAATTTTAGCTGGTGCCTGGGAGGGATAAAAGGATAAAAAGAGGAGGCAGTGCTAACGAATTCCCAGGTTGCCAGGCCTCAGGCACAGCAAAAAAATTAAACTTCACATACAAGGCAGTGAGTGAACTAGAGCTAAGCAATTTTTTTGTGTGTGCTCCCAGTGATGCCTCCTGGCCTATCTCAGATTACAATGAGGAACTACTGGGAGAAACCCTGGCCCTGTGATGGCAAATATCCCATTGATTTCACAAGGGTAGGATTTCACCCTATAAAAAGGGCATTGGGCAGATTCACAGGAATGCTCTGCCTGCCCCATGCCACTCTGGTCCCAACTGAAACTCAGCAGCTGAAATTCATGGCTCTGCTACACGCTGCAGCAGCCGCATCTTTCCCAGGAAGGAGAACAGGGAGTCAGACACTAGGGCTGTGGCAGCATCCCATGGCTCCAAGCCACTGCAGGCAGCTAGAGAAAAGCTTGCTCTCCCCACAGCCTGTCTCAAGAAGCAAGCTCAGGGCAGCATCCCACAGTCATTAAAAGAAGATTTACACATGTACCAGCAGTTAGTACAGCAGTTTTACAGAGGCCATCAGAGTTGATCCAGAAGCTGAATGAATATGGAGATAACAGCACTGTTTGTCTGCTAGAATTACTGGGTTTTATTCAAGATGAAAGCTGAATATGGTAAGAAATGGCTACTCTAGACTCCATGCAGGAGATGCCTAATTACATTCATGCCTTTTGATATTTCCTAAGTGTCAGGCCTCTTTGACTTGATAACCTTCAAAAGAAGAAGAAAAAAATGACACAAAATGTTTTGTTTTCTACCATATTTGAAATTTTGCTTCTAAATTTCATCAGTGACCTCACATTCTCTCCTACTGCAATGCTTTTTTCCCTTAAATTGCTTGTTGGCTTAGATGTCTTAGAAAATAAAATAAATAAATAAATTTAAAAAAATAAATGCTAGCAAACATAAATTATATCATTACTTTTTTCTTCCTTCCTGGCATTTTAGAGCGCAGGATCTGATCGTTGCAAAATTCAGCAAATACTCATGTATATAGATATATGGAACTACATTTTCAGGTCGTTTATGTCAGATACTGAGGATAAACTGCATGTTCAACTGAATCTAAATACTATTACAAGGAGAACTGAAGCAAGCAGTGCAATTAGAACCAGGAAAATTTGCTCCCATAGCTTTGTGCCTAACTGAACATTCAATTCTACATGCAAACTATAATCAGAACTGCAGGATGGGGTTGAGGGAAAATGGTTAATATTCTATAACATGCTAAGTCAGCCCTTTGCAGCCTATACATTTAAAATGTATGAAAATCAATTCTCTTGAAACCAGATGCCTTTCTTTCTTTTTCATGATAGGTTCCAAAAGATATAACCGTTCCCTTGTGCGTGTGTCTGGCACACACAGAGACCTACTGAAGACTGGCTTTTTCCATTGTGTTTAGCCTGCATGGACCACAGAATCACAGAATAATCATGGTTGCAAAGGACCTACTAGATCACCAAGTCCAACCAGATCCACAACAACAAAAAGCCTAAATACCTGATTAATTAACAAACATAAGCTAACCCACTCCATCCCTACCACTATAGCAGGGTGTGAAGCATCATGTTTCTTAAACACCTCCAGGGATGGTGACTCAACCATCTCCCTGGGAAGGCTATTCCAGTGCTTCACAACTCTTTTTGTGACGTATTTCTTCCTAATAGCCAATGCAAAACTCCCCTGCCTCAACTAAAAGGGGTAAGAAAAAGCCAAGGAGGACTACAGACTTTTCTTCTGCTTAGGATACTTTAAATGTGGTGTACCATCAGTGCCCCATCAACTACACAAGGCCTGTCACAGCACTGCAAGGCAGAATTCATGAGCCTAGTTTATTCTCATCCAAAGATGGGCAAAGTCTACCTGAGCCACAGACACCAGTGCCATGAGACTGAACTTTGACAAGTTTAAGGTCTAGCCTTTAATTTTTAGCATTTGACATTATTCTGAAGTGGGCTAAAAGCACAAAGGTAGTTGTGGAACTCATCAGGTCATCATAATTTAGTGACTAACCATGAGCCAGCAAGGTGTCCTTATAGCCAAGAAAGCCAATGGCATCCTGGGGTGGACTAGAAGGGCCGTGGCTAGCAAATCAAGAGAGGTTCTCCTCTCCCTGTACTCTGCTCTGGTGAGACTGCATCGGGAGTATTGTGTCCAGTTCTGGGCCCCTCAGTTCAAGAAGGACACAGAACTGCTGGAGGGAGTCCAGGACAGAGTCACAAAGATGATGAAGGGAGTGGAACATCTACCTGATGAGGAGAGGTTGAGGGAGTTGGGTCTCTTGAGCTTGGAGAAAAGGAGACTGAGGGGTGACCTCATTCATGTTGATAAACATGTGAAGGGTGGGTGTCAGGAGGATGGAGCCAGGCTTTGCTCAGTGGCATCAAATGATAGGACAAGGGGCAGTGGGTATAAGCTGGAACACAGGAGGTTCCACATCAATGTGAGAAGGAACTTCATGGTGAGGGTGACAGGGCATTGGAATGGGCAGCCCAGGGGGTTGTGGAGTCTCCTTCTCTGCAGACGTTTAAAACCTGCCTGAATATGTTCCTGTGCGACTTGATCTAGGTGATCCTGCTCTGGTAGGGGGATTGGACTAGATGATCCTTCAAGGTCCCTTCCCATCCCTAATGTTCTGTGATTCTGTGGCTGCTTGAGCCCAAATAAGTGATCTGGCCTGCCCTTTAGACTTAAAAGTTTGAAAATATTTCCAAAGTTCCACTTTATTAAAATCGGGGGGGAAATGCTGTAACCATTACAAAAAGAGAAATGATAAATGGATCAATCTTTACCAGCAAACAGTAGTAATTAGGTCATACCTCATTTCTTCATTACAGAAAAGCTTTAGTGTTTAATCATCATTATAGGATCATTTAATCTTCTCCCATCTCTGTCTTTACAGATATTACAGGCTTGAGTCTTGAACATTCAAATTGTTCTGCACAGGAGGAACCCCACAATCATCGGCTTGAATCAAGTAGAGGATTTTGGCTTTACACCATATTTTCATTTTACAGCCTGCGTTCGCATGATAACACAGATAAAAAATCCTGGAGGATGCTAAGGGGCAAGTTTTAAAATGAAACGTTTCCAAATGAAGACACGGCTACGAAAGCGAGAAAGACTGAAATCTCTAGTAAGACACAAGACAAAGCAGAGCCTATGGCATAATACCATCCTGGAGGATGTCCAATCACCCACTATTGTCTGAGGACAGATGTACAATCCACCAGCTACACCACGTGTTTGCTTTAGCGCGGATCAGTGTTCGACTGCTCATTTTTTGAAATAAGCCTCTGAAATCCAAAAAGAATGGGAAACATAATGAATGAGTTTTAAAAGAAATAAACCATATTAAATCCTCTGAGCCTATGGTTTTACTACATAACAGACATTTTCTTTAGCCCAGTTTACCTTAAAGGAGCTAGGAAGGTTCCTATTGGCTGGTAAAAAGTCAATCAGCAGCCATCTATGAGGTCGGCAATGATATGAAATCAGTAAGATTTGTTCCAATGGGTATTTTGCTTTCCCAAGGCTTCAAAAATCATTTTGCCTTACAATGATCACTACAGGGAGGAAAATGAGATGTTGACTCTGACACTTTCCTTAGTGTGACGAGTTCACACTTCACCACTGGATAGCTAATAGCTCTATATCAAACAGAGGTTCACCTTCTCTTCAGGGGTGCCAGACCCTGCTACTTTTCATGAGGAAAGAGAAAAGCAGTAAAAAGTAGTAAAAAAGTGTTAAATGTTCCTGAAAATCCAAAGACATTTTAATTGGAATAAAAGCAGCTTCATGGTGGGGAAGTGGAGCTAAGAATAACAACCCGTCCTTAGGAATTTTAGTGCATGTTTCCTGTCTAATCACAGACAGTAACACCCAAGGCCAAATCAAGGGTTTAGTGCCAGCACAACACTGTATTTTAGAAGACAAAATGCTTTGCCAGGGTGTTTTCCTAACCTCTAAGGATCCCCACTGAGGGATCAGAAAGATACCCAAAGGAAACTTGGTGGGACTGGTTTAATAAAAACATAAATGTAACCTCTAAAACCTCTTCTTTCTTTCACACATTTGCAAATCATCAAGTTCAGCCTCTAAGCCTTCTGCTCACACAGCTAAAACTAAAAACCAGAAGGAGGTTGTCCTTCCTCAAGTTCCATCAGCCCTAGCATCAGTACAGCAGGGCAAGCCGTACCTCAAGACTGTATGCAGTGACACCCATCTGTCTGTACCCGCTTCTGAGTAAACATCATCATTCCTAGGCCATTGCAGCTTCATTTTCATTTCTTCAGATGCCTGGCTATCATCATCACATTTATTTTTAGGTGAGACAGGGAGCAACATGCCGCTGCCAAAAGGAGAGGTTCCCCCTCCTCTTTTCTGCAGGCACATCTGCTCAGTACACACAGTCCTGTCTCCTCAGTTGCAGCAGTCCTGGTGTTCTGTGACCTCCTCCCCTTCCTCTTTTTCTTTTTTTTAAATTTTTATTCTTCTGCTAAGTTAGCTTTGGCCATCCAATGTGCTGAAACAAGCAAGAAACTGAGAGTGGGGATGGTGTGGGGAATGCAAGAGCAGAGGGTGCCCCCCTTGGCAGCTAGAAGCTGCTGTAGCAGCACAGTTACCTTGTCAAATAGCATCCTTTCATGACACACTCTTTCAACTTCATTAGTCCTCAGGTCCCACTTCACAAGGTGTCAGATGACTATTTGGTAGTTCAAAAAATAAAATAAAATGAAGGCCCCACAAGATCTTGTAGAAAAGAAACACTAGAAAAGATTGGCAATACTAAATAGGAAGTTGTCAGCAGCCACTGAAAGGAGTAACATCATATAATGGAATGAAATACCACAAGTCCTCCTTCCACAGGATGATTTTTCATAGAGATCCGCTCCTTTCACCACTGGCTGCATAAACAGAAACCTTTTGAGCTCATTCTACTAGCTGAGCACTCAAGAGGCGGAAAAGAGAGCCATCACAACAGAGCACTGACAGCACTTGTCACACATGACCGTATCATCATGCATAGGAGGATAACTCCACACCTGCATTAGTCAGACACAAAGGATTGTGTCTTGCAATAACATTTCTGACTAGAAAATGCTCATACCAGCAGAATCTGTTTTTCCTGCACAGAATGAAAATCAAAACTAAACCAAAAACCAACACAGGACTCCCCAAAGAGAATCAGGTACTTCTGATACATCTCATGTACGTGTTAGAGATTGCTCTGGGGTTGCCTTAAAATTACCTATTTCGCTCCATTAGGTTAAAGTGAGATTAGTCTGGTTAGCTCCAGTGTAGTGGTTTATATCACAAACATCTGAAGCAAGATAAATCTCACCCCACGTGTCAGGGCAGGTGCAATGACTGTCCAGATGCATGATGTTAGCCCCGTGGCAAATATGGTGTAACTTGGTTGAGGTTGGACCTCCACGAACACACCCAAACACCTTCTCTCTCCATTTCTGAGCTCTAGATTGCCTAGACTTTCTTGTTCACATCCATCAAACTCCTCCTTCCACACATCCACATTTCTTTCCTATTTCTCTTCTATAGTTAACTCCTCCTTGGCTGTTGGTTTTTAATGTATGAAAACTCAGTAATGTCTGATGGCAATTGACTGGAGTCAGTGATTCAGGCAGCGCCTTCTGTATAAAACCTTGCGTTTCATGCAGATAGATTTTTTTTGTATGCCAGTTTTCACCTGTCTGATTTAATAGAGGGCCATCATACGCTGTTAACGTGTTGCAGCACGAGCAGATCCACAAGAGATGTATTTATTTATAAAGTCCACTGATTGCTTTGTAAACTGTAAAACAATGACATTTAAATTAAGACAATGAGGGAATTTTGAACACACACGGCTGGGTGTCAGTTTCTTCTGACAGTTTAGTCATCTGTTGCTGTCCTTGCCTCAGCACTGCTACCCCAATAGTAATAGTCCATCTCATAAACTAGGTAGCCATTACAACCAGTGGGCACAGACTGCATACAGCGTTAGGTTGTGCTCTTTAAACACAGTGTCTAGATAACCAGTGGAAGAGACAGGGAAGAAATTACATTCCGTTTTGTATTTAATAGAGTGATTTTCTTTCTAATGGTTCTCTGGAGCCCATCCATTTTATCATGGCTTTAATTTATGCCAGGAGATAGTCAGAAATCATGCTGTTCCCGAAGGAGACCTGTGCTGGAGTCTTCCACCTTCACAATGCAGTGACATCTGATCCATTTTAAAGGGCATCACAGGAGTGCAGACACGCTTCTCTACTTCGATAGAGCCTGTTCTAGTGACCAAACTTCAGAAGCGTTTGACATACAGCTCTGTGCCTGTGAGCATGTGAATATATTAACTGTTGTTTATAAACAGCAAAGCTCTGCTAAAATGCCTCTTTGTCCCCTGCTGCTTAGCCATCTTTAAGATTAGAGCCAATCGGTTTTGTATACTGAAGAGCCTATAATGTCTTCTGGAGAAGAACAGGTCAGCAAACTAGATAAGGTTCCTATTAAAATTTTGTTGCTGAGGATTGCTGACTTGGGTCGTTATAGACTGCAAGTGACTTATTGTCATTATTATATAATGAAACAGAGAGCTTTTTGCCTCCAGTTATGTAGCATATCCTTTAAAGAATGGGCTCTCCTGACTGATTTATAAAATAGTTCTGTTTGCATTATAGTACCAGGCTGCTGGAAGTTTCAAAGTGATTTAGATTAACTGTCCTAAGAGTTCGTGCGTTATTTCTAAAGATAAATAGCAGAGTCTTGCGTGAACTTGCTTCAAATAATCTTTGAAATTTATTGAGTGACAGAGGAAGACACAGCAAAACTACAGCCCTTCTCTCTTGCATATTCTGAGAACATTTCATTCCAAAGAAAGTGGAATGAAAGCTCCAAAGAACTTGTGTGGGGGTTTTATTTCCTCTTAATTAGTTGTTTGGATTTAAAAAACACTGGACTTGTCCTGATTTCCTCATTCCAGGAATATAAGTATTTTATAATCTCTGTAAAAAGCTGCTTTGTTAACACTTCTAAATTTGAACAAAGCACATGAACAATAGAGAGATCAGATGGCCATAAAAATGAACTACTTCTCTCTGAGCTACTTTTTTCAAACAAGGTACACTGCTGGGGAAACCATAACCATCCGCTTTCACCATTGTCTTCACCGGAGCCGGGATTTCACTCTGCACATATTCCACAGCTTCTTCCCCTTAAACACATCTAATGTCAGCTCATGACAGGATAAAAGCTGCTAGGCATATGATATTTTACTTAAATTCTTTTAATTCCCCATGCCTAGTCTCTGAATAGCTGCTGCATTTTAAGAGAAATTCCATGGTGAGTAGTAAAGGAACCAAAACCAGCAGATGTGGTAATATCTGACTGGAAGAATCTCATTCCCAGCAGTCTCAGACAACTACGTGTTCAAGCAATACAGGCCTGTGCTTAAATACTTTTTCAGTCTTCAATTTGCTTGGCTAAAAAAGACAAGGTCTTGTTTGCACTCCACTCCCTCAGTCATCTTCCTGCCTTTCTCTGCAGCTTTTCTGACTTCAGCCTTCTTTCTCAAGCAAGGGCCCTAGAGCTGTACAATTCACAGAATCACAGAACATTAGGGATTGGAAGGGACCTCAGAAGATCATCCAGTCCCATCCTCCTGCCACAGCAGGATCACCTAGATCCAGCTGCAACTGTGAGGATGTTCCTCATCCAGTCACATCCACTATTCCCTCCTTCTGTTTGTGGTCCCTCAGTGGACACATCCTAGAACTGAATTTTCTTCCTCTGATGTTGCATTGTTTCTGCTACTTCTGTCATTCTTTGACAGCCAAAAAGCTCTTTTCTTATGTCTGTGCTAATGGTGAGACCCCAAATCTTTATATGAGACCCTTACAATTAGAATTTTACATCCTATTTCATTTCTCTGATGCCAGTTCTCGAGGTCATTGTGCTGCTTTTGTCTGGGATAGATTTTGTTTTCTTCACAGCAGCGAGTATAAGGCTGTGATTTGGCATTGCTGAAAGCCGTGTTGCTAACCCAGAGGTGCGTTAGTTACTGCTGAGCAGGGCTTGCACACAGTGAAAGACTTTTCTGCTTCTTATCCCACCAGTGAGAAGGCTGGGAGTGCACAAGAAGTTGAGAGAGGACACAGTTGGGACAGCTGACTCCAGCTGACCAAAGGATATTCCACACAACATGGCATCAAACCTGCCTGGATATGTTCCTGTGCAACTTGGTCTAGGTGATCCTGCTCTGGCAGGGGGACTGGACTAGATAATCTTTCAAGGTCCCTTCCAATCCCTAAAGTTCTATGATTCTGTGATTCTGTGATCATGCTCAGTGTATAAAGCTGGGGGAAGAAGGAAAGGGAGACATCTGGACTTAACATGGACATTTTAACTTATCACATAACATGTGATACAGCCTTGTGTTCCTGGAGATGGCTGTACACCAACCTGCCAATGGAAAGTAGTGAATTAGTGAATTAGTTCCTCCTTTTCCTTTGCTTGTGTGTGCTGCTTTTGCTTCAGTTGTTTTTATCTCAATCCATGACTTTCCTCACTTTTACTCTTCCAATTCTCCTCCTCATCCCACTTGTGGGGAGTGAGTGACCAGCTCTGTGGTGCTTAGTTGCTTGCTGGGTTTAAACCACAACAGTCATGTAGTCTTGCCAATGTCCTCTTTTGCATTAAAGATTGCTGCCATCATTATTTATACTATTTGTACCATCAGCAAAATTCATTTGTGTTCTAGACATGAAGTCTTTACACAAGTATTGATGAAAAGATTGTAGGACATGTATTCATAGAATCATAGAATCATCAAGGTTGGAAAAGACCTTCAAGATCAAGTCCAACCACCTACCTTACAACCGCAAACTACTAAACCAATCTCCCGAAACACCACTTCTACTCAGTTTTTGAACATCTCCAGGGACAATGCCTCCACCCCCTTCCTGGACAACCTGTTCCAAGGCTTCACTACTCTTTCTGGGTCGAAGTTTTTCCTTAAGATCCAATCTGAACCTCCCCCTGGTGTAACTTGACCCTATCTCCTCTTGTCCTATCACTAGACACTAGGGAGAAGAGGCTAATATTCCAATAGTTGCTCTAGGAAGAGTCTATCAGTAAACTCCCTCTACCTTTTATCACAAATATGCCTATCTAGGTTTTTTAGCTGTTTTCTCTCCTGGCAGGTTGGGATTTTTTTACAATGTTTATTATCATCTTTAACTAACAGGAAATTAATTTTCTATTTTACTGCAATTCTGATTAGTGAGGTGTGCAGTATTTCCTTTGCCTAAAAAACCCCTAATTCATTATACTAAAGAAGGTGAGAGGATAGGCTTGCAGATCTACATTCTGGTAACATTTTGTGGTAGTTTATCCAGCTTTTCATTTGATTTGATGTCGTCATTTACTTTCTCTCAAAACGTATTCTGAATTTGTGGAGTACTCGCCTAAGAGAAATAGGTTTATCTGGTTACTCTTCCCCATAAATAGATCCTGTACTCCCTATAGAACCACTCTGAATTCAAGAAAACTATTGATAAATTTTATACTGGGTCTATAATTCTGTATTGTGGACTTTGCACAATTGTTTTCTGAGCTCCAAGTTCTTTCTCTTTTGTTGCAGGCTATCTTTTTAGTCATTGGGATCATGTAATACAGGAGAAGAGACAGAGAACTGGGTTTGTTTAGCCTGAAGAAGAGAAGGCTAAGAGAGAGAATCTTATTGCTCAGAAGGCTGTCCAGAGAGGTTGTGGAATCTCCATCTGTGAAGATATTCAATACTTTGACTGCACAAGGTCTGGAGCAACACGCTTATCATGCTTGGAGAGTGGATTGGATTAGTCATGACTCTCTGAGTCCATGGTTCCTTGAATTTGACATTCACCTCTCACACATTAACAAAGCTGTGTTTCCCACATATTTCCCCTCTTTTCTTGGGACTGAAATCCTAAATTCATTTTCCATGTTAGATTTATTTCCAAGTTTCTTCCAAAGTCTATGAATACCTACTCCGCTGCTCTCCCTGCCCAAATCCCTTTCATCAAAAGAACTCTACTCCCATTCAGACTGATAAAGCTGCAGACTTTTGTTTGCGTGTCCTTTCATTCAGACTGAAAGGCAGCAGAGCCCTTCAGTTCAAAGTCATTTTCTATTATACCCTTCTCAATCATTTTCTGGTCATGCAAAATCCAGCTAAAAATAGCATCTGTGTTTGGTGGTTCGGTGACTACTCAGCAAAAATTAGGAAGACCACTTTTAAAAATAAGGTGATGGTGGACTTTTCCACAGCTTTTGTTCTCTATTGTATCCTGGACAAGCTAAGATGTAGTTAAATAAATATGCATCCTGTGATATTTTTCTTTCTAAAATCAATACCAGATCCATATATACCACCAAATCCAACCCTGATGGTTCACAGAATCACAGAACATTAGGGATTGGAAGGGACCTCAAAAGATCATCTAGTGTTTTATCATCTTTCTCCAATCTGATTTGGACTTCAGAACTGTTTTATCCACTATCCTTGTTGTTTGGTTTGGGGTGTTTTTTCTGAACTTAGAGTTTATCACACAGATAAATACTGAGTAAATGTAGTTTCTTTGTTTCTGACTTTTCTATCATTTGGACCTTTCACAGCTTTCACCAATCCAGGTACAGCCACCATTCTTCTCTCTGTGATCTGCCAATTCATTCTGCACGCTAGCAGCTCTAAGTCCTCCACTTGTTGGCGCACATTCCTTGTATTGCTATTTCACATATTCCCTCATGGCCAGCCTCAACGCAGTGCCTACTTACCAATAGTTCATTTCCCTTTTCTTTATTTTCCCACTTCCTGGTACTCATTTACTCGTATAAGAAAATGGTAATAAATTACTGTAGTAGCAGTAATCATAGAATGAATCATAGAATCATACAATGGCTTAGGTTTGAAGGGACCTTAGAGATCATCTAATCCAACCTCTCATCCAACCTGGCCTTGAACATCTCCAGGGAGGGGGCATCCACAACCTTTCTGAGTAATCTATTCCAGAGTCTCACCACACTTGTGCTGAAGAACTTCTTCCCAAGTTCTAATCTAAACCTATTCTCCTTCCATATAAAAGTGTTTCCTTGTCCTATCACTGGACACTCTTGTAAAAAGTTCTTCTCTAGCCTTCCTGTAGGTTCCCCTCAAATATTGGAAGGCTGCTATAAGGTCACCCTGCAGCTTTCTGTTCTTTAGGCTGAACAATCTCAGATGCCTCAGCCTGTCCTCGTAGCAGAGGGGCTTCAGCCCCTGGATCATCCTTGTGGCTCTACTCTGGATTTGTTCCAACAGATCTATGTCCCTCTTATGGTGGGGATACCAGAACTGGATGAAGTACTCAAGGTGGGGGTCTCACAAGGACAGAGTACAAGGGAAGAATCACGTCTCTTGATCTGCTGGCCACACTCCTGTTGATGCATCCCAGGATACACTTGGCCTTCTGGGCTGCCTGAGCACACTGTCGGTTCACATTGTATAAAGATTATGTAGGTTTCTCAGAGTCATGTTCTTCTGTCATTTTACCATTTCAAAGACCTTTCTATCATTTTTGGAAATCAGAAGTTAAGTAACCCAGTTGCTTGATTGAAATCCACATACAAAGGAAAGTATTTTTCTGTGAATATCTTCTTGACACTGGACTTAAAAAACCTGAAAACAACTATTTTTGATCCAAGATTTTATCTTTGTAACTTTGTCATCCTCTGAGTTCCTTTGAAGGAAATGAAACATTTCACTAAAGTTCACCCAAGACTTCTCTTTTTTACTGCTTTGATCCATTCCAGGTTCAATGTGGAGATATCATTTGCTCTGTTGTGGTAAACAGGTAGTTGACTCTGTGCAGAGGCTGGTGAGCGTGGTATGAAAAGCTTAACTGCCCAGAAAAACCATCTGTTGGGGTATCGAATGTAGTTTCAAAATTTGTCCCTTTCGTTAATGCTGGTTACACAGGAGCTGGTTTATTTTGAAAATCTGCTTTCTTTTTTCTCTTTTACGGCGGCTGCTGAACACTAAAACTTGAAAATCCTGGCTTAATCATTAGCATTCGTCTAAAGGGACAGAAATAAACATCTTCAATATGCTCAGTTCTCCGTGGCTTTATAATTTGCCAGCCAGCATTCTCTTCAGTAAGCCTCCAATTATGTAGCATTGCAGATTCAGAGGCATTTCCCACTCTGTCCACGTGACTACCAGATACAGTAAGTGGACACATCTGTAGTTTTAACAAAAACTTCTGGAGTTCCAATAATGTTTTTGAAGTGCAAATGGCAAAATCTTCTGCAAGGGGCAACAAATTGTAGCCAGTTTTACTTTTATAGAAGCACATACAAGAACACAAAGGTTATGCACTAAGACTTGGTAACTAGCTCCAATCCATCAATATTCATTGCCAATGACATCTGCACCAAGGGACTCACTGAAGTCAAATGACCTTTCTTCTGGCAAACATTTTTTTGCAGAACCATCAGCCCTAGCAGCCAAGATATTCAAGTTTCAGCAGGCCAGAGGCAGAGTGAATGTGACACAGGGGTTCTTCACTGAGAATGAGTTTTCACAAGACTGCTGAGCTGGTCTAACAGCTTCCTACCACTAAAAATATGGTTCAGCTTTCCTCTTTTTCTCCCTCCCAGCTGTGTGTACTCACCACTTCCTTTGTGCTAGCTCCAACAGTTTGATGAGTCAATTCAGCTCACTCAGCAAGCAAAAAAGGGAGATAATTTTCTGCCTATTGAATAAGCCAAAATGTTTCATCAAGGGGTCAGACTGGCTTCAGAGGCAGCAAAAGAAAACAGACTAGATCAGACAGCCACAGTGCAATGGGAAAAGGAGCCACTGGCTCTCCTGTGCTACCAAATTAGCATAGCTATCTTCTGAAACACATATTTCTTGTCATGCCCATGCCAACGTTAAAAATGGGACTGATAATACTGGCAACTTCAGGTTGTTTATCAGATGTTCCAGGTACTCCACTCTCCAGACACCACTTTGCTAAGCTTGGGCAAACATCTCAAGAATTTGGTTATCTGAAGGTTGACTGTGTTGTCTAATCAGCAAGTGAGATACTCATAATTCTCATCTCTTTTTCAGACATGTAGTCAGATATAAGTATTCACTTGATCATTTTATTTTTAGCTGATATCTACATCCTGTAATAGTTCGTGAAGAATTTCACCATTCCTGTGACAAAGAAATGTGTCCCTTATAGACACACACAAAAAGTCACGGAATCTAACTTTAGGGAGTTTTTGAAGAAACTCCCTTCAAACTTTCTTTTGAAGAAACAGAATTACCAAACACACCCTTTGGTTCTTTCTGCACCATCTGTTACACAAAACAGCAAAGTCAATTCCTATATGTCTGTGTACTCCTGTAAGTCTGTATAGAGTCTGTACCTCCAATACTGTGTCCAGTTTTGTGGCCCTCACCAAAAAGACATTGAGATGCTGAGCACCTGAGGGAACTGAGGATGCTTAGCCTGGAAAAAAAAAAGGCTGAGGAGAGACATTACTGTTCTCTACAACTACCTGAAAAGAGGTTGTAGCAAGGCAGGTGTTGGTCTCTTCATAAAAGTAACAAGGGAGAGGACAAGAGAAAATGGCCTCAAGTTGTGGCAGGGGAGGTTTAGGTTGGACATTTGGAAAACTTTCTTCACCAAAAGGGTTGTCAAAAACTGGAACACATTGCCCAGGGAAGTGGTTGGCCCATCATCTTTGACAGTATTTTAAAGATATATAGATGTGGTGCTTAGAGACATGGCTTGCTGGTAGACTTGGCAGTGTTAGGTTAACGGTTGGTCTTCATAATCCTGAAGGTCTTTTCACTGGAACAGGCTGCCCAGGGGGGTTGTGGAGTCTCCTTCTCTGGAGACATTTTAAACCCACCTGGATATGTTCTCATGCGACTTGGTCTAGGTAACCCTGCGACTTGTATTTCATGCTTTGTTTATGAAGAAACTAGGCTGTCCATTTGGTTTGTGTGAGGAGGAGCTCATTGGGCCAAACAGAACTTTCTGGAGGGAGCAGAGGTCCTGTTCAAGCACACTGACCTTACAGATCCACCACAGTGCTCCGGCTCTCCATGTGTCTTCTGTCACTTAGATAACAGAATCACAGAATCACAGAATTACAAATCATTAGGTAATGAAAGGGGCCTCGAAAGATCATCTAGCCCAATCCCCCTGCCACGGCAGGACCACCTAGATCAAGTCACACAGGAACATGTCCATAGTGAGGGGGATTTTAAACTTCTCCAGAGAAGAAGAGTCCACAACACCCCTGGGCAGCCCCTTCCAGTGCTCTGTCACCCTGACCGGGAAGAAGTTCCTTCTCATATTTATGTGGAACCTCCTATACTCCAGCTTAAACTCATTGCCCCTTGTCCTATCATTAGACGACACTGAGAAGAGCCTGGCTCCATCCTCCTGATACCCAACCTTCACATATTTATGAACATTAATGTGGTCAACCCTCACTCTCCTTTTCTCCAAGCTAGAGACCCAGATTGCTTAGCCTTTCCTCATAAGGGAGGTGTTCTACCAGTTACCTGTGCTCATTGCTGACCAACCAACCATGCTAAATCCTGACATCCCATCCTTCCATCTGCAGAGCTGCTTTTGCTATGTGTCACCATGACTACAATCAGTCAGCTTCCTCTGAAAAGGTGACCTTCTAGCAGCTTTCCAATATCTGCGGGGGGGCTACAAGAAAAAGCCCTGGGGTAGGGCTTTTTACCTGGGCGCACAGCGAGAGCACAAGGGGAAAGGGTTACAGACTTGGAGAGGGGAGATTGAGATTGGACACTAGCAGAAAATTCTTTCCTGTGAGGGTAGCGAGGTGCTGGAACAGGTTGCCCAAGGAACTTGTGGCTGCCCCATCCCTGGAAGTGTTGAAGGCTCAGTTGGATGGGCCCCTGAGTAAACTGATCTATGCAGACAGATATCTTTAGGGTCCCTTCCAGCCCTAGCCATTCTATGATTCTATGAGAAAAGGACCTACCCACCAGGAACAACTTTATCACATTCCCTGGAAGTTCCAGCCTTGCCCTGCATTTAGCAGGCAAAACCCCAGTCTGCACCAGACAAACTGGTGATCCTCTCCCTGGTTTTGGAGCTAGGCATAGTATTTATCTCTGCATGAAACACAATGGCTTCAGATTATTTTTAATAAAAACTTCTAAAATATTGATTCCCTACAAACAAGACTGCACAGGCACATTCTAAAACTGATTAAAATATTATTAAAAGAGTAAAAACATTTTCATTAATAAGCCTGCTGTACACTCAAGAGCAAAACATGACATACTGAACAGGAAAGTAATATTAATCTTTGAGAAAGACAAACATCCTGGTCAGCAAAAATTTGCCAAAGTTCTATACTTTTTACAAAGAAATTAATTCATGAGTTACTCTGGAATCCTTTATAGCTAATAATTAAAAATCTAAAATCTTATTTTCATTCTGTAATAAATATAGCAAACAATCAAGATAGATGAGAGGAAGCTAGAAAGGTTTGCTGGATGATTTAAATTGAAGACGTTGCTGCATCAATATATTGTACTCTAAAAAGGGCATGCATCATTAAAAAAGAAGGCTCTATAATTAATATATTTTCATACAACCTACCTTATTTCCCCTGAGATCACTAACCAAACCCTTTTAAAAATCGATTAGTTCAAGCACTTAGCGTAGCACCATTTTAGATAGAAGCCACACAGATATTAGCTGAATCTAAAATTACAGCGACTTTATTTTTAATTACTCCCCAAAATGCCAGATTTACATATTATTAAATACATTTCAGCGGCAGAACTGACCGGTAAGCAATTTTGGACAGGGCCAGAAAAATTAATTATATCCGTTATAAAAAATTCACTTAGCACTCAGAACATCTGCATTGTTGTCAGGGATAATAAATGTGATTAAGTTTGTGTAAATTTCACTATATTAACCAGTATAATAACTCAATAGCTTTGCTAAACTCAGCTGATGCTATACACTGCAACACGAAAATACCTAGGTAGAGGAGCACTAGAAAAATGTATGAGGTCTGGAGGGAAGAACTATGTCCTCTCAAGGACAAATTCACCCTAAGTCTCACAAGGGAGACTTCTGGAACTGAGGAAGTTGAAGGGAATGGTTTAATCACAGCTCATACACTGCCATGGCTTTGCAATACAACTGTCTCACTAGTGTTGTGCTAATATGTAGTTCTAAGGGTTTGGATGAGTTTATCAAGGAAGAAGACCTTGTAGCAGGATATGATCTATGTTTTGAGGCATTGTGGTAGGTTGAATCTTGGGGAATTACTGACCTGTTGGAAAGCAGTGGAGGAGAAGGGGACCTGGGGGTCCCGGTGGACAGCAGGATGACCATGAGCCAGCAATGTGCCCTTGTGACCAAGAAGGCAAAGAGCATCCTGGGGTGGATAAGAAGGGGGATGGTTAGTAGATAGAGACGGGTTCTTATCCTCCTCCTCTATTCTGCCCTAGTGAGACCACATCTGGGATATTGTGTCCAGTTCTGGGCCCCGCAGTTCCAGAAGGACACAGAACTGCTGGAGATAGTCCAGCGCAGAGCCACAAAGATGATGAAGGTAGTGGAGCAACTCCCTGATGAGGAAAGGCTCAGAGAGCTGGGTCTCTTCAGATTAGAGAAAAGGAGACTGAGAGGTGACCCCATTAATGTTTATAAATTAATATAAACATTATTATATTGAATATAAATCCACCACTGAAGGGTGGATGTCAGGAAGATGGAGCCAGCCTCAGCTCAGTGTCATCTAATGATAGGACAAGGGGCAATGGGTGTAAGCTGGAACAGAGGAGGTTCCACATAAATATGAGAAGGAACTTCTTCATGGTGAGGGTGACAGAGCACTGGAACGAGTTGCCCAGGGAGGTTGTAGAGTCTTCTCTGGAGACGTTTATAACACACCTGGATATGTTCCTGTGTGACTGGATCTAGGTGATCCTGCCGTGGCAGAGGGATTGGACTGGATGATCTTTTGAGGTCCCTTCCAATCCCTAATGTTCTGTGATTCTGTGAATTGTGCAGTATCTGTGTGCCATTCTACAGGAATACTACAGGATCAAGAAAAAGGAATGGTGTTTGGCCCATATGGTGGAGATGGACTGCTAATACTCAAGACCTGCCTCCTGAAGCAACAACTCAGATTTAAGTGTATCTCCATGCATATTTTACTATTAATGAGTGGAGCTGCAGGTTCCAGACACTGTCTAGCTTAAGCAACAAAGCACCTTAAGCATCTCTCCAAAATCTGATACCTGGTGCATGCCAGAGGTGAGGCAGGAGCTGGATCTGGAGCTAAGATCCCAGTCTTAGTGCCTCAGATGATTTTCTCAGTGTAGAAAAGGAGATAGTGATGGCACAGGCCTGATATGTTCCTAAAGATAGGCTGCACAAATAAACATTGCAGTTTCCCTAAGTGCAAAGGAAGGACTGTGAATATCTGCAGAAGACTCTCTTAGACTCCTCTTTTAGGACAAAATGAGACAATCTCTGTGGTCCCTGATTCTCTATCTATTGACTAGAGACGAAGCTTAGATTGCAAGAAAAGATTACTTGCCTGTAATTAGATAACATTAAAGGTGTCACAGGATCACAGAACATTAGGGGTTGGAAAGGACCTCAAAAGATCATCTAGTCCAATCCCCCGCCACAGCAGGATCACCTAGACCAAGTCCCCATTCTGGTATTAGTTTTGCATAATTCCAAAAAGAACAGCAAGAGTCGTGTGGAATGACAACTAAACCCTCCAGATTAAAAATATAACCTTTACAGTTAGAGACAATGACTCAAGAACCTCACTGCTCAAGTGTAATGTAGACAATGTATAGACAAGATGTGAAAGTGTGGTCTTTGTGGCTGGCCCCGTCAAGAAGGATGGGTGATACACAAACAGCACCATTCAGTGAGGATGCTGAGGAAAGAAAATCAAGTAAAAAGACATGCTTATTAAAATGCGAGACTGTCTCATCAAACTTGGCATCTCCCATTAGTCATTACTAGATAACGTCTCTTTGAAAATTATCAACATCATGAAGGGAGGAAAACTGCCAGGGTCCTTGAGTCACCTGATAGAGACCAGAAAAATTAATGAAGGAGGGTTACAAGTAGAAGAGTATTTGCAATGATGCCATGACATTCAAGGATGAGGTAAAAGCTTAAGTATAAGAAAACATTTATAGGGATGTAAAAGAATATCTGAAAGCTTCTTATCCTTTAAAAAAAGTCCATCTCAGTTAATACAACACTCCTTTGAAGTGTCACAGCAAAGAACATTTTGTGATGAGTCAGCTCCCTGCTGCTGCATGTGGTGAGTGTTGGATGATTTCTTTACTTATGTCATGAGCATGAAGAGGAGAAAATCAAAAACATTTCCATCCACAGGCAGCAATTCATATATGAAATTGTAGCACAGCCAGTTCTGAGACAAAACTTTCCTTGCAAGACATGGTGATGCTCTATTGTAATTCACTAATTGAAATTCTAGGGAAAACAGGAGTAAATTATGGCAAAGATTAGTTAAACTACAGCAAACTGCTAAAATAAGGACAGGTTAACTCCTCCATTAGCCTACCCAAGCAGAGGTTCCTACGTTCTGGAAGACTGACCTATGTTGTGCCCACCACAGCTGAACGCATTTTCACCTTCAGGACTCGAACACAATGCTGAGAGAAGGAAACCACTGCATGACAAATCTTGCTTCCTGCAGCACATGAGCTCAAACCACCATCACCAAACCTTAGCTTTGTCCTGTAGCCAGAAAGAAGTTTTTTCACAGAAAGAGCAGTCAGATATTGGAGCAGGCTGCCCAGGGAGGGGGTTGAGTCACCATCCCTGGATCTGTTTAGAGGTCATTTAATGTGGTGTTGGGGGATATAGTTTTAGGGTGAACTTTGTGCAGTAGGGTTAATGTTGGACTCAATGATCCCAAAGGTCTTTTCCAATCTGAATGATTTTATGTTTCTATTATTTCAATCTCTAGATAAATCTAGATTTTTATCTACCTAGATTTATCTAGATAGATTTCTCTATCTCTAGATAAATCTATTGTTTTACTCTCTAGATAAATCTGGATAAAGCCAGAGCCTGTGGTCCTATTTCAGAACTTGTATTCACCATGTTACTTTCCTATCTCTGGAGAAAAGGAAAGTCAGGAAGACAAACTTCTCATCTAAGTAGCAAAGAGAAGATGAGGCAAAAAGAGATTAGACACTCAAGAAACTTGGATGATCCTTTCCCCTCTACATGGGAAGGCTCTGTTCCTTTTCACACTTACTTCTCTTCCAGGTCTCGGAAGATGGACTTGACATTGCAATTCAGTCAATCCTTCTCAAGCAGTCACTAATGTGAGGTACAAGAGGACAACCTATAAAGAAAAAACTCTTGCAGGGGTTTAAAGGTAAGGGGGTAGACAGGAATGAGAGTAGGGACCAGAACCACCTTATCCTAAACATATGGTGAGGAGGTAGCGCTGGTAGAATTATAGCAGCACACACACGTGCACATACACACACAAACCATGGCAAGGTAGAGTGACTTAAAAAATTAAAAGCAAACCCAAAAGCTAATATACTCTTTTTAAAAGCAAAAGTCATATTTGAGGGCCAGTGTCAAGTTACGGGGCCTGGCTCCTGCTTATTGAACCTTTACTATTAGCAACTCAGCTTTTTATGCTGTAATTATAGCAGTCTTAATTAGATTGGGAGACTGCTCCAAGATTCCCGAGACACCTTCTGTAACAAATATAGACACCCTCAGGGCAGTCATATACATTTATAGAAATAACAGCTATAAACAGATCAAGTGAGACTGGTGACATCACCACAACGAAAAATGATTTTTGACAGCACCAGATGAAAAATTATTTTAAAAGGGAGGCAACCTCTTTATTTTTTAAACTACATCCAAATACACTGATGTGCTTCAAAGTCACAGCTAGAAAAACAACGCTCTTCTCTCACTCATCAGCTGCAACACATTTTCCAAGCAGAAAGTTGTAAGGAAGTTGTGTTACAGCAGAAATAGTTCTGCACACCAGTTGCACCAGTAGGAAGCTATTCAATGTGATTACAATTTTTGCTTTACTTGCTGAATGCATGAAGTTGTCAGTTCTCATGGTGAGATTTTAAGCACAGAACTGTTTGTTCTTTTGTTTCCCACTTCTTTCCTAGGGTTTTCCAGCCACATCTAGTTTGGATTTAACTGATACAAGACAAAGATTGCATTGCTTTGCCAAATTCCCTCCTACCACAGTTCTGAATTAACCGAAGGCGAGCCCTGTTTCAGTAGACCTTGGTTGTTTTGCTTGACCTCCAGCAGGTGTCCAATTAAGTCTGAACAATTTATATTATATTCCCTTTCCATTGATAGTTCTAGAATTAAACTGATGAGGTCTCTGGAGAGGGATCATCAGTGTTACACCTTTCGTCTTTAATTACACTGGTTGAAGATGAATGAATGTACCAGAAGGATCCCAGCTGGGAAGCAGCGCACCTATTAAATAGTTGATAATTTAATATACATTCTGAATTCTGATTATTTCTTTTAAACATCTGAAGAGTTTTCAACGTCTCCTATGACAAAATCTTAGTGCTATTTGAACTCGGTATTCTTTTCCTTTAAAAAGAAACACAGCACAGATGCAAGCAGAGAACCGTGCCTGGCATCAGAGAACAAAGGCTTTTAGACAAGGTGAATGAAAAGGTCCTGATTAATGCATTCAATCTGTTGTTTCTAAAAATTGTGTATACATCATCTAAGAGAGCATGTAGAGGGGAAGTGCAGAAGACCCCTAGAGAACCCACCATCATCCTACCATAACGGACACTCGCTCAATCTGCTCCAGCTCTGTAACTCTAGCTCCTCCTCATGTATTTTACTTCTGAGAATGTTTCATTGCAAATGAAACTCGAAATGAGTTCAAATTGAGAGTGAGTCACAACAAAATGGACTTGCTAGGTTGAGTTTGTAGTGTAGACATCAAACATTAGGTCTAAGCAACTAAAGGACTACATACGAGCTACCTGTCTGTACTTCTTGTAGTCTGTGGAGAAAAATAGGAATGGGTGTAGCTGCTTTTTCTTGAGAATGAGGTAAGTAAAGAGGTCAGATAATACTGCAGAAGTGCCACCCTCCAGGGCCAGCATGAATATTACGGAATGATTTTAGCATCGCACACTAAAAATACTTAGGCCTTACCCTAAGCCAACTGAAGTTAAGTAGCAGTACTATATTTTCTTCAGATACCTCAAGCTAAGAACACACTGAACCATTTGAACCAAGTAAACTCACTCACATATGATTGGAGCCTTTTTCAATCCTCCAGAGCTTCCCCTGGAAGGGAAAAGTTATGGGTTGTAGCCCATAGCCTAGTACCTGTGCTCCTGCCTTCTAGATTACAGTGCAGCCAAACTGACCTGCTGAACAAACCACATACTGTGCAAATAAACTAATATTCAAATCTACTCACACACTTATTTCAGAGTTAGACTCCTCTCACAGCAAGGTGCTTTGGTACAATTTTGTGGGAATTCTAACTAAACATTCCATTGGGCATATTTTTAAGCTGTATTCTCATATCCTTATTGATTTTATATTTCTCAGTTGTCCAAAACCAAGCTGAATCACAGAATCACAGAACATTAGAGATTGCAAGGGACCTCAAAAGATCAGCTAGTCCAATCCCCCTGCCACAGCAGGATCACCTAGACCAAGTTGCACAAGAACATATCCAGGTGGGTTTTAAATATCTCCAGAGAAGAAGACTCCACAACCTCCCTGGGCAGCCCCTTCCAGGGCTCTGTCACCCTCGCCATGAAGTTGTTCCTTCTCATATTTATGTGGAACCTCATGTGTTCCAGCTTACACCCATTGCCCCTTGTACTATCATTAGTTGACAATGAGAAGAGCCTGGCTCCATCCTCCTGACACCCACCCTTCACGTATTTGTAAAAATCAGTGAGGTCACCCCTCAGTGTCCTTTTCTCCAAGCTAAGGAGACCCAGCTCCCCCAGCCTTTCCTCATCAGGGAGATGCTCCCTTTGTTATCTTTGTGGCTCTGTGCTGGACTCTATCCAGCAGTTCTGTGTCCTTCTGGAACTGAAGGAGCCAGAACTGGACAGAATGAGTCAGAAACAAGAAAAAAGCCTGCTCAGAGATGACATACATTTAATTGAAATGCAGCCATTGAGGATTGGAAAGAAAGTCACGGATGATAAACACTAAGGACTCACAACTTTTTTGATTGGTTGCACAATCTTATAAACATCAAATCCACTCCCAGTATTCTTTTACTTCAGTTGTATAGAGATAGCCGGCCATTGTACCAAGTGGCAGGACTGACTAGTAGTAAAAAAAAGAAAGAGAAAGCAAGAATTCTTCTTTCTGGCTCCAGAAATCAGAGAGCATTATGACATTTCAGATAAATATTGTGACGTTTGCTTCATTTATGTTGTAAAGAACTTGAAGAAACTCCAGCTAAAACTGGGTTTTGTCCTGTGTCATGTCCAAAGCAATAGGTGGCAACACCCATGGTTACTCGGAGGAGCATGAAATAGCTGCGTAGATGCACAGCAAGTTTTATGGAAGGATGCACACACAGCTACAAGTGCCTTACACTCCCTTTTCAAATTCTTCCATAAGCAAAAGAATCCATTCTGCTATTTCAGCTTCGCTCTGATATCAATTACAAATATTTTACAGCTCAAGCACAAGACTAGTCAACCAAGTGGCTTAGTAAATGTGTTATTTATACAGTTATTTGTTAAAATGAGCTTTATCACATTACAGAATGTTAAGAAAAATTGTTGTGCCCTTTAGATTCATTATGGATGACAAATACTAAATAAATCTTAAATAGGTATTCACCTTTCATCACACAGGAACATAAATGGTTAGATCTTATCAACAGGAGAGTAGTTTTATTCTTCATCCTTTATTAACCACAGGGGAAAAAAATGTTTGTTGCTTTCCTTGCCTTTCTTTTTAAGAAATCTGGTCATCCTTGTTGAAGGGTTAAAGCAGATCTTCTTTTGAGTAAAGAGCTAATAAATCTCTAGTGAAGGCAAGCCTAACTAGCTTTACTGATCCTGGCTTGCCAGGTACTATCTCACAGTGAGCCATTAGTTAAGCATCAAAGGCAAGCTGGCTGTTTTATGGGTACTTTGTTGTACACAAGCAAGAAGTGCATTATCTTCTCATCTGGTCTTTTAGATTCCTGCCTCACTGTGCTGCTGCAGATAGAAAAAAACAGACTTAGGCCATAAATGTCATCTTCTGTGTCATTAAGCCAAAATCTATTAGAATTTTATTAGAAAATAAGTACTAAGACAGTACAGCTACATTTCCTCCCTTATGCTGTGCTAAATTGCTTGTGAAAGTGATATATTATGATCCTTACACTGCAAAACACGAAAGAGAAGGCCACATACTGTGTACGTTAAATGGCAATGTTAAATTGGCAATGAAGCAACAAACGTCCCTAAATCTGCAAGCAGGTTCTACAAATTTCCCCTTTATAGGTTACTAACAAATAAATAAATAGTTTCCATCTAGAACTAAGCGAGTGGTACCAGTAAGCTTCCTTGTTGATATACCCAGGTCACAAGCTATTAACCTTTTTTTTTTTAAAGACCAGCTTTTAATGAATAACCACGAGAAAGAAAGCGCCGCTGTGTTTCTCTGCTTGGGGCAGGCAGTTTCTGCATTATTAGAAGTTAGAAAAGTCTTCAGAAGGAAAATACATTTCTGAGCCAAGACTTTAGAGGCAGGCTATGAAATGTTATTAAGTTTTCTGCAAAAGAGAAAAGGTCTCAGTTCATTTGTGTTTTCAAAAAACATATTGGAAAGCAGAAGTCAGGAGGGAATTCAATTTATTCCTGTGTAACTGGTCAGCACAAGGTTAAATAAAGAGGTAAATTATGCATGGCCTTCAGGCTGCCTCCTCGGGGGTCAGTTATACCCAGAAAGCAGCACATTAAGAAGCAGCAAAGGGTAGATCCAAAAAGTCTAAACAGTGCATCGGCAAGTAGCAGGCTCAAGCCTCTCTTGCGACCTCCGGTAAAATTGTCGGCGTTGAATCCTCTGAATTAGTGGAATGTCCTAGGCTTCACGTCCTCAGCAAACCACAGAGGTCCAGAGCAGTTCTCAGACACAGCTAGCAAGACTCTCCTCCACCTTAAAATTATCCCATTTTCCTAGCAGGACCCAGGTAGCTTCTATAAAGAGCCAATTCTGCTGCTCCCATGGCTGCAGATGGTAATGATAGTCCATGAAGCTTTCAATGTGCACAAAAGAGCATCAGGAGAAATGAAAGCTTTTCAGGCTGGAACTGCTGCTGCAGAGTATAATCGACCCATCCAGTGCTGGCAGCTGCTTTCCAGCCTTTGGAGATTTGTGCGTGTGTAGAGGGACACAGGTTTCAGAAATGAAAACAGCCTGTGGGTAGGAGCTAAACCAACATGTTTTCAATCCAGTCTTAGTTCATTTAAGCTGGGTCTAAAATCCTACTAATTTGGGTCTTGTTCACACCCATAACAGATCATGATCAGGTCCAGCAGTTCCTCAAAGCATTTAACACTAAAAAATACTGCTTTTAAAAATAGGAATATGCACATGATAAAGACAAAACTTAGGGTGTCTTTCAGCTAGAGAGGCAGTCTCTGCTTCCCTAGCAGCACAGGCACATTTCACTTTTGCAGCCCAGTGCCACAGTGCCCCACATCTGCCTTGAGAAGATGGAGAGAAAATACAGCACTTTGCACATGCTGCTGCACACTGGAAGCTGAGAAGAAGACAGAGGAAAATATAAACCCTCTGCTATATGCTAGCAACTCAGACGTACCGAAGAAACTCATACACATTTATGTGGTGATGTACCACACAGGACTGCAAAGGTCCAAAAGACACATAAAGGGTTGTGCTGTAAAAACATGTATTGCTCCCTACTGTAAAAAAAGGAACATCAAAAAAGCATACCTAGGTGAGCACAAAAAAGTGTTTGACTTGATAAGTACCCACTAGCATCTGTCAAGCAGCATGGACTTTTATTGCGGTACAGAACTGAGGGCTTCTCCTGCCCACACAAGACAGATTCAGATCTGGGAAGAGTCAGAGGATAGGTAGGAGTAGGATGTATGTCATGGGTTGAAGCAGCCCAACCACATTTTGACTAAAAACTTTTAGCTAAAGTACTAAACATAAAGGAAGGGTTTAAGAAAACCACTCATGTATATGCAGGCAATGAAACAACTTCCTCAATGTGGAGAAAAAAAGCACCAAGACATTTTATTTCATTTCCACACACACCACACACAAAAAAAAGCTACACAGAAGACTGACCTACAGACACATGGGAATTTGTCACAATGCTCCTACATAACTGAGCCAAAAGGGACCTTATTGTCCAAAATGCCCACACTCTAAAAGGAATAAGACAGTTCTGACAGTTTCTGCTTTTCTGAAGCCACAGCACTCGCCCAACTTCCCTGAGTCAGACATAAGAGTTAGCCTTGTAAACCTCCAAAGATTCAGAAAACACAGTCACTCCAAATGGATAAGGAGAGTGCAGCAGACCATGAAAATCCAGAATGACACTCCTCCCACTGAAAATCTTCACAGAAACAGGCGTTTTGGTTGTTTTTTCCTCAGCAGTATGTTCCATAACCTCAAATGCAGACAACAAAAAATCAAAAATGGAGAACCTAGAACAATAAGAAGCAGGGAGGGAAAGGGAAAGAGAGAAGGAGGGAGGCAGAAACTTTTTCAAAACCCAAACTTTTATGTGGAAAACACATAAATTAAACTTACTGACTGCTTAATTTTTAAAACCATGACAATGTGCTACAAGGTACAGACAGCACACATGCCAAATTGCTCCCCTAAAAACCCCCACGTTATGGTCAGATCAGTATTTTTAAGCAGTAACTACTTGATGGTTCAGTGCCAAACAGAGCAGAATTATTTTAGACCGATGATTCAATATCTTTTCCTGTCCCAGGAAAAAAAAAGGCTTTGAACTAGCTACCTGCTCAGAGTTAGTGCTAGGTTTAATTACCTGATTTTAAAGAAATGAGGGGATAGAATACACCCACATATGAAAAATGAGATCCATTTTGCTTCATAGCTAATAAATTGTGCCTCATTCTCTTTGTCCAGAGACAGAAAAAATAACAGGATCTTCAAAGATATCGGCATTGCTGTCATTGTAAGAAAGGCTGTTCGTGAGCACGCTTCATCAAAGGACGTTTCATCTCTGCATACACACCCTTCACATTCTGCTGCCAAAGCAATGTCAAGCTTGGGTCATATGCCTTCAAGGCAACTTTAACTTGGGCACCTTTCTTCAAAAGACATTCAAAATTATTTACATTTTTCCTCCCTAAATCAGCATTTTTAGTATAATTTGTGTCAGTGCCAAGTTCCCCTAATTCTTCACCTCCATTCTGGCCCTTCTTTCCCCTCCCTTGTGTGCTCTTGAATACCACTTGCATGCTAAGAGACCCATACTGATGAATGCAAAGTTTTGTCTGTTTAGGAGAGGAAACTTTATTGTACAGCCTTCTATGTAACATACATTAAAAACATCTATCTAGTGGTGGCTTAATTCTTCATGAATAGGAGTCATTTTTTCTTTACAAACAGTACATACCCCAAACTTGGACTTGAGCCATTTTTTTCTCATTAAATTTCTTAACTCTGATTATGCAGTTTATGCCAAGACGATGACAGAAAGTGACACTGTGACCTCTACCCTGCTGGAGGAGGAGGCTGTGGGACTTGGTGCAGACTTGTGGGTTAGAAGAAGTATTCAGGTACTGTGGTGATTATTTCACTGCTCTTTACTGCTGATACTATTTTCCCTGACAGGTTAACTTTTTCCCATCCATGTGCCTACTCCATCAAACTAAATTATTAAACTGAATCATTTGGTTTGTTTGAGGCTGTTGGTTTGTTTTGGGGTTGTTTTTCCTCTCCCAGAAAGACATTTAATTTACCATGCATTAAAGTGTGCTGCAGAAATCACAGTGCAATTTCAGAAGAAATTATGCAGGGAACAAGCAGGAACTGCACATTATTCATATCGCACAGAACTTGATAATAAGTTATTATTCTTCACTCTCAGGGGGGCAAACTGAGCCGTGAGAAGTGATTGCTGAGATATTCCAGTGCTTCTGCGGCACAATGGTGTGAGTGTTTCCAACACAGCTCAGCATACCATCTTCACTTACATTTAATGCCAATGCCAAGCACACGACATGAGGGCATTAAAGTCCTTTCAGATGTTGATGACTCACGCTCTTTAAATATGTCACATGCCCAGACAAATCCACCTTTCCATAGAAGGCACCAAATGCCATTAGATGAAGCAGATGTTCCTAGCCAACCTGACCATGACTGCAAAGTGACCCTCATCTATTTTGGATTATCAAATCACCAAAGACTGTTGCTTCTGCCACTGAGACTTGGGGCAGGCAATTCAAAGAGGTCATTATATAATAACCAGCTGCCTGAGCCAAATGAGGCAGAAAATACTGTCTCCAGGAAAGCTGAGAGCTTTCCTGAGAACATCTGAGAAGATAGAGGAAGGTGACAGCCATCAACCAACTGGTGACCACTGGACAAGGTAAATGAGTTTGACATGGGATCCATCCAGGAAGATCTTCCTGAAACAGTGCAAGGCAGGGATAGGGATCTGAGTAAAGCATAGGTCTGGGTTGCCTCCAGAAAGTCCCATCAGTAAGCCATGACGTATGTAAACAGAGCATCACTCAGCCAGGACAGGGAGCCTGTGCTGAAATAAGATTCTTTTTCCATAGGCAGGGGATGCATGGGTAGCAGTGGCAAGAGAGGTACTTTTGTGCCCTTACAGCCCTGGCAGCATCCTCCTGCTGTCAAAGGGCAGTAAAAATCAAAGATAGCAACCAGCTTCCAAGATGCTTTCTTAGAATACGAACATCAGAACACAGGTAACCACAAACATATGAAGGGTAGAACCTTCAGTCAACACAGAACATCATGCTAAATCACATATCAGATACCATCTACAGCATCAAGAATTATTAAAGCAAAGTTAGGTCACTCACTCCTTGCAATTTTATTCCAGCTAAATCCTGGAACCCCAAAACCTAGCAATACACCATTCTAAAACCCATAGCTCACTTACTAAGAAAAAATGTTGGAGCTGCAGTCATGTAAGCACTAATAATGTCAAATGTGCTTCTGTCATCATGTGTGGAACACAGAGGGGTTTGGACTCACAGATATTTACTCAGTAACCCATCGGGAGTTTTATACATGAATTACATTGTGAAACAAGAGGTCGGTAATGAATAAAACCAGCTGATAAAGAAGAACGGTGGCAGATTATTGGAAAAGTGGAATGTGTTAAGCCCCGTACTGCAATCACAAATGGAATAATTTCTGTAGCTCTGAGACAGCAATTGGAGCAGATGACTGCTGGTAAAAGACTCTCTTTAAGGAGTGCTCAGGCACCAAGAACTGCTCAGCCAACGGTCCTTTTCTGCTTGGGTGCCATCTCCAAGTGCTTCATGTTTTGCTGTCAGACACACAATCAAAGCCTAGAATGATGGTGTCTGCTCCACACCAGGTAAGTGTCTAAGGGGAGCTTTGCAATCCCTATATTATGTGCATTAATTTTCAGTATTTATTCCTCATCTGGTTTACCACAAACAACCTTAGGTTATCAGTAGACAGGAAATGCTTTGACAACTCACATCTCCTGTTACTTTTGAGAGTTATATAGTACCACAGCACCTCACCAGTTCTGGTCTAAACAGGCACAACTTACAACAAAGGCAAAATCAGGAATTTACTTGGGCAGATTTCCTATAATACCAGGTGTTGATGCTGTTGCCGCAGAGAAAGTATCAGACTGTGTGAGGTAGGCAACTCCATAGCATAAATTGCTCCTGAGTCTCAGATCTGAGTTTCCCTCTGCTTCCTCAGTTTGCCTTCCCATCCTCTGCAGAAGTTGCCTGTCCTCCCAGGGAGCAAATCCTCCTATTACTGTCCAGAAGTCTGGAGCAGTTTCCCGGAGCGACAGGCAAGAATCGCTACACTGAGCTTGTTGGAAATTTGCTGATGCGAAAATGCTCTTTGGTGATACTGTGCTGCATGCCGCTGCAACCCCAGTAATAACTGACTTGGCACATTTCTTTTCCAGACAATCTAGCTCAAGAATGGCAAATAGACTCTCTTTCTGTATTGTTTACTTGTTAGGGAGCGGGGAATAAATGAAGCGTGCAGGTAGCTGTGCACAACTTTTGTACAGTGGGAAAGTTACCTGTCCTTCACTTTCTCATTTATTAAACTCTTATGTTGGCAGGTTCTTGCACACATGCTTGAACAATTTTTAGAAGTATCATCAATCTAACTGCAGTTGAGATGCTCTTGCACTAACTCCCCCCCACCCCACCTCTTCAGAGTGTGACTGAACAGTTTCGTTTAAAAAATGAGTGATATGGCTGGGTGTTATCAACCTACTGTAACATTTAATAGATATTCATAACATATATTAATCATGAGATAATTTACAAAGGATTCAATCCTGCAAGGTGTGGAGAACACTTGACTCTCCTTGTAGTCAGTGGAAGCAGCAAGGTTGAGATTTTTGTCCTCCCACACAGTGTGTTATAAATGCCAGGTCTTCCTTCTGGACATTAAAAACTGAGCACAAAATGGATGTGCTATATGGTCAGTCAATTTTCCTAGTACCCTGTTCCTCATGGACTGAAAGATTTGGTTTTGTTTTAAAAGCTGAACTACAGGAAGCAGCTTTCTACCAAATTTATCCCAGGAATAGAAGCTCAAAGCAGAAGCTGCTTTGAGCCAGGGAGATGCTGCTTGACATATAAACACTCATATAGAAAATATAAACACTGGAATTCCTTTCCAGATGCAGAACTCAGAAAAATTTTGTGAATTAAAAATTAACCAACTCTATAAGAAAAATAAAATCATTTCCTAAAATTCAGCAGCCTATTAAAGCGAAACATGGAATTACAATTAAGATTAATGAGAGCCAAGTAGAATGAGTTTCAATCAGTTCTATTTTGAAAGTAAGTGGGCTCCTTCATCATTCATGTGAAATTATCAAACCTAACATCAATATTGTTGTTTCTTCCCTATCACATCAAGTAGAAAACATGCACGCGGTAAAGAACACTCGGCTCCCAGAAGCACAGCTTACCTTTCCTGACTTCTTCCCACAAAAGCAAACACTAAATACTCCGCTCTGCAAATGTTGAAATGCAAAGCACCACAGAACATACAAACTAAGATGGTCTCTGCCGTGTTATTAAAATGAGGCTAGTTTAATACGGAATTTTAAGACTAAATTTTAAAATGTTTTAATGTTTTAAAGCCCTAATACTTTATTATAAAAGGGAAAGTAGGAATGCTTAATCATAGAAAATACTGGTTTGGTTTTTGTTTGCATGTTGGGTTGCTTTTTTCACAAAGGAAGGTGGAACAGCTGAAATACACAAAATTGTGTTATAAAATCATTAGGGATTGGAAGAGACCTTGAAAGCTCATCTAGTCCAATCCCCCTGCCAGAGCAAGATCTATACACCAATTCGTCTGATCATTTTCATGGTCTCCTCAGGACCCACTCCATCAGGTCCATGTCCTGCCTCTGTTACAGCTTACACCCATTGCCCCTCTCTTGACTTGCTGGCCACACTTCTTTTGATCCATCCCAGGATGTGATTGACCTTCTGGGCTGCAAGTGCACAGTACTTCATTTTTATCTTAAGAAAGTGTCAGTATCACCTGCAGTCTTGCAGCTTGGTTTGATAATCTGCTTCTTCACTTTCAAACTGAAGAGGTTATTTATATCTCCATAAATCATACCAAATGACAAGAATTTTATTTACTTTTTTCTTGGTTTGGAAGTCTTGACCAGTGATCAGACACTGAAATGCATGGGGCTGAATGGCAGAAAATCTAAATCGTTTTCCAGTCAATTCATTCTCCAGAACACTTCTGCAAAAGTTTAAACATGATAAAAAGAATCTACTTTCTCTCACATCACCGAAGTTAGTGAAAAATGACTGGAAATTCTTTTCCAAGAAAGCCAAAACTAGAATTAGATACAGACCTAGGCATTTGGGCAACTGAAAAAGGTTACAAAATGGCCCCTGAGCAGTGTGAATAATAATATTCAAAATATCTTCATTTTTACTTCTGTATCTAAACTTTAGGCTTATTTGTTCGTAATGACCTGTGCTGTAATTGTTTTGCTTCGTTGGCCCATGAGAAAATGTCATATTAGATGATACTGTAAACACGAAGAATATTTAACAGACATGAAAAAGCTATCTTCACCCTCTTCTGGCTTCTACAAGTATCTTCTTGTCCCCTCCAACATAATGCAGGTTATTTCAGGGGTTCCTTACCACTGGACATGGGTTTGAATCTCATTATGCAAATCCAGGATATGACACATAGGCAGAAGGAGTGTATTCAAGTCATTAAATGAGCAACCTGAATGTTTTTGAAGAAGGAATTCAATATACAGTAATAGGAATTAGAACTGTTAACTAAGAATCGATTTTCCAGGTGTCAGTTTAACAAACCATAATAAAAGTTTTTAATCAATTCTGTTGGCTACCTGATGTTTCCTGCAACAAGAGACATTTTCATACAATGGGTATTTGGGAGAAGAGATGATCAATCTTGTAAATGTGGGCAGAATGTCTGTAACAAGAACATCCTGCTAATGGTATCCTGTAAGATCCCAACTCTGACGTCCTGCAAGGGAGTCAAGCAGCAAGAGGAAAGTGTTCAATGTGGAGTGAGAGGAGCTGGGAAAAAAGGATACTGAAGAGTGACCTCACTAATGTTTATGAATACGGAAAGAGTGCGTGTCAGGAGGATGGAGCCAGGCTCTGCTCAGTGGCATCTAATGATAGGACAAGGGGCAATGGGTGTAAGCTGGAACATAGGAGGTTCCACATCAATATCAGAAGTAACTTCTTCACAGTGAGGGTGACAGAGGACTGGAACAGGCTGCCCAGGGAGGTTGTGGAGTCTCCTTCTCTGGCTACATTTATACCCACCTGGATATGTTCCTGTGGGACGGGGACTGGACTAGATGATCTTTCAAGGTCCCTTCTAATCCCTAATGTTCTGTGATTCTGTTATTTTGTGATATGGCTTTTACATACTTCCAAGAATGGCGATTCAACCACTGCCTTGGGCAGCCTGTTCCAAGGCTTTACAACCCTTTCAGAGGATCTTAAAATCATTTTGATTGGAAAAAACCCTTAAGATAATAGAAGCCACTGTTAAACTAATTCTACTAAGTCTTCTGCTAAACCATGTCCTTAAGCTCCACATCCACACATCCAGGAATGGCGATTCAACCACCTCACTGAGCAGGCTGTTCAATGCTTAATGACCCTTTTGACAAATACATTTTTTATAATGTCTAACCTAAACTTCCCCTGGTGCAATCTGAGGCTCTTACCCTATTACTTATTACTTGCGTGAAGAGACCAGCACCCACATTTCTACAACCTGCTGTTGTAGACAGCCTCCTTTGCTTCAGACTGTACAATTTTCCCCTCAGTCCACAGTTCAAATTTCAAGTACATGGTATTTTTCGTAGGAGACTGTCAGGATTTTGAAAACCTTTTGCTTCGCAATGTACTTGCAATTTGTATTTTAAATTTATTATTCATTTAAAAGAAGTAATTTTGTTCTTTATAATTAAAGAGGCTACTTTGCAATCTGTACTAAAAAAGGATGCTCAGCAAAGGCCATCAGGAAAATTCCATGTCCACACAATCACTTTAGCCTACGGGAGTAGTTTATCTGTCATGCAGACCAGCCACTGAAGGAAAAACACAACACTCTGCCAGTACATTACACAACTGTTTTCTGGAAAGGCAGCAACACTGAGGATCAGATACCCTGAGTTCCAAAAAGACGATGCAGAATACTGCTTACGTATGGGATAACTAACTACATAGCTTTGATAAATACAAACTGAACAGAAAAGATCTGAGGGTCCTGTAATGACTATCTAGGCTTTTTTCCCAGTCCTCCCTGAAGTTAATTGTATGTAGAACAATAATTAATTTTTCTAGAGCAGAAGGGGCCATGGACAGCAGCCAGTAGTTAGAAAAAACACAATTCTAGTCCGCAACATCCTTAGTCCAGGACAAACTTCTACTGCAGCCTGAAGATTTGTCAAATAAGTATTTTATTACAACAAAAATTAATAAGGTAATTTAGCAAATAATATCTTTTCCAGTTAAACCAATTACTAGTTGTCAGAGTTTGTCAAAGAGTTTAAGCACAGTGTGTATCAGTTAATAGGTCGTGGAAGTAAGACTGTCACAGCAGCACTGGCTGGACCAAGCTACTGAGCTTTCTGAGCAGAGAACATGAGGTCTAGCCACAAGGAAAGGCTAGAGTAAATTCGAGTACAGTTTACTTTAACCAATCAACTCCCTGGAGAGAAAGGATAGAGAATTGTAATCTGATCCTCATTTTTGGGACAGGTTTAGTGATTTCCCCCATCGAAAACTTCAAGAATTTTAAAAAAGATTTTTAAAAAGACACAATGACACCAATCTTTACTTCAGAAAAGTTGAAGGCAAAGTCTCTCAACTCATCAAAAAAAAATCCCTACAGCATATCTAACATTCACATGCATGGAACAACATCATGCATCAGAATATTCTGACACTCTTCCTCACATTTATGTTGGTATCAAAGCACACAAACACCATGGTTCAAAGCAGCTTAAATACAAATTTGCAACAACAAAGTGGATATACTCCCATCAAATGCAAGTCACTACCAAGACTATAGCAACAGTAAGTACCTTTCATTTACGGCTAGAAGCTGTAAACATTTATAACTTTTCTTTCCAGCAGTCTACTCGCAGAATATCAATACTGACTGTGAATGGAATTGTCCACATTTCCCAAAGGATACACATAAAAGGATTTTTTCATGCTGTCTTTTTGTGCCTTTGTTTTGCTGCTGGTGTCAAGGACATGACATGGGAAAGGGAGGAGTAGACAGGATATGCAATACGAGCTCCATTATTACTTTAATTTTGCATTTTCCAATGGGAAATCACATCAGGGAGGGAAAGTGTCTCACAGGAAGCTTTCCATACTGTAAGTTATGGTTGGCTTCTGAACCTTTCCAAACTGGCTCCCATGATTACCTCCTTTAGTTACTGCCTCACTTGGTTTCTCATGCCTCAAGAGCTTCCCCTCCACCATTTCATGAATAAACGTTATTTCTACATCATTATTTCTACATGTTCTAATATCAAATTCCTTCGCACTCCAGTTGTTTCCAGTCAAACCATTCCAGACATTAATTCAACATTATAAACAAATACAAATGTAAGTTAACACAAAGTAAACCAGAGAACTAAAAGCACATTTGCGCGATTTACAATACTTACCATATATAAACGATAGTAAGCACAGCTGCATAAATGTATCGTTTATTTCCACATCCCACAGCACTAATTCAAGTCAAGAGGCAAGAAATATAAAATTATCTGTTACTTATAATTTTTAGGAAGTACATTGCATCACTTGCCATATCCAGTATCTGAGTGGCAGACAGTTATACTGAGAAGCTTCTTGTTATCCTTATTCTTTTGTTTTCATTAAAGTGTCTATTTCTTTTTTCTATAGGTGATATCTTCTGCAATCAAGGATAGCTTAATTATCTGAGAAGGAAATGTTCCTTTCTAGTACTTTTCTTTCTAATGCATGCCAGCAAAGGACCATGCTTCCAGCAAATTTCTTTAGTTTATTTGTATGTTACCACTGCAGAGGCTTTCCATAGACAGGAAAATTCCTGTTTGCACGCTCCTGAATGCACATTTAGGGGTTAGGGACAGGCAGAATAGTTTATTACCCTTGTTATAAAAAGCTTACTATTATATGCAAACAGTTAAGAAGCAAAAATGTCTCAAAGTCAAGTACTGAAATTCAGAGAACCTTCCAGACAAGATGTGTGTAGGTATACAATCATGCACACTGTTCCTGAGGTAGAATCCTAAACACCTATGAAGTGGCAAACATCCCATCACAAAAGCTATCTTAGAGGAAAACAAATTTTGGATTAATTTTGGATTTTTTCCTCTTGAAGTTGGTGTAGATTGAACCCTCCACAATTGTTCTACTAGAATTTTTATATGATCCAGAATATTAAATCAGAAGCAGAAAGGAAGCTAATGACAAGGTAACGATAAGCTTTGCTACAAGCTGCCATACGCTTACAATCTCCAGTCATGCAGACTTAAGAAAGCATTTACCCTCTTGTTCCCACACTTCCAACTGACACACCTGACCGAGACACTCGTTAATGTGGAAGAAGCAGAGACACATATCTGAAGAAATTAGTACTTCTGAAGTGTAAAACACATAAAGGAATTTTTGATAGGTTAACTGGTTTCATCAATCCCAGAACTTTTTTTAAGTTTATGATAATGTTTTCATTCTAGATATGCATCAGTTTCAGATTCTTGTAAAGACCTATACAGTTTTTCACAATAACCATCTCTGTTTTTCCACTCCCTCACTTGAAACTACCTACGTAATCTCACCTGGTTTACACTCCCCCAAAATGAGCACCTCTTGTATTTCTGCACTCTTGCAAAGACCTCCATTGCTCAAGACAACAAGGTTTATACTCTTACTCATGGCAGCAGAAAGTGGCACAGGCTCTTTTGCCATGGATAAGTACATAAAGCTTTCCTCCATCTCATAATCTGAAAAACAGGAAGCCTATTTAATGGAAGTGTGCAGCTGAAGTAACGGGTACTCAGGGGCATTACTGATAAGCAGCTTGATAACAGACTAACAATTGAGATGTCTGTAGTCCAAAGGACTAGGAGCCTTTGCAAGATACTTGCTGTACTGTGCAAGGACATGGAGAACAGGAAGTGTCCTAGCAGTACAGTATGAACTCAACAGCTGGTGCTGGTAAAGGACTGTCCTAGCAGTACAGTATGAACTCAACAGCTGGTGCTGGTAAAGGACTGTCCTAGCAGTACAGTATGAACTCAACA
>JAOXOE010000256.1:48874126-48892550 GCA_028565055.1 Phoeniculus purpureus
GTGAGACTGACTGGTCTGTAGTTCCCTGGCTCCTCCTTCCTACCCTTTTTGAAAATAGGAGTTATGTTTCCCCTTTTGCAGTCAGTGGGGACTTTGCCAGACTGCCATGACTTTTGGAATATAATAGAGAGGGGTTTAGCAACCTCATCTGCCCGTTCTCTCAGGACCTGTGGGTGTATCCTGTTGGGTCCCATGGACTTGAACACTTTCAGGTCTTTCAGGTCTTTCAGGTCTTTCAGTTGGGAGGCTGCCATGCCAAAGGTGACACCTTGAGCTTTTCAGTAAAAGGCGTCTGCTGCGGGATTCAGTGAGGGTGCCAGAGGCATCACAGGGTTGATACTGCCATGTATTGCTGCAGTCCAGCCAGCAGCTGGAACTGTGTTATCTTTCAGAAAAGGCTAATATTAGGGTCCTGACCAGAACTGTTAATTGGTCAGGACGAAAAGTGTGGTTCCACAGAAATGAAAGATGATTAAAACGTGGTCTGCTGCAGACTCATTTGTCACTACAACTGCATGTTTCTCTTGTTTCTTTCTGGTGACAGCATCAGCACTGTCTGACTGCATGGTGGGCTAGACTTGGCTGACAGCAAGTATTTTTGCTATGCACCTCATAGTTGCACAATACCCAACTTAGATGCAGGAGATTGATGCAGAAAAAAGCGGCTCAGGTACTCCAGACTTGGCTTGACTGGAACTGCTGTGGAAGCCTCTTTATTTGTGAACAAGTTGGTCAGTGCCTCCTAATTTGATGTTGCCCTGAAGTGCTGTCTGACCTCCCTTGGAGGCAGGAGTTTTTTAAGCCTGTCTTTGCCATCCTCCTCTTCTCCCAAGTGGAGCACTGCACTTCTCATCTTGGCCTTTGTGCAGGCTGCAGTCCTCCCTTTGCTTGGTAGTGCAGTTAAGCAACATCTTCCCAGCTTGCAGTTTAATTTTTGTTAAAATGGGCAATGTCATTAAAAATCAGGGTAAGACAAAACTATAATTTGGGGGAGAACTGAGGTGTTTTGCACAAAGAGAAGCACTGGGCTGCGTTGCAGCACACAGGATTTGGTTACCACTCTTATGCAGAATTAATTTTTGTCAAGGTGGGGTAGAAGTTAGATTTACTTTCTTTTTGTGCCAATTAACTTTTTGTTAGTGTGGCCACCATCTCAGAAAGGAGGATGTACAAGTTAGAACCCCTGAAAAAGTGCTCAAAAAGTCACTGAACTGCACCATGGGTTTGTGCAGTTGTTTTTGAAGTTACATGCACGAGCAGTAGGAAGATTAAACTAGGGTGCATGGTGGAAGCTAGATGCAGTGACAGATGAACCAACACTTGTTCATAAATCTTTTGTATACTCTACAGTGATCTTTCCTGTTTTGTGGGACAACGGAGACTGAAAAAAAAGACTACCTGCCTTTGGCTTAGCTTCCAGTATTGGGAAAACCCTTGAGAAGCTCAAGAAATGTGTACTCATGGTGCAGCACAAAGCAATACTTCTGACTCAGTGGAAAAATGGGTGGAAAGAGGGGAGGAGTTAGATGTGTTCAACGTCATTCATCAGTACTTCTGAAGAATGGATAATGACACATACCAAAACAGTGGCATAAGTACAGAGGCTGCTATCAAAGTGTTTTTCAAAAGCCAAAATGCAAGGATGAACTCAAGAACCTTTGTTCTTGCCATGGCTGAAAAAGGCATCTGGAGCAATTGTACTGCGGAACAGGCAGCAAAGAATGAAGAGGATTGTGATAAGCAGTAATAGATAAAGACTGTCACTGCCAGATCAGGCTACTTTAATCAATTAGGATGGTCCTTTTGAGTAGACTTCAGCCACGCACAGGAACAGTTTCCTGTAGGTACACTGCAGAACCTATTTGGAGGGCTAGATTCATCCAGCATCCCTGAAAACAGAGCAGACTTCACCAGCACATCTGATCTCCAGGGCAAAAAATAATCTGTTAGGCAAATCTTAAGCACAAAAGCTGACCTAAGGAAACACATACAAATTAAATTTTAGAAGGGTAACTTCTTCCTGGAAGGTCCTGAATGATCAGCCAAGAGACAGACAGGACTCTGGTTTCTGCTCGTGAAAAGACTGAGCATAAACACTTAATTGTCCAGTCCTCAGCAGGAAACAAAGTAAAACAACACCAAAAGAAACCAAGTTATCTGGAATGATGAGGGACTTAACTAATCAGTTTTGACTTGCATGATACCTGCCTTTCAGCCACGTGTGCCTGCAAGGACTGCAAAACTTCTGGAAATAGGAGGCTGCTGAACTTAATGTAGGAAAAAGGAATCCTATACTTGGCAACACAAAGGACTTCCTGAGGCATGCATAGGATCTTCCCAAAGGAGACACATCATCTGAGCTGGAAGGAGATATTTACATGGAAAGCAGTGGTTCACCGAGAGGAAGCTTTCATCATCATCATGATTTTTCTGAGCAGAGTTTGCTTTTGGCTGATCCCATTACAAAGCTCTCTCACCTCACTGTAATAGTACCTCCCTTTGCATTTTTCCCAGCTTGGAAGTAGTAGTTTGATAATCTCCTGTTTCTTTGGAGAAATAGTGCTTTAGGGCAAACTGCTTTCCACTTCTCTGTCTGTATGTTTTAGCATGAGGAATAGAGGAAATTCTTAAACAGGTAAGGGTGTGTTTGTCTCTATAGTCTCTCTTTCTGCCAGCTTACTAGTACTATGCTTGGTGGAGTGAACTATGTCCAGACATGTGAGAGGGCTGTTGTGGCACTGCTGAGTGCCATCACATGGGATTTAGGGTGCTGCTTTGTTGGGTGAGCAGGGTCCTGTTCTTCTTTGCTCTTTGCTAAAGAAGAAAACAGCCTGTGGGATCCTCCATGCACAGCTGGATTTGATTTGCTGTGATTTGTATGTAGTCAGTTAACAGATTTTTCTTTTCTGGTAATGAAATCACTAGGTTGTGTGCTATTACTTGAAAACCAACTCCATCAATGTTGCAGTAGGTGAACTGTTTTAAGAAGCATGCAACAAGTTCATGGGCAAATTATTTTAACCAGTACTATATGCATGTTGAAAAGAGTCGGGGGAGCTCTCCATATAGCCTAAAACAAATTACTCCTCAGTCCAACCATCCAGCATTGCCTTAAGAGAAAATAAACCCATGCTGGCTTCTCACCCGCAGAGCAAGCTGTTGACAGCCTCTCTGATGTGATTTTTCTGGTTCAAGTTTTATTACAGCGTTTTGCCACTGTCCCTAGGGACTTTGTAAATGAAGTAGGCTCAGACCTAGAAGCAGCAGACTATATTATTAAAGAGGGTAATAGTACAAGATGTTGACTACATACAAGTTTGTGGGTTTGTATTCTTTTTTAGAGAAATAGAGTGTCTTTTCATAAAGCATCCAGGAAACCTTGTCTTAGCGAGACGTGGCTGAGCCACACTTCAGAGAACAGACATGAGGTTAAATCCACACTGTACAGAGACAACACAGAGGCCCCTCCAGCTCTGATTCTTCTTGTTTACCCTGTGCACAGTTACACACCTACTATTCAACATGTGATCAGCTGAATATGGTTTATGACTAAGTGAATGAAAGTATTTCTCCACCCTGCTTTTTGTTAGTTACTCTTCTAGAAATGTCCACCACATTGTCATTGTCATTGTCATCATTATTAATATTATTATTAAAGAATTGTCCTTCGTCCCATGCACAATTATAAATTCAAGAGTTAAAAAAATGCCCCTCCCCCATGCTATAGCTCATAAAGAAGTTTGTGCCCAGTAAAGCATATCCCTAACAAAATGCGAGTTCTATCAAAATTAAGAGAAATACACAATTACAATTGACTTTAAAGAGGGAAAAAAAATATCTGGGGAGATTAAAAAACAACCCCAAAATAGTTTTATGTGGACAAAATAATGTACAGTTATTAATATTGCACTTTTTGTACAAGAAATCCTAATAAATACACAGAAAAGATATATATTTACATACATAGAAAGACAGTCTTTTTTTTTTTTAAATAAAAAGTTGCACTGATGCTTAGCAACACTGTTTCTTGAAGACCCATTTATAGTAACAGTGTTCATTGTGATCTGTGCTTTAAAGTAAAACAGCTTGAGACAGTTTAAGGTCATGAATCTGGCACAGACCTCAAGGGTGGACTCACAGTTTTGCTGAAAAATCCATGTGTCATGGAAGCTGCAGTGCAGCTGCACTTGAACGTTTTATTGACATACCACAAGGCACGAGCCCCACTGGGTGTAACAGGAGAGACACAGCCAAGCCTTTAATTTAGAGAGTATCTTGAACCAAAAACTAAGATCCAGATATCTCTTTTGAAGTTCCACATTGCTCAAGCCCCCTACCAGGCAGATTTCCTCTAATTTTAGGGCTAATTGTAGCTTAATTTTCTAAGCTGAGTAGAGGTTGCCCAGGAACTGAGAGGAGGAAACACTTCATTGGCTGAGTAACCCCTGCAGCTGGCAAAGGGAAAAAAGATAGTATATAAAGTCATGCTACGCATGTGACGTTTGACATTAATTTCTTAGATGTTATATATAGGCTGCTTTATAAGCACCTGTTTTGTTAGGGGAGGCAGCTGAAGAGGAGAAAATTTGTTGGACACTATTTGCATTAGTCCTCTGGCACTGATGCTTAATCTCTTCTGTCTACCCAGTATGAATGACCACAAGAAATCAGAATACAGCTCTTTTCTACTGCTTGTCCAAAAGACCTGGCTGCCACAAGTCAGAAATATCACGATTGCAGGAGAGAAAAAACACTTCCTCAAGTTCCTTTCCAAAACCTGAATGGCCTGGATGCACCTGAGCTCTGGGAACTGGTGCTCTTCTCTTTTCTAAATAAGTGTTATTAGCACATGGTATGTGAATTAGAACCTGCTACCACAGACAATGTCTATCTTTCCTGCTTGTAAGGCAGCATTTGCAGGTTTGTGCCACAATCTGTCAGTAGCAGATCACACTTTTTCTCCTTCTCCTGGATGGTAACTCATATCATCCCCTTCTCTCTGAGGGTAGCTTTCCCATCCTTAAACTTCCTGCACAAGGACAACCTGGAAGCACTTTCAGGGGCATTTTAGACTCATGTATGTTGCATACTATTGTTCAGCTTCTCCAGACACCAGATCTTTAAGGGTCTTGAGGACCTCACACCAAAATAATTAAAAGTCTGGTGTGAAAAGAGAAGGGTTTAGAAAGGGAAAAAGGAACGCAACCCTGAACATGGTAAGTTTATAAAGCAAGATAATACATTTTCAAAGATTTCAAATAGATGAAGTATCTGTATTCTGCATAGCCGCATGTTGAATTTAGTTATTTCAGTGCAGTTTATTTTTTTTAAATTCTGGTACCACATTTTCTATCAAGCCTGTTGATTATTTGTTTCATATTGTGGTGGTCCAATATCATGCTAGGCTTTCACTCTGATTCGCTTCAGCATCTGTCATATTGATGTGGGGATTGTGGGGCAGACATACGTATATGGAGATTGTGGGGCAGCCCTACTCTTTTCAGGCCCATTGCTGGTGGCACGTGTCTCACTGACTCTTTGTGGTCTACCCTCATGACCAAGTTTTGCTGCATTTTGTCTCTCAGCTTCACAGAAGGGAAAACTTTTCAAGTCCCTTTACAACAATTATTTGGTAAAAGGATTTGTTTTGTCTCTAAAGGGAAATAAATAAATAAAAAGAAAAAAGAATTCTGTTCTGTTCCATTTATGTCTTCTGTAAGACTTTGCCTCAGTGAAGCAAAGGCTGTGATCCCCGTGTTCCTCCATTTCCATTGCTTTTGTCTTCAAGCTTTTCCACAAGTCCCACAGCAACGTAACTTGAACTGGTTGAGCTGGCAGAGTTTGAGCTGCTTCACTTTCTCACAGTACCTTGTGGCGTCTCTGCACTCCACTGTTGAAACAAAAAGGAGAAATAGTGATGAAACAATGAAACTAGGATTTCTTACCTAAGAATATTTCCAGGGGGTACTGAGAGGGTGGTCAAGACAGCTTTGTGTTGGAAGGTCTCACTACAAGCGTAATCTTGACTTGCTGCGAAGACTGAACAGACCTCAAGCCAAAGGCTCAGATGAGGGTGTGTTGGGAAGCCTTTGCTGCTTTCAGAGTCTGCACAAAATGCTTCTGAGGCTGCTCCAATACTATCTATCATCTTAGCATTTAGGGAGGCTTTAGGAAATGACATACAAGTTGTTAAACCAAAGATGAAGTAGTAAGTAAAATACAGAAACCTCTATTAACAGAAGCCACATCCCTGGAGATATTCAACATGAGGCTCAACAAGACTCTGAGCAACATAATCTACGTGAGCATGTCCCTGCTCACTGCAGAGGGATTTGACTAGATGACCTTTGGAGGTCCCTTCCAACCCAGGCAATCCTATGATTCTGTAATGGGGATCCACTGCCAGAAACGTACATTGATATTTTAAAATATATTTGTAACTTTGCTAGCTCTTTGACAGGCCCAATGAGTTGCTTGTCACATGAAAGCAAGCAGTCTCCATTCCAGGAATTCCCATCATCAACTTACCTACTGGATTTAGACTTCATGTATTTTCACTATAGGAAGCAGTCTGTGATTCATGTTTTTCTTTCTGTCTATACCTCTAACAGCAAGTGAAGGCTGCATCAGCCTTTTCACATGCTATTAGCTAGAGAAGGCAAATCTCAGCAGGAACACCATCACCAGCAAACCACAATGGACACCATTCCCCACTGGAGCACTGAGTTTTGGACGCTGCATTTTGCGTACACTCAGGCTGGAAAATTTCCTGAGAGATGGCTCTGCCCTGTTTCTTCTTCCTACATGGCACTGCCTACCCTCCTTTCAGCAAAGTACCATTTTCACAGGGCTTGATGTTGCAGCGCTGCCAGTTTGCTGGACGTGGCCTCCACGAGCAGTGGTGCTCCAGCACACGCTTATTGGTGTGAACATGCACGCAGTCCACACGCCGGGACTGGAAGCCGTGATTTCCGCATGTAGCTGTGCAGATGGTCCAAAGGCTGACCCTCCAGTGCACGCCACAGATGTCAGTCCAGCAGTTTTGTGTGCTCAAAGGCCTGTGGGCAGGAGGGAAGAAGAGAGGAGTGACATGTCACCGTGATGCCAGGGTGTATTGCTGGCTGGGGATAGGCACTTGCCACTCCAAATGTCACACAAGCTCCAGGAACAGTAAGCCTTGCATATCCCAAGCATAATTCACTCAGACAACTGCATGGGCCAGATCTTGAGTGGGTGCAAGTGCAAGTAACTCCAGTGCAGTGAAAGGCAGTTTGTAACTGCACTTGAGGATGAGACCTTCAGCAGGTACGCACTGCTACATCATCACTACTGGATCTAAAAGGCCATTTGAACTATCTGAGATTTTGGCTGAAATGTCCTCTCCATGGAACAGCCAAATCTCTGCAAACGGTAATGGCTTCAGACGTAAGAGATTCCTACCTTGGTAAGGCACTGCACAGATCGGGTGACACAGAAGTCCCATCTTTGGTCTGGCAAAACACCTGTCTGTGCTGCACAGCCAGTCGTGGTCCAATGCAAGGCCCATCACACTATGAATACAGTAAAACCACTTAAGGGATGTAAAAGGTGCAACAAGTTCCTCGTTTATAAGGGTGCTGGTGAAATAAAGTGCATGCTGCCGTGCAGTGACTGTTGATCTTCTGAGCACTTCGTGCAGCTCTACAGGCTTGGAAAGCTGTGTGTGCACTGATCTTCTGTCCTGCCTAATCGTCCTCCAGCAGCATTAAAGTTGCAGTTCTATATCTGCTCCATAGGTTCATTACCTTTCCTTCTCCTGAGTAATTTAATCTTAAATACATCTGCTAGGACAAGCAAAATGCTGTCATGTCATTAGCTAAGAGCCAATGATCCCTACAGGAAGTCTCAATACGTTCCTTTTACTGTCCATTTTGCAGCTTTACTACCACAATTTGTGGGGAAATAGGTAACAACCAATTTGAGAATGGTTTGAGCCAAGCACATACTCCACACCATTTAATGATTTGGAAGGAGTGCAGGACAATATGCAAAAGCAGCAACACAGCAGATCTGCAAGCTTGCCCCAATACCGAGATTATCTTAGTTTATTCCCCTTTGGTTAAATTTTAAGTAGGTATACCTAAGAAGCATGTTCTCTTAAAATGACATAAAATATGAGGAAATAGTTAGATTTTTTTTTAAGTATCTGGAAATAACATTCGAGAAAAGAATGAGGTTTGAAGAAAAGGACTTTTATATGAGGAGGAATTTTTGCCAGGAGAAGGCCACAAATTGATCTCTCTTCCCCTTCCCCAACCCCATCAATAGCAGCCCTATTTCATACTGCTATATACTGCTCAAATAATATTCCCTTCCCACAGCTATTTGTTTTCTCTGTGAGCTGAGAAACCTGGTTACTACACATGGGCAACATGTGGTAACTCATGATGGCCAGTGAGCCACTGAAGCAATGGTGTGCTCCTAACTGCAATCAGGTAATAGCATTCAGCCTTGGAGACTGGATGGCATAGAGTCATGTGGGACTTGTTAAGCTGGTTAGAAAGAAGAAATGTTGTATCCCAATGCACAGAGACTAGGTCTAATAACTGAATACAGAACTCTTTGGTTGTCTCAACTGAATATGACGTCTGGGAGGACATACAGCTTGTAGCAATCCATAAAACAAGGACGAGGCAATTGCCTTTTTGCAAGGACAATGCAGTGCTTACCTAGAAGTTCACAGAGAGTGAAAATTTGCTTCTTTTCATATACAGGGGTAATTCAAAATTATAAATGTAATACAGTAACTCCATTGCCTTTCACGAGAGAATTTTCTAAAATAGGCAGGCAGGAGTTAAATGAAGCTGTTTTCAGGCAGGAAACAGTCACAAGTTGTAGTAGCTGACGACACACCTTACTACCAACGTTGTAAAAGAACCTGATGAAGTGCAATATCCAGACTGACAGCTGTTACTCTGGGTAATTAGTTTTTTAGCCTCTTCTTGCATGGCAACCTATCCCTGACAGATCCTTTCAATAAGACATGTGACCACTTTGGCTCTGTCACATTTATTTTTCTGTTAAAAATGTTTATTTCACCAAAGGTTATGTTAAAGAATTAATGGCATTTGGCTTTATTGTCTAGCAAAATTAGCTTCAATTGTTGTAGTCCTGTCTCTCATGCACTCTGATATGCTATACCCTCATGTGAATCTAAGTCTGGAGACCTTTGGGCTAAAAGCCGTGACTTTTAAGTCTGGGCTGTAGTGGCCTCACCAGCCTTCACAAATGTCTCAGTTTCTCTGCTGGAGTGGCAGAAAAAAAGAAGGAAGACACATGCTAATTACTGGTCCTAAGTTACAACAGAGAACATATTGACAAACACCTTCTCAGGAAATCTCATAGCTCCCTAGGAGGCAAAACCTTTCTGTGGACTCCTGCATTAAAGCAATTTACCTCTAAACACTTGAAACATTTGACATTTGTGGGATTATGCTTTTTAGTGTCTGATCATTGTATGAAGCTGCAAGGAGAGGATCTGAAGATGTGTGAAACAGCATGAAATAGCCTGGAAATCCTTTTACCCTTCCATTCTGCTTTTGTTCACGAAGCAAATCAAGAAAGCTCCCACCTTTTAGCATTCTCAGGCAAAATAACCAACTGTGGCACAGTGAAACACTGAAGGAGCTGCAGGGTTAAACATCTCAGCCAAGGAATGCGGCTAGCTGGTGAGAAGAACCAAGTGTCACGGTGATAAGATAATGGAGCAGGCCACAAGTTCCAACCTCCTACACACCTGGGTGTAGGAGGCTGGAAAAGGGTTGCAAAGTATGTAAACTCTACTTGCTTGCTAATTAACCTAGCAGATAATTAAAGACTTGTGCGTGTGAATGGGGTTCTGTCCAGTGAGCAGAAGACACGGTGTGCAGAAGCATGAAAAAAAAAGAGAACGAGGTAATAAAAAGAATCTTGCTTTGCTTTGTTCAGAGTAGGCTGAAAAAGAAATACTGTGTTGTGCATTTGCCTGTCACAACTTTGCATGACAACCAACTTTGTAAATCTGGGTTATTGTACAATTCCTCTGCCCCAAACATACAATAATCATCAGTCCTGACTCCAGTGAACAAACCTACTGGGTGAGAAATTAAGACTTGGAGAAGGCTATTTCCCAGATGTGTCACTTGTCATTGTGAAGAGGAGCTGCAGATTTTTCTACTGGGGACAATACAGGGGTCTGCAGTACAAGTCCTCTTCACAAGCAGCACTTCTAGGGAACGGAAAGCTATTGAAATCCTGGCACACAGTGCATGAAAAACATGGAATTGAAAGGGCTAAGCAAATTAGTTGCCTCTTCAAAAACCTGCATGCTGCAGTCTGAAACGACAAGGGTGCAAAATCACTCCTTTAACTTTCTGTCACTTTTCTCTATCCCACTCTATGAGGGTGTCTTCAGAGTGCTGGATTGTTTCTTACCTGGCCCCAAGAGGATGCCACCCACTCAACACAGGACTGTCGGTTACAGTTTTGTGTGTCCACAGGGCGCTTGGACAACTGGGCACAAGCCTCATTTGACATTGGAACAGAGCTGCCTTTCACTGTCAGGCGCTGACATGTCACTCGCCGCATCTGGATGCCTCCCCCACAGCTTCGTGTACAAGATGACCATGATGTTACCATCCATCTGTGAGAGAAAGGCAAATGAGAAAGTTAGAGAGTAGATACATGCCACCATCTGCAGGTGCACTGGTGTCAACAGGTCCTCATGTATTGGACCAAAGAAAGGCAACGATGGCTTGGTTCATTTAGGATGCAATCCTGGGAGATGTGGAGAAACTCAGCCTTCCATAGTAGTCACTGAAAACTGCTCAGAGGATGAAAGCTGAGAAAAGAGTACATTTTTTATTAAATTATATTTCCAAAGTCTGTTTGGGCCCCAAATTAATTTTCTATCCCTTGAGGCTGTTTTTAAAGTCTTAGCAAATCTAGCCCAAGCATACTGATTGGGCATGGCTACTCTTACACCACTATGCCGTAGAGGCTTTGGTGACAAGCGGCAGTCACACCACCAGCGATGATTAGCCTGTTTATACCTCTTAGTAGGAAAAACTATTTCTGTAAAGTTGCTGGAATAGCTCACAGACCACCTTGAAAATGCTTCTGACAGAACAGCCAAGAGCCTGATGGGTCTTGCTGGTGCCATGCTTCTGACAGCTGGGACAATCTGGAAACACTTAAAAGCTGCTCAGGGATGTCAGCCCAGGGACAAAGGGCACTTTTCTTCTTTCCTCTTGAGCTCAGACCATCCATTCACCAGCTGAGGCTCTGAACTTCTATGTGCTGGGATTTAAATATTATGGTCTAACTAGTAAAAAGCCTGCAACAACTGAAAACAATAGTCCAGGTTCAAACTCTTACCAAGATAGACAATACACCTTCTCTCTTTAAGCATCGCTAAGTGAAACAATCATATATATATAGATCAGCTTGGCAAGAAAGCAGGTTAGCAACAGGAAGGATGCAACTGATTGTAGTACTTTTCTGAAAAGTATTATGGCCAAGTCAGCAGTTTGTTTCATTAGGTTTCAAGACACTTGGCAGGATTTTTGTGTTTTTGGGAGGAAAATAATGCAAATAATTCCCTTCATCATCGGTGTTTATGATTACAAAACAGGCAACAGGCATTCAAAACCACTGCCACTTCTAAGCATTTTGGTCAGGTTGAAGCTGAAGTTTTCACATCCCTCAAAAAGTTCTTCTCTGCATTTGAATCAACTTGTATTTCCATGTTTACATCTCTGAAGTTTCTCAGGAGCTGAGGGAAGATTGTGGGCTGACTTACAGTTCAGGGAAGGTATAAAAAGAGATAAACTATTCCCAGAAAATTTACTGCAGTCACCATGAAAACAGCTGCTAATGAGTGTGTTTCATATTTCATTAAATCTCTTTTGGTTCCCTCCCTACGAATCAGTTGACAACTCAGAAAACATATGCCTGCAAAAGGGGGAAGGAAGGTATTTTAAAAGGTAATTAAATAGAAATTGCAGTGTACAAATGACACAGAAAGAATGGTAAATCTTCTTATCGGGTTGCGTAGGACTTCTCTTTGCCTCAGCTTATACTCTTTTTTAACACAAATCCCAAACCACTGTTGAATGAGAGAAGTTGAATTAAAATTCTATTGAGATCCTGACTACTTCTAAGTGCTTGCGTACTGAACACACCATGTCCACAGTGGAAATAAGTGAGAGGAGGGAGTAAAAACCCAGAAATTATGGAAAGGCATTCTTACACATCTCAGCTAATGGGCCAGAGCAATGCAGAAGTAGGACATTTGTCATGTAGAGTGTAACTCTACATGGACTCTCAGGATGGGCACTCAGTGTATGTTCTTATTTGCACCAAGTAGGGAAAGTGTTTTGTGTTGGGAGAAAGCAGCAGAGAAAAATCTAATGATGAAGGAAGTGGAACACCTCCCTTATGGGGAAAGGCTGAGGGAGCTGCGTCTCTTTAGCTTGGAGAAGCTTGGGTGTCAGGAGGATGGAGCCAGGCTCTTCTCAGTGTCATCTAATGATAAGACAAGGGGCAATGGGTGTGAGCTGGAACATAGGGGGTTCCATATAAATATCAGAAGGAAGTTTTTCACGGTGAGGGTGACAGGGCACTGGAACAGGCTGCCCGAGGGGGTAGTAGAGTCTCCTTCTCTGGAGACGTCTAAAACCTGCCTGGATATGTTCCTGTGTGACTTGGTCTAGGTGATCCTGCTGTGGCAGGGGGATTGGACTAGAAGATCTTTTGAGGTCCCTTCCAATCCCTAATGATTCAATGATTCTATAATGGTAGTCAGAATTCTTTCAAGCAGTCCTGGCTCCTTTGTGTTTAACTGTACCTGAAAAACAGGGTGTAACAAGAGCAGAGTTAAAATCCCAAAGAGACCACAAGCTAGCCGTCTCTAAAAGGAGGTAGGACTCAGTCTGACTCCCCTTCATGCCCACTAGATCTGTGCTCATTTTACAAAAGACATTTCCACTCTTCTAAGGCAATTCTATGTACCTGCATCTACAGTCCAGGTAACATTGAGACACAGAATAAAACCCCAAGGTAGCTGCTAAACTTAGCTGCTTTTTTGTTAAATTTTTTTGATAAACTGGCAGGAAGCCACTCATAACAGAAAGATATGACCCTACAGTCATTGGCTGATAAAACTCCCATATGTACAAGACTCAGAGTAGGCATGGTGTTTGCACCCAGCATAGGGTGAGACTGTAACCACCCAAGACAACTCAAACTGTGAACTTTTCTGATAAAGAAAACCTGCGTGATTAAACAGGGAGTGGCTGGGCAAACACAAGAGGAAGAAGAAAGCCTATAGGTCATGGAAGGAAGGGATGGCCACTTGGGATGATTATAAGGCTGCAGTCATAGGATATAGGGACACAACTAGGAAAGCCAAGGGCTTCTTGTAGTTAAATCTTGCAAGAGAGGTCAAGGGCAACAGAAAGGTCTTCTTCAAACACATTGCAGGTAAAACTAAACCTAGAGGCAATGTAGGCCCCCTGCTGAACAAGGTGGGTGCCCTGGAGACAGAGGATACAGAGGAAGCAGAGATACTGGACACCTTCTTTGCCTCTGTTTATACTTCTGGGGGCTGTCCTGATATCAAGCTCCAGACTGCTGAGGCCCCAGAGGAAGTTGAGACAAGAGAGGAGACTTAGTTGATGAGGACTGGGTTAGGGATAAGTTGAGCAAACTGGATCTACATAAATCCATGGGCCCTGATGGGATGTACCCACAAGTGCTAAGGGAGAGGGTGGAAGTCATTGCTAGGCCACTCACCATCATCTTTGCTAAGTCATGTGGATCAGGAGAGGTGCCTGGGGACTGGAGGATAGCAAATGTCACTCCAGTCTTCAAAAAAAGTAAGAAGGAGAGTCCAGGTAACTATAGACCAGTCAGCCTCACCTCCATCCCAGGAAAGGTGATGGAACAATTTATCCTTGATACTGTCTCCAGGAACATCAAGGACAGTAGGGTTATCAAGGACAGTCAGCATGGCTTCACCAAACGGAAGTCATGCTTGACCAAGCTGACAGCCTTTTATGAGGGCATAACCAGGTGGATAGATGATGGCAGAGCAGTGGATGTGGTCTGTCTTCAGCAAGACATTCAACACAGTCTCACACAGCATCCTTGCAGCCAAACTGAGGCAGTGTGGTCTAGATGATCAAGCAGTGAGCTGGATCGTGAACTGGCTACAGGATAGAAGCCAGAGAGTAGTGGTCAATGGGACAGAGTCTAGTTGGAGGCCTGTATCTAGAGGAGTCCCCCAAGGGTCAGTAGTGGGACCAGTCCTATTCAATCTATTAATTAGTGACTTGGATGAGGGATTAGAGAGCACTGTGAGAAAGTTTGCTGATAACACAAAGCTGGGAGGAGTGGCCAACACCCCATCAGGCTGTGCTGCCATTCAGCAGAACCTGGACATGCTGGAGAGCTGGGCAGGGAGAAATTTAATGGATATAACAAGGGCAAACGCAGAGTCTTGCATCTGGGCAAGAACAATCCCAGGCACCAGTATAGGTTGGAGACTGACCTGCTGGAGAGCACTTTAGGAGAAAGGGACCTGGGGGTCCTGGTGGACAGCAGGATGACTATTAGCCAGCAATGTGCTCTTGTGGCCAAGAGGGCCAACAGCATCCTCCATCCAGGTAAACAATATCCACAGCCTTTCCCTCATCCAATAGTCGGGTCATCCAGTCGTAGGAGGAGATCAAGTTTGTCAGGCAGCACCTGCTTTTAATAAGATTGTGTGCTCATCCAAGCCACCAGTAGCCACTTTTCAAGAATTCTATAGGGAACAGTGTCAAGGCTTTTCAAAAGTCCAGGTAAACAACATGCGCAGCCTTTCCCTCATCCAATAGTCGGGTCATCCTGTCATAGGAGGAGATCAGGTTTGTCAGGCAGGACCTGCTTTTAATAAACCCATGCTGACTGGGCCTGATCCCCTGGCTGTCCTGTATATGAAGTGCTTTGGCACTTGAGATGATGTGTTCCATGACCTTCCCTGGTACTGAGGTCAGATTGGCCATGTGTTCCTGAATCCAGCCCCTGTATCAGGTTCCTGTCTGCTGCTGAGTCCAGCATGGGACTTGTCCAGCATCTGCATCAGTGATGATGGTGATGGAATTGCCTGCAGGGGGGTTGGTTCAGGATTAGGTATGTATATATTTCAAATTATGCATTTTTCATTAAGGTAGTTGTAGTTTTCTTTTCTAATCCATCAGTCTTTCTCCCTTATTCCCTCTCTTTTCCTTTGTGGGGAGGGAGAGGGGCCAATAGACAGTATCTGTCATTCATCTCATGGCCAGCCTCAACTCATGACATATGAATGACTAAAGTTAGGAAGTCAGTAATCCCTTTATTGGAGCTGTTTTTAGATATGATAACAAATACTCTGTTGAGATGCAGCAGAGTGTATAATTATCTGTAATATCAGAATTAATTTAAGCCCCCAAAACAGTGTAGTTACCCAAGTGTTATCCAGTACCTGGTTAATTTACTCAGTTTTGAGCTGATGCAGCTGAGCTTTGCAGGGTTCTGACCTTGCTTGTCTTTATTCTTTAGCAACAGATGTCAGAAGATTCTCCTGTGTTTCCATAAGCACAGTGAAAAAAAACCAACCCAACATTTGTATGGCAAAGAGAGCTTTGCTTGTGTCTCCCTCCCTCTGAGTCAGGTACAGTCACTTTCTATAACCACACTTAATATTCCTCTTTGCATTCTTCAGCAGTATCCCGTTCTGGGCTCCTCAGTTCAAGAAGGACACAGAACTGCTGGAGAGAGTCCAGCACAGAGCCATGAAGATGATGAAGGAAGTAGAACACCTACTTGATCTCAGGGGTCTTTTCCAACCAGAGTGATTTTGTGATTCTGTGATAGGCTGAGGGAGCTTTGAGGGTCTCTTTGTTTGGAGAAAAGGAGACTGAGGGGTGACCCTGTTAATGATTATAAATACAAAAAGGGCAGGTGTCATGAGAATGGAGCCAGGTTCTGCTCAAGAGTCATCTAATGATAGGACAAGGGGCGATGGATGTAAGCTGGAACATAGGAGAAGAAATACGAGAAGAAACGTCTTCCCAGTGAGTGTTACAAGGCACTGGAAAGGGCTTTCCAGGGAGGTCGTGGAGTCTCCTTGTCTGGAGAAGTCTAAAACCTGCCTGGATGTGTGCAACTTGGTCTAGGTGATTCTGCTCTGGCAGGGGGATTGGACTAGATGATCTTTTGAGGTCCCTTCCAATCCTTGATATTGTGTGATTCTGTGATTAAGACTGATCCCAATACTGAGCCCTGGAGAATGCTCCTTGTAACTGGTCACCAACTTGATTCAACACAACTCTCTGGGCATGGTCATGGACAGTTTTTTGCCCAGCTAAAAGGACACCTCTCTCAGCCATGAAGCAGGTGAATCCTATGAGAGACTGTGCCAAATGCTTTACTGAAGTCCAAGTAAACAACATCCACAGCCTTCCCCTCATCCACTAGGCAAGTCACCCAGCTATAGAAGGAGATCAAGCTGTTCAAGCAAGACTTGCTTTCCTAAACCCCTGCTGGCCTGCCCTGATCCTCTCTCTGTTCTGCACTTGCTGTGTAAGTGAGCTCAGGATGATTTACTGCATACTATTGCTGGGTACCAGGATATACCAAGCCAGGTCAAAAGGAAGTTTTGGATAAGCTTTGAAACTAGCAGCAGTGGTTAAAACCGTGGCTCACAAGGGCCTGCAGTTTTAATCCTGTCTTCTATAGAGCTTTTGATTAGAAGTGCAATGTGGCCTGTATGACTGAAACAGAAGGTTTGAGAGCCATTGCCTTAGAAAATTAAGATCCTATCAAATTGTCTGTGTAGCCTTTAGTCACAGAGAGTGTTGGCACCCTGCTAGATCAACAAATAGAAAAGGCAATAAAGACCATCCCAACTAATAAGGTAAAGAAGACTACCTGGCAAACCCTTCCACCACTTCTGCCATGTTTTGCTGCTCTCTCCGCAGGTACAAATGATTGTCTGTGCTGTAATTTTCAAGAGAGAGCCTTTGAGACAGTGTACGATACAACCAAGTTCAACAACAATCCAGCAAAGTCTGCAGCTGAAAAGGGAGGCAGAGCAATCAGGGGAGAACTGCAGACAATTGTTCCGCTGTTGCCGAATCGTAAGCCTGTGCTCATGAACTAAAAAATCTATCTCAGATAATTGACATTTATTTGATTGAAACAGCAGGGTGCCCTCCATCAGAATGGGAGGAGACCATATGGAATAACAGTATGAGTGGAGATAATGTTTGTCTGCTGAGTGTGTCAATGTGTTTAGAGATTATTCATCAGACTCTAGGGATTCCAGTATGGTAATGTTTCAGCTAAATTAGAATCAGATTAATTGCTCTAATCTAATGGAAAGACAATGTTTATCAAATTATTGCTCCTTCACCACACGATATTGCAGTGTCATTACTCTCTGAGTTAAAAAAAAAGAATAATCAAAAGGCTCTCTTGTATCACATCTGCTCGAGAGCTCTGTAACAGCACTGATTTCTGCACAGGAGACTTAATGCAGTTTATAACTCTGTGAAGGAACTAATGAATTAGAGTGAAAGCTTTGCAGAAGATAGATCTTTCATATTGCAAATAGGCTTTAAACAATATTAATTAGAATGACTTTGCCTTGCTTTGGTCTTGGGCTTTTTTTGGAGGCAGGACTTTATTTTTGATCAAATTTTTTTGTTTTAATTTTAATTTCAGTGGAGTGAGGCATATTTCATAGTGAGTAGGACTAAAACGTAACAATATAGTAACATGTTAACATCTTTCTCACCTTCTTTTGCCTTCTAAAATTTTCTTTTCATCTAAAAATTTCAATGAAATGATCAAAAATTGAGTGCACAGAGAATAAGCCTAGAACTATCCAGCCATATGTTGGAGAGAGTCCAGCGCAGAGCCACAAAGATGATGAAGGAAGTGGAACACCTCCCTGATGAGAAAAGGCTGAGGGATCTGGGTCTCTTTAGCTTGGAATAAAATAGACTGAGAGGTGACCACATTAATGTTTATAAATATGTGAAGGACAGGTGTGAGGAGGATGGAGCCAGGCTCTGCCCAGAGTCATCCAATGTTAAGACAAGGGGCAATGAGTGCAAGCTGGAGGTTCCACATAAATGTGAGAAGGAACTTCTTCACAGTGAGGGTGAAGGAGCACTGGAACAGGCCGTCCAGGGAGGTTGTGGAGTCTCCTTCTCTGGAGATGTTTAAAACCCACCTGGACATGTTCCTGTGCAACTGGAAGAAAAAAGCTGGGGAGGGACTTTTTAGGATATCAGGTATCAACAGGAGTAGGGGGAATGGAGCAAAGCTGGAGATGGGTAGATTTAGACTGGATGTGAGGAGGAAGTTCTTCACCATG
>JAOXOE010000256.1:48892650-48918013 GCA_028565055.1 Phoeniculus purpureus
GACTTGGTCTAGGTGATCCTGCTGTGGCAGGGGGATTGGACTGAATGATCTTTTGAGGTCCCTTCCAATCCCTAATGTTATGTGAATCTGTGATAAGATAATAAAGAATAAAAACTAATAAAATCAGTGAGGAACAATCTGAGAACATACAGTGATAGAGAGGGTTTAAACATTTTTAAAACAGCATAATAACTGGTTTTGGCATTGTAATAACAGGAGTTTCCTTATATAAAATATTAGAGTTAAAATTGTGACTTGGATATGCACATGCACAAAGTATCTTTCATCTGATGAAGGAAGATGCTTCGCATGTTTTATGGTCTGTTTACAGAGAACTAATTAGCAGCAAAATCCAAGGTGAAGGTGGGTGATAATATTAAGTTCCAGTAAGCAATGGTCTTGCAAGACTTCAGGACAGTGAGCAAAGGACTTATCTATCCTCACCAGTGGTGGATGAGGGGGACAGCCTGAAAAGCAATGCTGCCTGAAATTGCCAGACCCCAGGCACTCACAGTCATTTTCACTGTCCGGCTAGAGGATCTCTCTCTTTTCTTTTGGAGCATTTAATATGCAAAATTCCTTCAAACCATCATTCTGAATTTTCATCTTTGACATACGTTCAGCAAATAGAAAAAATTAAAAAGTAATGAGGAGAGTTCCCAACTGCTTTGAGAAGATTCCACATATGTGCTAATTAGCGATTCTGTCTGAAAATATTCCCTGAAAGCTGTATGGGTAGTGCAGCCTGGGATAAATAATGCAAATGCCCCATGGCACTGTCACAAACACCACAATCAGTGCTGTTTGCGATTTCAGTGAGACTCTCCAAGTTCTGCACCTGAGACTAAAATATTAATGAAGTAAAACTGTAGTAAACAAACCTCTAGTCCCACTCCCCCACCCACAGTCAGCACACACATGCTCACACACCCCACACCCACTGGCTTTCCTGGCACAGGATAAAAAGTATTTTAGAGAGATGAGAGTTGATTTGTGAATATCTCCTTTGGAAATAAAACTGCTCCTCCCCCCATTGCTGCACCAAGCATCTCTTCATCACTGGACCAGCGCCTACACAGGTCTTTGATGTTAGAAGGAGCACTGCTGCACACTGATAATAATAGCAGCAAGTTCTCTGCAGCCTGGACTCACAGAAGAGCATGGATGTAAAGAAAACCAAGCAATACAGTGCTTTGCACCCATTTCCCATTCCTCCCAGCACAGACACCCCAGACTGTTGTACAGCAGGCAGAAAGCTGCAGGCAAAACCCAGACAAGTAAATGGAAAAGTCTACTTTGCCTTGAGACCTGACAAAGGGAGTAAACTAGTGCCCTGAGATGTCCCTAGCTCAGCTCCTCTTGTTCATAATGCCACACCATTGCTTCAGGCTTCCCACACACACCACCTGCACTTGTGGAAGGCGGTGGCAGGGCATGACCAAGTATGGTCCTCTAGTCACATAAAGGGCAGTAAAGAAATAGCATGCTCTGCCCTTGGGCAAGCAGGCACATCTTAGGTCTCAGTCGTCCTTTCATGTACACGTTCATTTCCTACAAAACCCAAACCCACCCTGGATAGTGGCACCTGTCTCTAGAAACAAATTCCACTGACTTGTCAGTGCAAATTAAAAAGGTGCCTAAGCAGCACTCTCTAGCTATCTAGCTGCATGGTGGGCTGCTAATAACTTCTGATGAAGTCTTGAATCTACTTAGATGTTTGGAAAATATTGCTCAGTTAAGTGCCTAAGCCACTTCTGAAATAGGAGCTAGGATTTCAAACTTTGCAGAGGGGCTTTACATGGCATCCTCCTGGCCAAAGAGGTGCATCTCTTGAGTCAAACTTTGCTCTCCTACAAATACAGCTTCTCTGCTCACTGCATCATTGCTATTTCAGTTGTGCAGAGAGAGTGAAATGCAGAGCAGATTTCAACCCTTACTAACAGTTCATAAACTGTTGTCCAAGTTAAGAAATACCCATTACCCTGTCCACTCATATTTTAGTCTATAGTCTCATACCGCAAATAATTCCTTCTGAGATTATAGGGAGGCGTTGCATATCCTTGAAGCCTCTTTTAGGAAATGACAGCCCTGCTGTTTTAGCTCAGTGTTACACTTTCTGGCACAATTCAGTATTAGAAACTAGTCTATAAATGTCATTCCATGAACAATATCCAGTAAAGCCAGGGAAAAAAATAACTCTCGCTAGTTTGATAAATGAGGGACAAGTAGCACCGTTAAGGGGGTTTCTAACTGTACAGAGTTGTACAGGGATCTATTTGGAAGATGAAGATTTGAGATGGAGCTCTCAGCTATCCCAGACTACACCCAGTCAATGAGACTGATAAGCTCAGATGTGCACAGGAGCTCTGTGTGTGTCTACCCATACTCACCCAAAATCCTTCCTTACCTCCTGTCTTTGAGCAGCGACTGTCCCAGCTGGAGCTTGAGGATCCTGGGACATTCATCAGATTTATCATTATTGCATTTCCTTGGTTACTGCTACTTTACTTCATAAATTGGGACGATTATGTCCATCTACCCCAAGACCATTAGTGCCAGAAGCATTGCCTATCTCCCAGTACCTATTTTAGGAACACTTGAAATTCCCTTCAAAAGAAACCAAAGAGTGGCCTAGACTAGCCCACCACAATGACAAATTTTACAGTGGATTGAGATGCACTAATGAAGCCTGTGTTCACGGACTGCTGTCACCAGCCATCAGCCTTCCTACCTCATACCCACTTTTCCCTCTCCCTCAAGCACCTCCTAGATGCCCCCCAGCTCAAACCATGTCTGCAAAATATCCCTGTTGTATAGCTGCCTTCTTAACCTCATTAAAATTCTTCCTTCAAGCTACCTCCACCGTGATGCCCTCGAATTACCACCATCTTTTAATGAGCTATGCATATCCATTTTATTGTTATTGTATTGTCTCAGCCCAGCTGCCTTCCACCCTTCAGCTCCTCCCTGTTATGCTTAGATCATGAGCTCTCTGGGGTGCCAACTGCTCTCTTTCTTACAAGTCTTCACAGTACCATGAAGAAGCCCTGATCCTGGGTTGGGGTCTCATGATGCAGGCAACTAGATAAAAGAATAATCTGTTAGCCTGGACTGAAAAGCAAGAAAAAGACAAAGCACTTTCCCCCGGCTGCCAGAGGAACGTTCATGTGTCAGGACCACAGGTCTCTTCTGGCAATGACAATGGTGCTGCCAATTTCCAGACACAAGAGGGAAGGTTTGCTGTGCTGATGTGAGCTCTGTGTATTGCTGCTCAACATTGAGCCGTGACACAGAGAACCAAACAGCTTGTAGGGAAAGGACTTGCTATAGGAAAGCAACTTTCTGTTGGAAGATATTTCGGGCTGGGGGTGAGCTTTGTTTGCCCAGATTTATTATTAACTACAAATTTGCACTCTTGGTTCTACACACTGAATGAAGCCACTACTGCAGGTCTGGCTGCAAAGCAGGCGATTCATATTTACATTCAAAATTCATACAAAGAATATTATATTATCAGTAGGTGTGTGATCTGTCTTCCACCTGTCTGACAGTCTCAAAAATATTCAGCTGCTCTACCCTTTTATTTTAGCTTGCTCCTTGGATAATTGAATCCAAATAGCATCCAGGTACTAAAGTTTTTATCCCATAAGGATTTCACTTCTTGGTGTGAAATGGTCAGTTCAGTAGCATTGATCGGTACTGTCAGCACCTCACCTCAGTGTTTTCAAATACTCCAGGGTCTGACCATAACTACATTTTCAAATAAGATGCAATCAACGGCATCTCCTGCTGCATTAAAACCAGAACAGGTTCCACTCAGCACACACAGCACAAAGACAGATGAAATTAATCACTCGCTGATTTAAAACTATCTATTCTGAAATGAGTTATATCTATGAAATGTTTGAAAAATAATTCATATTTCATTTGATGTTTCACTGGTGCTAACTTGACACACACTAGTATCATAATTTTAATGGACAATTTGAAACTTGAGCATCAGCAGCCTCTTGATTTTCTCTCACATCCCATGCTTTCTAAGCGTCCTTTCCCACTTTTGACCAGTGCATAACCATTACATCCAAACTCGTTTAAGAACAGGAATAATAGACTAATAGAAACCTAGTCTAATAGAAATGTCAGGGGGATTGGACTAGATGATCTTTCGAGGTCCCTTCCAATCCCTAATGTTCTGTGATTTTGTGATTCTGTGAAATGGAATAGACTAGGATAGGATAGAGTAGTGTAAGGTAGACCATATCAAAAGCAGTAACAGATTCCCCATAGAATCTTTACAACATTTTCTACCCAGTAACCATGATGTGGTCATTAAATTGTTTATTTTATAAACAAATCTATTAGGTTTATTCAAGTCTTTGTTATTGTTATAAGCCATGAACTGTGCCCATACTGCTTCTTTCATCTCTAATTTGTGTGGTAGCATGAATAATGGCTTCTGCGGATTTCTGTACTCTTTTTCTATTCAGAAGGACCCACAGGTTACATTACAGCATTCCAGTCTGTAAGAGTCTTGCTCGAATAAAATTTAATTTCATTATTCCTCACAATACATTAAATATGTGCCCTGGCTCCACTCCTTTGGTTCTTAACTTGTTACTGCTACTCCAGTGATTATTGGACCTTTTAAACTGATGAGTGCCACACAGAAATTTCAGCATAGTTTCTCTGTTTCAATTTAAATTTTCAATTCCTAGTTTTTCAATTACATTTAAAGGAAAGGGAAATGAATCACTCACTGATTTAAAACCTGGCAAATACTTAGGACATGTCTGCACACTGTGTTCATTTTGCTCTGGCTTCACACCGCTCCACACACCTGCATCCTGCAGATAACACAGTCTTCAGTTCCTCCTAGTTTGAGTGAATCCTCATGAGTGCTCACTAGACCAGTTTTGTGTCCCAAACTTTGCAGAGGCTCTGCACTCTTCTATCTTCCACTTGCCCAGATCTCTCTCTGGTTTGCATCTCTTTACATTCATAGAATCCTGAAACAGTTTGGGCTGGAAGGGATCTTAAAGATTATCCAGTTTCTGTTTCCCTGCCACAGGCAGAGGCATCTTCCACTAGACAAGGTGGTCTGAAAATTAGCTGAAATTAGTCCAAAATGGATGTGTTCCTGTGTGACTTGGTCTGGGTGATCCTGCTGTGGCAGGGGGATTAGACTAGATGATCTTTTGAGGTCCCTTCCAATCCCTAATGTTCTGTGACTCTGTTACACTATCTAAGGCTTAGGACTATTTTAGATCACCTGTCAAATGCCAGTGCTGAGGAACCATAGATTCATGGAATCATTGGGGCTGGGAGAGACTTCCAAGGTCATCAAGTCCAACCACCAAGCCAACCCCATTCTGTCCATTAAACTCTTCCCTGGTGCCACATCTACTCATTCATTGAACACCTCCAGGAATGGTGACTCCACTACCTCCCTGGGCAGCTTGTTCCAATACTTGGCTACTCTTTCAGTGCAGAAATTTTTATTAATATCTAATGAAAACCTCCCCTGGCACAACTTGAAGCCACTTCCTCACACAGTGAAAACACATTGCTCTTCATCTCCTTTAAAATGCAGTGGAAATCTGCAGTTCTGGTAGCACTCTGAGCATCTCAGAGAGTCCAACACTCCTTTAATCATTCAGTGGCTTGAATGGTGCAAGAATGGGCTCCAAAGATGTCCTTTAAAAGCTGATTTGGGGGGTTTTACCCTTGGTATTTTAGAATATTTTGAGGATATGCTAAACATGCTCAAACATAACATTAAAACATTAGCCCTTTTAAAATAGATTCTAGTCAGCATCATCCTCAAAAACGGTAGAAGCATGACCTCAAAAGTGCTAATAAATTGAGCAGGAATACCCCTCCAATCTGATTTTCCACTATGTTACACTGATGTGATGCTCCTGAAAAGCCCTGGAGTTGACAGGACTTTGCATATCACACTAGAGCGATAGAAGGCAGTCAGGCACTTTGTCTCCGCTTAATTTATAATGGTGACACAGAGCGTTTGTGAGGCACTCAGGCTGCATGCTTAAGAGAGCACTGAACAAATATTTTCTAGGCTTCTATAGTAACTAATGGTTGCTCCTGCCTTAAAAGGGTCATATATCCTCTGAAGACATATTTCACTGAAATTCTGTTTAAGAAAAGTGAATACTTTTGCTAGCAGAGTATCCACAATGCATATTAAAACACAGAATTTACAGAAGGGGCCCAAACACAATCACAAGAGTGATTCAATGCTGCAGAAAGCAGCGCTTAAACACTGTCTCCAGTCACTTTCTCTTCCAGCTACAACTCCACACAAAAATGCTAAGTTTTTAAGGCACAGACCTGGCAGTAAGGTATTTGTTGTGTATTTTAAGATCCACTGTTTCCATAACCCATTCCCACATGCACTGCCCTCAGACACATACAACTGGGCTTCCTGGCACCTCTGTAGAGACAAACCTTCCCTCAAGCTTTTGGTTTGTGAGATATTAAAAGTTCGTGGCAACTCACCCACCTAAGGCTCTGAGTTTTAAGCCTTATATTACATAACATAGATGAAAAGTAAAGTGACATTACGCAATTTAAATTGGGCTGCATAGACCAGCTGTGCTCTGAAGCCATGATGACAGAGCCCTAGTAACTTGCTTTTTCAGAGTATCATTACAAAGCCATTGTTAAACCTCTTTTAGTTACCCAGGGTTTTACAGATGTTTGAAAATAACGGGAAGATCTGTCCTCTTTCCTGGGGTTTTACCACTACTTTTGAAGTGAGTAAGGCTCCAGAAAGAGCTGTGGTCTATGCTGGAGATGCACTTACTCAGTCTTCAGTCAGTACTTGGATCTAACTGCATATCTTTTGTTCTTAGAGCTTCAGCAACAGCTTCCCTGTTGTTTTCCCTGCTGTAGGAGCTGTGAACCACCAGCCCAGACACCCCACACTGGGCTCCCAAGATTTAGCACAAAGATTCACATACACATCATGCCCCAGAGATACTTCTCACAGACACTTACAAATTTAAGGATGATGTGACTTTCTGAGGAATACTGAGACTCACCAAATAACCACGTCATGAAAGCACTACTTGGGAGAAACACACTGGGTTAGTATGGATCTATAAGCTTCAAAACACAGATGTAAATGCTCTATTTAAATAAATGACTTATTCATGATCTTTAAAATAATCACTACCGTTATTTGAAAATTATTTAAAGTAGCTGCAGTCCCACACAGGAGAAACGGTAACATGCTGTCAGGGAACCTTTGTTGGTAAAATACACAGCTGTATCTGTTTTGAAGTAAAAAAATGTTGAGCACATAGGACACTCCATGTGGCAATGAATTAGAAGATTTGCAAACTAGCAGCAGGGGATAGTGTTTCTGAAGGAAAGTCCTTTACTAGAATCTGCAGGGTACTTCAAAATTGATATTATTACTATCTATTAAAAATCACAGTGTTAAAAATGCATAGAATGCTCTACAAAAAGATTAATGCTATGGTTTATTCCTTGCTCCAAAGAATTTAAAACACAGGTCTACCTCCAGAGACACTGTTGCCATGCTCATGTGAGCCTGAAGGACCCAACAAAGTCACGAGAAGTTGCAGCATATGATAAAGAGCACCACTGGGCACTGATTTTATACAGGCAAAATAAGCAGAGAAAAGCAAGATATTTAGGTCTGAAAAATTTGACCCTGACTCCCCTTACAGTCTGGTTTAATTGCACTGCATGAAATCCTGTTCTCATTGGGAGCCAATGGAAATCTTATCATATATTTAGATGTAAATTCAATTGACCTCAAGGAAGTTTCCCCAGTTCAGCTGTGCATGGTACTTCCTATCTTCATAATTTGGGCCCACAAAATATATAATCTGAGCAGTTCTTCAGGGTATTTAACGAGGCAGTGTAGCTCTAAATACTGCTTTCATGCCTTCTGTAAACATGCGGCATGCACGTGTGTATATGTGCGTATAGAAACATATTTGAAAGAAACTACATGAGTAAATTTAGGGGATAAAACTGTGTGCCTTTTTGATGTTGGCAATACAGTTTTCTGGTTCCAAACCATTGTCCGAACTGATATGTGCCAGGAAAATAAACAAAAGGACATACACCTCTTTGGTTTATATACTCAAGTAATGAGATAAGAGCAAAAATTAATTTTGATTATAGCTTTGTTCCAGGTTGTCATCCCCATATGCGTGACCTAGACAGGCTGGAGAGTTTGGCGGGGAGAGATTTAATGAAATAAAACAAGGGCAGTGTAGAGTCTGGCAAGAATAACCCCAGGTACCAGTATAGGTTGGGGACTGACCTGCTGGACAGCAGCATGGGAGAAAGGGATCTGGTGGTCCTGGTGGACAGCAGGATGACCATGAGGCAGCAATGGGCCCTTGTAGCCAAGAAGGCAAATGGCATCCTGGGGTGGATCAGAAAAGGGGTACTCAGCAGATAGAGAGGGGTTCTCCTCCCCCTCTACTCTGCCCTGCTGAGACCACATCTGGAATACTGTTTCCAGTTCTAGGCCCCTCAGTTCAAAAAGGACACAGAGCTGCTTGGGAGAGTTCAGCGCAGAGCCTCAAAGATGATTAAGGGAATGGAGCACCTTCCTGATGAGGAAAGGCTGAGGGAGCTGGGTCTCTTTAGCTGAGGGGTGGCCCTATTAATGTTTATAAATATGGAAACGGTGAGTGTCAGGAGGACACATCCAGGGTCTGCTCAGTGGCATCCAATGATAGGACAAGAGGCAATGGGTGCCAGCTGGAACATAGGAAGTTCCACATAAATATAAGAAGGAACTTATTCACGTTGAGGATGACAGAGCCCTGGAACAGGCTGCCCAGGGAGGTTATGGAGTCTCCTTCTCTGGAGATGTCTAAAACCCACCTGGATATGTTCCTATGAGACTTGGTCTAGGTGTTCCTGCTGTGATAGGAGGATTGGACTAGATGAGACGATCTTTCGAGATCCCATCCAATCCCTAACATTCTTTGATTCTGTGATTTTGTGGTATGTATACAAAACTCATAAATATATGTGGTCTTCCCTATAGAATGTCAGAGGTAGCTTTAGACCCAGTAAAACAGAACAAGAGTGACATCTTGCCTATTCTCCGGGTGTATTTCTGCATTATTCTGGAGCTGTACCGGCGGAGCAGAAGCCTATGCTGGTATGGTTGGTAAACATTTCACAACTTCAGTACTCAACCATAATATCCACAGGGTCATTGCAAGCTGTGACATCAATTGGTTATGTACATATTTTAGTTCCATTTTTAACTATCTACAACTTTCCTGATCTCTAATGCAGATATGTAATATACTAAGGACACAGGTTAACACATGCTCTACAGGCAGAAAAGTAGTGTCTCAGCACAATGGCCACTATTGATTGTTCAATAACTCAATTTTTATCTCATTATCTCAAACTACAACATAATTTCTGAGCCAACAACACTGATGTAACTGATTTTTTGCTTGAGCTATACAAACCCTAAAAACCACCTGAAACTTGCAAGTTTGTTTGCATAGTTGAAAAAAAAAAAGAGTTTGTGGTAAACAAACTGGAGCATACTTTCACCTGGAGCTGCTAATAAAACCTATTCAAATAGCTTTCATAATACATGAGAAACTGCTCAAATAGCTCTGGATGTGGCTCTTTAGCTCTGTCTCATGAGAGCAGCCTAGTGATTGCAGCAGAAATGAAGTGACCATAAAATTCAGTACTGCAAGGCTTGCAGGACTGGTGGCTCTTGCTGTTTTTTTACAGTTGCAGGCTATGAAAGACAGAGATGTACTTTGCATTTATGTCTCAAAAAGAAATAAAAGGAAAAAGGAGCCCACAACACTTCTTCAATTGATTTGCCCTTTGTCACTGTCACAGATATGTTTTCCCTGTTTTGACAGGTAGTTGTAATTCTATTAGCAGTCCATTGACTTCCCCATGAAATCGATCCATGTTGGGCTAGCTGAGTCTTCTTAAACTAGCTGATTTATCACTTGTGCTTGCTAGAAGCAGAAGAAGAAGAGGAAGAAAAAGAAGGAGGAGTAGGAGGAGAAGAAGGAAGAGAAGGAGGAGAAGGAGAAGGAGAAGGAGAAGGAGAAGGAGAAGGAGAAGGGGAAGGAGAAGGAGAAGGAGAAGGAGAAGGAGAAGGAGAAGGAGAAGGAGAAGGAGAAGGAGAAGGAGAAGGAGGAGAAGGAGGTCTTTTTCTTCCATGGCGAACCCAAACAATGTCTGAAAATGAGTAATTTTTAGACTGGCCGCCAGTCATTTCAGTGGCAGATGAGCTGTGACCTTTCACCAGCAGTTTTGCTGAGACAGCTGCTGATGCTTGCAGCTATAAATGATTGTCATTTCTCCTTATTAATCTACCTGGCTCTCTCATGTATAAACTAGAAGATCTCGTTCACCCCAAATGTCCTTAGCATTAAGATATTGTGTTTACCTAATTTTGTGATTTCACACTGGGTTGCTCACCCGCCTGAAACCGGAGAATCACTTGAACCACGTTAAATGCATATTCACTCATGCAGCCAGAAAATGGGGGCACACAGGTGAATTTATCATGGGTGGAATTCTAGCTGAGGTCAGAGAAACAGGTTATCATCATACTCTTCTTATTCAGTGGCATCTGAAGAATGATTTGCCAGGGTCTAAAATGATGTCTTGGAATTTTAAATGATGTTGTGATATCTGTCTTGATTGCATTAATTCTTTCTTCTTTCCTCTGGGTCAGAAAAATAAATTGCTTTTCTACTGGCCAAAAAAGCAACTTTGATGTTGTGGCAGGTTGTTGTGTGGAGCTTTTCTATTATCTGTAAATATCAATTTTTGACTGTGGATACAAAGAGATAAAGAATATTTTTGTTTACTTGGTTATCTTTACCAAAGGTCAATCCCTATCTGCTTTTCCTAATCAGCTGTGGAATTAAAGTAGAGATTTAAAGAGGAAGAACTACCGTTTGCCAAATCTAATACCTCTCCTTTTTTACCTAACGATAGGGTCATTCACCTTTTCATTAAGCGTATGCGGCCAGTTAACCAATCCCAGTCTGTTCTTATTATGTACAAGGAAAGATTACAAGAGCAAGTACAGAGATGTTGTACTGTAGGGGATCATCAGGAAGGAAGCTGACCCAACCGTCTCAAAATGTTGCAGTACTGAGTTATTTTCCTTCCCATCTCCTTTCTTTCTACTCAATTCAAGCTCTATTGTGGATACTAAAAAGCACCCTAATGTGACTGAAAAGGTCCAAGGGAGAATCATAGAATGGCCAGCATTGGAAGGGACCTTAAAGATCATCTAGTTCCAACCCCCCTGCAGAGGCAGGGACAACTTCACTACGTCAGGTTACTCAGGGCCCCATTCAAGCTGGTCTTGAACACTGCCAGAGATGGGGCAGCCACAACTTCCTTGGGCAGCCTGTCCCAGCATCAAACAAAACAACAAAAACAAAACATGTGACTTTAAAAAAATCAGAAGATGCGTAGAAGAAAATGCACACTTTAAACCAGAGTGAAACAGTACTACTGGAGGTGGGGATTAAGGTTGCTATACTATAATTATTGAAGAGAAAAAACACCAAATCAAAGCAAGACCAAGACTAGTAGGTAAAGAAGCAGCTACATTGCAACAGATATCACAGAAAGAGCATCCAGGAGATGTAGGCTGTATTTAGTCCTGTCAAAGACTAAAGCCTAAAGAAAAATACGTCAGACTACAACTCAAGCCAACACCTTTTAGGAAGGAACTGGCGGCAAGAGATTCAGCAAAATGACAAGAATATCTCGGGATAGATTCCAACAAAACACCTCAGACCAGAGTGCTATAGATGTAAATAAAAGAAACACTATCAGTGAAAACAGCATCCTGGAAAAAGGAAACATAAGGGGTGCATTCAGGGCAGCTTTTCAGACAGGACCACACCACCAGCCTCCATTTCACAAACAGGTTCCTGCTGGCAAGACCTCCAAATGCACAAATCTGACAACGGAATCTAGACCAGACGGCCTCACGCTTTTCTGGTCCCTCTACTTCCATCACAGTTTGGTTTTTTACTGTGGGTGTGATGCAGGCTACGTTTTTGCCAAAAGACTGGAAGATACTTTCCACCAGGACTCAGGGTAGGACTGGAGTGGCAGCGGGAGAGCCTTCAAAACTCTTATCATTTTAAAATAAAGCATTCATCTTCTCACTTGATTTCTGTTGCTGTCAGATGTAAGAGCTGATTTGTTACACAATACAACAAATGTCAGAAATCAGCAGCGAGTTGTTCTGGGTAAAACTGCATTGGATTACTTAGCATCACAGTCATCCTGAGAATCAACAAAATCCAACATTACATTCAGAAGAAACCTTTAATGATTCTGATAAATTATGACCATACATGGGACTCTCCACAGAAAATAGGGACTTGCCAGCCCTGGCAGCTGCCCAACTACAGCATTTGACACTGACTTCAGCTGGGTATAAATATAGAATAGTGCATAATGGGCATCGGCTTCTAACAGCAGGGACACCTTGAGCTGAATTCAGTTCTAGAAAAGCAGCATCTAGGGGAGATTGTGTTGCTACATAAAAGATCCTTCTCCCTTCCTTCTCTTTTCCCAAAGGATGAGACCATAAAGCAAACTTTATATTTTCTAGTCTTGGAGGTGTATGCTAAGGACAGAAGACTACTTACCTTGGGTATCTGACTTTCACCTAAAATTAGGCACCAAAAGTGGCATTCAGTTCATATTTGGGTCTATACAGCATAGGTGGGTACATCTGACTTTATCAGGGTCATCTAGAAAGCAACTTGTATTTGATCAGATAAATAAGCTCCATTGATGATCTCGGACAGATCAGCAATGACCCCAACAGGAAACTAGATATCTACTCAGCTGTGGACATCACCACCTAAAATCAGCGAAGCAGTACTCTTAAAGAAAGTGCCCAGGCTGTCAAAGTAGTGGAGACATGTCCTCTTGAGGGGTTTTAGATTTAATTTTAAAGGCTGGAGAAAAAAACCTGTTAGGACTAGTAAGGAAACAATGCAGAAAGTGATTAATGAGGAGCTATAATCACAGTATGCTTGATTTGTTTTGCAACACAGAACAAATCCTCAAGTTAGGGCTGCAGCAAATATCCAGCTTTTAAAAGGAATACAGCCTGTTTGTCTTCACTGAACTGAATCCTCAACATGCAACATCTAATTAAAGACTCCAAAAGTCTGTAAATACTCTGACAAATATTGATACATCAGCTGAGATCCTCACTTGGCTACTTGGCTAAGTCTTGTCTCATTTACTTCAGTGACTCTGAGAATGACTGGTGATTTCATCATCTTCAGCTCCTAATAAAACAGCTAGCTCAAGCGAAAACATGTATAAAGTGGGTCCTTCTGACACAGAAACCAAAGAAATTACTTCTCATAAAAGTAGATTAAATGAATCTCTCACTGTTCGTGTCTACAGTTGTAAGATATCTGGGAAGCAGACTTCCCAAAGTCCTTCTCATAAAAATGAACAATACAACAAAGGATCACATTCAGAGCTGACTCACAGCAAAGATGCATTATGAAGAATTTGACTCTGCCACAGTCAAACTGTTTACACCACTTAGACTAACGGGGTGAGGTTTAACAGGGACAGGTGCAGAGTCCTACATTTTGACCACAGCAACCCCCTGCAGCTACAGACTGAGGGATGAGTGGCTGGAGAGCAGCCTGGCAGAGAGGGACCTGGCAGTTCTGGTTGGCAACCGGCTGAACACGAGCCAGCAGGGTGCCCAGGAGTCATGAAAGGCCAATGGCATCCTGGCTTGTATCAGGAATAGTGTGGCCAGCAGGACTAGGGATGTAATTCTCCCCTGGTACTGGGCACTGGTGAAGCCTCACCTCAAGTAAGGTGTTGAGGTGCTGGAGTGGGTCCAGAGGAGAACAATGAGGCTGGGGAAGGGACTGGAGGGAAAGTCTGATGAGGAGAGGCTGCGGGAGCTGAGGGTGTTTAGCTTGGAGAAGAGGAGACTCAGGGGGCACTTTCTCCCTCTCTACAGCTCCCTGAAGAGAAGTTGTAGACAGGTGTGGGTTGGGTTCTTCTCCCAGGCAACTAGTGATAGGACAAGAGGGCAGGACCTGAAGCTGCACCAGGGGAGGATTAGCTTGGATGTTAGGAAGCAACTCCTCATGGAAAGGGTGATCAGACCCTGGAATGGACTGCCCAGGGAGGTGGTGGAGTTCCCATCCCTGAAGGTATTTAAGGACAGACTGGATGTGTCACTTAGTACCATGGTCTAGCTTGTGAGTCATGGGCTGGGCTGGATGATCTTACAAGTCTTTTCCAGCCTCAGTAATTGATTCTGTGACCAATCTGGCCTAAAATACCAAAAGCATGGTCAGTTGGATGCTTAGGGTCTCATTCTTCATGCTGTCGTGTAACATTTACATGCTTAGGAATATTTTTTCCTATTCATTTTCTGAAATCACAATGCCACCAGCAGCAAAAATCTAGATACCAATCACATTTCAAATTACAGCTCAAGTCTGACTTTGGTATCAGTTTTTATTATTTTCCTATCTGCCTGATGCTAAACCTACCCAAAGGTTATAAACATAATACAAGTCAGCAAGCAGAGGTACATAATTAAGATGCATACAAAATACCCCATATGGCAAGTAAATATTCTCATTTTAATTATATTATTATCTGGGTTTATGTTACTAAATTGCTAAGCAGTTTCACATATAATTGATTTTCCACAAAAAGTATTACCAAAGTGATTCTGTAGTTTGAAACAGCATGAACTTAATAATATACAAACAATTTTTCTCTCAACACCTATAAGGCTGCATGGGATTTGTATGCTGAAATAAATATTCCTTCACATTAACAGTAATTTTGGATGTAACATAAAAACTCAGTGATTTTTTTTTTCTCTGTGGTTGTTAAGAAGAATACTAATAGTGCCTCCTGCGAGGATGTACTTCGTAGGTGCTTTTGCAGATTATGAAAATAGTTGCAAGGAAATATTTGGATAAAGGAAGACAAAGCTCCAGGTAGCAATAGGTTTCATACCGAGTTGATAAATGCAATTAGGGATCAGAAGGATGAACAATTACTTTAGTGGAGTTTCAATACAGGAATGCAGTACCAGATGATTAGAAAACTGGAAAAATATCGTATTTTGCCTATTGCAGAAGCACTTGGCAGCCCCAGCAAAAGTGAGGAAACCACTGTGTCAGGGCAACGGATATTACATGCCCTAAGTGTTCACAGGCTCCATAATCAAGTATGAGAAAGGAGTACATGCTTAATCTCAAGAAACTATAAACATCCATTACCCCAGCACAATGCAAAGAATACTATGAAGAATAAAAATGAAGGGGATCTGGGGGACTGTGGTGGGTGAATCAGTTCCTCCCCCACCACACAGAAAAGCAGAGCAACACAGAACCCTCAACTTTACTTCTGATGAAGAGGTGGACACTTTCCACTGCCACTTTTAATGAAGGAACTATGAATTTATCAATGTTGATAGCTTGCCAAACCAATTGCAGCAATACCAAAGGGTGTGTGTCACTAACAGCTAGACTTTCTTGTGTAATTGATTACCAGAGACCAATACTGCCAGCAGCGTTCCACTCAGACACTGAGCACCTCCAACTGCATTGCACTCCTGCCGTCTAAAGCAGTCTCCTCAAGACTGAGAGGCATGGTGGGGATCCTCACAGTCCTTCCGATGTGAATTAAAATTAAACTGCACTTGGTAACTTAACCTCTGATTTGAGTTCCTCTTCAAACTTGGAGGTAAAAACATTGGGATCAACAAACATGGGCTGATTAGCTGAGCAGCTCTAACTCAGTTATTGTTTCCATTATGTGGTTAATAGCCTCTTCTGAACAGGCTTGATTTTTGTATCTGTTTGCATTAGAGTCAATTTGTGGTATGAGATTGGTATTATTTATTTAATGCTACACCCAGTTGCAAAGTTAAAGGTATGACAAGCTTCTGTGAATTTAATTAGACTACTGTGAGACACAGGCGTCTGGAGATGCTGTAAATTTAGTAAATAGGTCTGGTGTGGTGAATGGTCGAATGGAGGTTACCAGCTCCATCAAGCTGCTTTAGTAATTTCAAAAGTTTTATGGGCTGGTGTTTTGACCTGAATTGACCAGACTTTTGGGACTTACTCATTTTGTGCAGCTTAACTTTCAAAATCAAATTGATTTTTTAAATATGTAAGGTTAATCTGAGACTGAACAAGTTCAAATTCAGAGGCAAGCTAGGATTCAGTCTCACTGAGCAATGTGACTGTGCTATGGGGATTCTTTAATCCATTGGAAGCTGCAGAATTTTTTTCATTACTAAAAATGGTTCATATTCTAAAAGGCAGAAGAATTTCATAGCAATAAACATTAACACTTTTTGCCTATTTTGTCTAAATCCTTCTGCTCTAAGTGCAACAGAGCCTTTCTCCCTTTTCTTGTTCCAATATGTAATTGACAGCTCTGTCCAATGTCCTATCCTACCTTTTGATTTTTCCCCTGGCTGCTAACAGCATACACCATTTTATACAGCTCCAGTCTATTAACCAAGTGCCTGACCTTGTGGGATGCTGAACACCTGCTGGAATACACTCGCTGCCTGTAATTCTCATTGATTTTATGAGAAGGAGAGAACTTGCACTCTCCTAGGTCACTCAGTTTGACAATCAAAACCTCACTAGTAAAGATAAGAGCTCTTGGTGGACCCCTTTCCAGACAGTCAGACCAACATCAGAGGTCTCTGCTTCCAGAGCACCCAGCCTGGGACGGTTGCCAGACAACATTAATTGTTAAGAAAGAAAAATTAGGAGTAGAGTTAGTCTTCATTTTTCACACAGTCAGTGGTGAGAAATGATAAGACGTGCCTCACTGGGTCTCAACAGTAGTCCACCTAGACTAGTATCATGCCTCTGACTTGCACAGGCAGACACTAATAAGGACAGCCCATAAGCCAGTCTGCTTTAGACAGTCTCTACTTTGTGTACCGCTAGCTGTTCCCGTAGGCACGTCAAAAGGTACATTCCTGCCTCTAATATTGTCCTCTAGATCCATCAGAACAGGGTTGGTGAATAGCAACAGATTAGCCTTGTCTTGCTCCTTGGTGACTTTGGAAACCTAGGTCCTATCCTGCCTCAGCCTCTTGCTTTCCAGCTGAAGTATCCCACATCCGTTAACTCACCTTCAGGCAGCTGCTCCACACACTGCCCTTCTTTGCACCTCCTCTAGCTACCCCGTGTCCTTGGCATAGAGCCACAACTGCTCACAGTGGCCAGAAATGGGACACTCCACAGGTATAAGAGCCAAATGGTGTCTTCTCCACTGCTCTGAGTGACGCAGGATCTGAGCCACTGAGCTTTGTGTTTATTGCCAGCGGCTACAGGAGCTGTCACACTTTGAGCAGCCATGTGCATCCAAGCCCGTCAGCCCAACCGCCTTTTAAGGAGTAGCCCCCTTCAGACATGAGTCATCTGATTTATTTTAGTCATATGATTAATTTAAGATGAAATAAACAGCACCTTCTAGGTGCCTGCTCTTTCCTGCTGCTGTAAAAGTAGTCTCCATAGCTGAGATGGGTACAGACGCCCGGGCTGTGGCTGTGTAGGGCTGACCAGAAGAATCTCTCCTGGCATGCTTCTGATTTTCAGATGTGCTCCCTGCCTCCTTGTATTAGGATCTGAGAAGAAGTGATCTAAGGGTAGGAGTCCTGAAGCATCATGCAGTGATTTAAAATTCGTTTTAACCCAGGCAGAGGTTAGAGAAGAATGGGAGATGTTCTCAGCACAGGTTCACTCATGTGCAGGTTTTCAGGGCAGGTGTGGATTGGGCTAGGAGTTAAAAGGGAGTTTCTTTGGCAAACAAAATAAAGAACATTCAAAGAACTAGGTTTACACAGTGATGTCAATGAGAATATAAACTTGTGATAAAAAAATATTGAAATATGCTCTAGCGAAGACTGGAATTAGGAAAGAACAATTGAAGGGTGATAGACAGCTAAACACCACTTTCTTTTGCTTTCCCTTTTCTTGGAGAGTATGTTTTTCATTTCAGGAATATGACTAGTGTATAATGAAGTGTGGGAAGTGACAGATAGAACAAAAGATTGAGTACTAACTGCTGTCCTACCAGTTTTGTGCCCTAGTCACTACCACAGGAGTGACTCATTCTGCTGTAGTTTACAGGCACAAATCTGGCACCACTCAAGAAAACAGTAAAAAGGAGTGAGTATATGAAGAGGTAAAATGTCCCAGCTCTGCACTCCAGTTCAGCCTTGTTTTGAGTGTCCTCAAAGTTTGCACAGTAAATTAACCTCCAGCAAGACAGTTCATGTGTGATTTATCTGGTGTCTTGCCTTGGTTTTAGTGAACTTTCCTGTGAGGGAGAATATTATAATCAGCTTTGAACACAGAGTTGTTCACAACCTCTAACTATGGAGACATGTGTCCTCAAGTTGTGTCAGGAAAAGTTTAGATTGGATATTAGGAAGAAATTCTTTACTAAGAGAGTGGTTGGGCACTGGAACAGGCTGCCCAGGGAGGTGATAGAGTCACAACCCATGGACGTGTTTAAAAAACAAGTAGGTTGAGCAGTTGAGGCTATGGCCTAAGGGTTAGGGAGATATTGGGATGAGGGATGGACTTGATGATTCTGGAAGTCCTTTTCAGCCATAATGATTTTATGATGTAACCATATCTCTATCTGGCTTATTTACTTGTAATTCTCAGGGTAGCAAACTGATAATAAGCTCCTGCTATATCACTGGAAGTGGTAATAGCCTTTCATTTAAATCAGTAAAAGACACAACCATGAGCTATAAAAGTTTAGCTATACAAATTTAAAGACCTGGAAGCTGCAAAGATCAAAGGTGAAAGCTTATCATAGAATAGAATCATAGAATCATTTAGGTTGGAAGAGACTTTTGAGATCATCAAGTCCAACCATTAATTCAGCACTAATTCACCAACAAACTGTGTCCCTCAGCACCACATCTACACATCCTTGAAATAGTTCCAGAGGCAGTGACTCCACCACTCGACTGGGCATCCTGTTCCCATGCTGATAACACTTTCAGTGAAAAAAACGTTTCAGATTTCCATTCTAAACCTCCCCTAACTTAACTTGGGGACACTTCTTCTTGTCCTATTGCTTGTCACTTGGGAGAAGAGACCAACGCCCACCTTACTACAACATCCTTTCAGATAGTTGTAGAGAGCAAGGTCTTCCCTGAATCTCCTTTCCTCCAAGATAAACAACCACAGTTGCCTCAGGACTTAGAATCATAGAATCATTAGGGATTGGAAGGGAATCATTAGGGATTAGAATAATAGAATCATAGAAAGATCATCTAGTCCAATCCCCCTGCCACAGCAGGATCACCTAGACCAAGTTAGAACCACAGAACCACAGAACATTAGAGACTGGAAAGGACCACGAATCCAGTCCAATGCCCCCACCACAGCAAGACACCCCAGATCGAGTCTTCTTGTGAAAAGAGACCCTCCAGCAGCTTCACTGCCTTTCTTTGGACACACTCCAGCACCTCAGTGTCTGTCTTGAAGTGAGAGGACCAAAACTGTACACAGTATTTGAGGAGCATCCCTCACCACTGCCAAGTACAGGGGAGCAATCCCTTCTCTGCCCCAGCCTGTGGCATTGCAGGGGGTTGTTGGGACCCAAGTGCAAGATGCAGCACTTGGCCTTGTTGAAGCTCATAAAACCAGCCACAGCCCTCCAATCCAGCCTGTCCAGGTACCTCTGTAGAGGCTCTCTAATCCCCAGCATATTCACCCTCCCACTTAACTTGGTGTGGTCTGCAAACTTATTGAGGATGCTCTCAATCCCCTTGTCCAGATTGTTCATAAACGTGTTAAAGACAACAAGTACCAATATTGAGCCCTGGGGAACACCACTTGTGACTGGACACCAGCTGGTTTTAACCATCATTCTGGGCCCAGCCATCCAGCCAGTTTTGTACTCAGCAAAGCAAATGCCCATCCAAGCCGTGAGCAGCCCGTTTCTCCAGGAGAATACTGTGAGAAACGCTAGTGAAGGCTGTAATAAAACTGTCACTTCACCATGCGGTGAGAATACTCGGAATAGCTTTCTTTTTACTAGCATTACTAGTAGTCATTAGAGTCAGTGCAGTGAGTGCATTTATGAGCAGCAACTCCGAATTTATTATAGCTGTCATTTCAATAAACTGTTATTTTTTGGCTTTGCAGAACAGTTTCAGTTTAAGCTTTTCAGGCTCTGGCAGGCAAAAAATAAACTACCTTTAGCAAGACAGCTCTCCTGTTTCAACTCTAAGTGAGCTTTGGCCTTTTGTGTCTTTCCACATATACGAACCAGGGCTCTGTGCAATTCTTGCAAGACCTGACCTCACTTCCAAAGATCATACAACTCTTTTTCTTCTTGAACTCCACAAGGAGCTCCCTGTTAAGCCAAGGTGATCTTCTGCCCTGATTGCTTGCCTTTCAACACAGTGGAGTTACTTGCTCCCATGCTTCTAAAAGACTGCTTTGAAAGACTGACCAGCACTCATGGTCTCCTAAGCCCTCAAAAGCAAAATCAGAGGGTACTCTGTTAAACAGCTCCCTGAATAGCTTCAAGTTTGCTTTCCTGAAGTCCAGAGTAGCAACCCTGCTGTCCTTTTCTCATTACACTGAAAAACTTCACCTTAACCATTTCATGATCACTGTGGCCAAGAGAACCATCTACCATCACAACTCCTTCTCTATTCACATCTTTTCTAGTTGTCTCACTGTGCACCTGTGACAAGAAGTTATGTCATACAAATTCAGAATTTCCAGCAGTGTGGTATTTCTAGTTGGTCTGTGAATTTGAAAGCTTTCATAAGAATGAGGGCTACCAATCTAGAACTTTCTCTTAATTGTCTACAGAATAATTCATCAGTCCTTGCATCTTGGATGGGCAATAAGAAGTAGACATCCACTACAACATTTCCATCATTTTCCATCACCCTAATCCTTAACCAGAAGCTCTCCACTACATTAGCACTAACTGTAAAGACCTTGCAATCAAACCTTCCCCTTAAGGACCTTTTCCTCAACTGCCCTGCCTATCAATCCAGAACAACCTGTAGCCTTCCATCCCAGCACTACAGCTGTGGGACTCATCCCACCAAATCTCCCTAATGATATCGTAGCTCTGGGAGCTGACCAACACTTCCAGTTCATCCTGATTGTTCCTCAAATGCACTTGGGCAAACTCATGCCATGCCACTAGCAGTGCTTTTTCCCATCTTTTTCACTGAGAATTAAATATTTCAGAGAGTCAACTCTTCAAACTCTTCTGGAATGATAAGCAAAGCTGACATGGGCAGTATCATTATTTTGGAGGAAGTCAGTGATTGCTATCAACCTGTCCTTTGGTCTATAAACAATTACAGAAGTGAGTGAAGCTGCTGAACCTGATAAACTTATGCCAGATATTCACATTTTCTCTGCTCTTATTCTCTTCTTCTTTTTTTTTTCTCCGTTACCTGAAATAATAGGGGTTTTCCACCAGCAATTGAGGGTATTCCCTGAAATGGCCTGAGCTCCTATGCAGAAGGAGAGAGAGAAATGCTGCACTCAGTGAAGCTTATTTTGTTTAGACGAGAAACAAGGTGTACTTTTTCCTCCCCTAAACAAAACATTTTTAAGAGCAGAATAGAGGATGTTTAAATCAATAACCATTAAGAAACACAAAGCTGCTAAAAGAATACATTATCAGGGTTGACATAGAAATTACTGGGTGAAGCTCTGTTTATGCAAGAGGGGTCCAGATTAGGTGATTCTAGTAGGTCTTTCTGGCATTGCGGTCTGAGAAACTATGAAACATGAGACCAAATAAAGTAAAATATTGCTCATCCCTGTCACAGTTTTTACAGAATGCTTCCCCAGTGATGAAAAACTTCCCTCATTCACTTATCGCAGCGAATTTATTATCATTTGAGGTAGTTTATTAGATGTCATATTGTCAAAGTCACTGTTTTGATCACTTAAATTCCAAGTCCTTCCTTCTTTTCAAAGGGAAATAAATAAGAGAGTAAACACAACAGTCACACTAACTGGTAGCACTATCAAGAGCTTGAGACAAGAGGACATAGGGTCAAGGAAGGTAGATAAGGCTCCCAGGGTTGGGGGGGTGCTCAGTAGCCATTACAGTAACCATTACAGCCTGGAATCTGTGTCACAGACCAAGAGCCACGTTCAACTGAGAGTACCCAAGAATACAAAGCAACAACCTGATCCTACAGATGCTCATGGGAGTTTTGCTGTTCATTGAGGTGAGCTCCATACAGTCAAATACTGAATAACTGTCTTCTCTAGGTGATTCTGTTCTAGCAGTGGGGGCGTTGGACTAGATGATCGTCAGATGTCCATTCCAACTCCAACCCTTCTGTGATTCTTTAAATGCCACAAGAAAAGTGTTACAAATATGGAATTAAATCCTGCTTAGTTCAAAACTAAAGGATATTTAGGCAGTCAAGAAACACACTCACAAGCTATGACATCCTACAGCTTAACCTGTAGAAGAAAGTAAATCATAAATGTCCAGTATAGTGGAAATTCACCATTTGTTCCTTCCTGTACTTGTTCCCACCGTAGCAGGTTATTGTGCACTTGCCCTTACTGCTAAGGAAATACTTGCACACCTCCCCTAGAAAGGGCATTTCAGTTCCTCCAGTTAACCCTCTGAGAGTGCACAAGCACTCCATGCTGCTGCTGGGACAGTTCAGGGTTCTGTTTGACAGGAACCAGAACTCTGTGCTGCACTTCTGCATAGCTGACCAAGCTTCAGAAGTCTTCTATAAATGTACACAGCCACCAGTCTGGCTTCTCTAGGTGCCTCTACGTCTTAGGGTTAAGTGCAGTATGTCATATGCCTCACATTTCTCCTTAAATTCCAAAATTCCATAAAGACTAAATACATGTAATCCCCCTGTAATGTGATGCACTGTGCCAGGGATGTAAGAATAAATAATACGTCAAAGCCTTTAGAATTAGAAATACTCCCACTTTTAGTCTTCCATTTCTCCTTCTTATTTTAAGCAACAGATTAGTTGCAAGTCAAAATTAGTCATTTAGGGAAGAAAGCACAGTTCTGGACCATGGACTCTTCATCTGTAAATTGCATTCCATGGCAAAATGAAGCTGAGATTTCCTCACAAATAAGTCCACTGTGATGTGACTGCATTCATCACACACAGGGGCCAGTTCAAGATCTTGTAAGCATCATTTTTAGTGTAAAATTGACTATTGGAATTCCATTAAGCTTAAAATTAACAGTTTATTTTCAAACAGTATTAGTCATAATTACTAGAGTTCAGCTTCTGATTACTCTGGGAGCATGTATTCATCACACATTTGGACCCTAAATAGAACCTTCCCATAGTCACCATAGATTGTTGCCAATTGACAAGCATATTACTGGAACAAAATTAAAATGAAGTTGTAGCTTGAAGTGATAAAACCAAGATGATAGTCAATATGTCACCCATGGTTGAAAAATCTGGCTGATTACATAAAGGTATCTCAGCAGAGTGAAAAGGAGACAAATAGCATCTAATCCCTCTGTGGAGTACCTTCAATAAACTTCACTGTAGTTATTCCACTGCCAAGATTAGCCCACAAACTTTGAATTAAAGTATGAAGCAGGCTCTGACAACACGACTGGAATTTTTTCATTATTTTAATCCTTGATGAGAGAAAGAAAACACGCAGGAAAGTAATTGCTACATGTATGATTCTCCAATTACGGGCACTGTTTCTTAGCCATCTCTTCACTCCCATTAATGTTTTATCAAAAGGCTTTTGAAGAAAATAAGTGTTTTCAATAGCACCAGCAATGTAATAACAGACTTTTGTAAAGGAGATCTTTTCTGTGGAGAAACAGCCTTCTACTTGTTCAGATAGCTTAATCCTCACTTATGTTTTTGGTTTAAGTGGATACATGGAAAAAACCCTCCTAAGATTGGTCTTTTCTACTTCCACTCCTCCATTGCAGCACTGTTTGAAAGAGAACCTATTTTAAATAGTGTTACATAGAAAAGAAATGCAAATCCTCTTGTATATTCTGCTCAGCCGGAAGTACTCCCATAGGGGTCCAGCCTGAGCAAAAACATCTTCTTTATATCTCTATGTAGGCAGAGAGAGTAGACCCTGAACCCAGCCACAGACTATCATCACCCCTTATCCAAGTCAGCAGGAAGGAATTGCTCAAGGTTTTGAGATTCCTTTGGTTTACAGTGAATGTTCATTACTTTACAAAAGCAGAAAAATTACCAGTTCACAAATTTTCACCAGAAATTTTGCTGATCTTTCCTCTGGTTTTATAGACTGTTGTGCACAAAGCTTCTACACCCAACTTAGATCAGATAAAAACAGGAATCAAAATGTAGGGCTGGCCGAGATGACACAATGGATTCATAAATCACAAGGGCAAATTGATGGATATGATGTGATGTATTATATGATACAGGATCCGTTAGCCTGACCTTTCCTTTCCCCACGGAACTTTAACAACTGACTCCTGCATCAGGTCTATAATGTCTCAGTGAGCTATAGCCCATCTGTGAGAAAAATATCCACTATCGATTTCAAGACATCGGGCAATTGAAAAGCCATCATATTGCAGGTTAAACTGTTTTGTAGATTAGTCAACCTCAACACTAAAAAACACACATCTTGTTTGTCCATCTTATTTTCTGACTATTGGATCCCATTATGGCTTTTCCACTGCATTGAGAACTGATGTCTACAAATGTCTTCCGTAAGTGTCAGTCATAATCAGTTCACCTCTTAATCTCCTCTTGAAGACTCAAAATACATCAAGTGTCTTAAATCTCTAAATTTATGGTCTAAATTTATAGACTTGAAACTATCTTTGTTAATTCTTGGTGAAAGATTTGTGTCAAGAGCAGTAACATTTCCATGGTTTTCAGTAGGTTTCCTGGAGATATTCTTATTGTTATTATTATTCCAGTAAATTATCTCCCCAGAATAGTGAAACCCTGATTTCCAGTTCATGTTTGATGTTCATTCCTCGGAAGCCCCATACCACCCCTGGGTGGGTGCCTGACCACCCCTTCTGTGGGAAAAAAACTTCCTAATATCTAGTCTAAACCTACCCTGTTGTAACTTTAACCCACACCCTCTTGTTCTATCACTAATCTCTTGTGAGAAGAGACCAGCACCAACCTCACCACAACATCCTTTCAGGTAGTTGTAGGGAGTGATGTCTCCTCTCATCCTCCTCTTCTTCAAACTAAAGAGCCCCAGCTCTCTCAGTCTTTCCTCATAAGATTTATTCTCCAGGCCCTTCACCA
>JAOXOE010000256.1:48925517-48941153 GCA_028565055.1 Phoeniculus purpureus
TTGAGGTGCCCAAAACTGGACACAATACTCAAGATGTGGCCTCACCAGCGCCAAATACATGGGGATGATAACCTTGCTACTCCTGCTGGCCACACTATTTCTAGGACAAGCCAGGATGCCATCGGCCTTCTTGGCCACCTGGGAACACTGCTGACTCATATTCATCTTCCTGTCTATTAGAACCCCCAGATCCCTCTCTGCCAGACAGCTGTCAAGTCTGTAGCATTGCAGAGGGTTGTTGTGGCCCAAATGCAGGACCTGGCACTTGGCCTTATTGAATCTCCTGCCATTAACATTGGCCCATTGCTCCAATCTACCCAAGTCTCTCTGAAGAGCCTACCTACCCTCTGGCAGATGAACACTCCCACCTATCTTTGTGTCATCTGCAAATTTACTAATGACACACTCTATGTCCTTATCAAGATCATCAATAAAGATGTTTAAAGTTGTTTGCCTGAGAAAGGACATCTTGCAGCTCCTCAATCCCACAGAGCATCCCACCACTTCCCTCAAAGTACATTTTATAGCTCTGTAAAAAATTAAAAGATTCTACAAAAAACAAAGCTCAAGAGCACTCACCCCTCTTCCCCTGGGGTGAACGGTGACAACACATCCCAAGAGACAAACGGTACTCACAGTGTTAAATACTTTATGATGCTGATGGCAGTAAAATTGCTCCTACAGTGGATGTTGCCATCTCTGATGAAAACTGTTGTGTTCAGATGGATTAACAGTCATAGAAATTGCAGTAATTCTTCTGCCTTTCCTACATTCTATTCAGTAATTGTCTTCTCCTGACTTTTATTGCAGTTCTAACTATGCATGGACCAGAGAAAGTATATGCAACATAATCCCTTCTTCCCCTAATGAAATGAAAAGGCCACATATACTGATATGCTGTGAGTAACCTGCCTCTATCAGAAGTCATGACTCCTCAGGCAGACATGTGAAGGGCAGATTGTGCTTAGCCCACCCCTGCTCAGGAAGGACTTGCTTCTCCCCTTTCTCTGCCAGCCCACTCCTGAGGTTTATTGCCAACTGAAAGATCAAATCTGTAATAATATTACTTTTCTACAAGGTAATGCCCACCAGGAACAACAGATTAAATAGTGTTCTATCTCAGACAATTGCTAACACACGCCGCATGAATTCTTTTCTGCCAGCTTCAGGGATTCTGATGGAGTATCTGCAGAACCTGTCTCACAAAAGTGCTTCTCTCTTTGCCTGCCTTTAGTGTACAGCAAACTAGGGAGTGGGGGCAATGAAGTAAAAAATGCACTGTCTGTAACAGACTGGGTACTACCCAAGAACTGTGATTTTTGGAGGATGTCAGGGATTTGCAGGATTGTCTCCCCCATAACAGATTCTATGCCCTCCTTGCGATTTCTGGTCACCTTCAGGAGAGTGTTAGCTCCAAAGTCTGGACTTCAAATTGGTGAGTGATGAGGGTCAAGGCAGAGCAACGCTCTGATGGAGAGAACTGTGAAAGGGGTACCCAACACACCTCAGAGCCATAAGAGTGCTTCTCGAGGAGTCACAGCAGGGAAACAGCAACCAAATACATCAATGTCAGTGTTGTCCTTGCTAGCTAAGATGCATAAGCTTTCAGCTGGCATATTTATTATTAATTATTATTAAATTTATTTATTTAAGTGTGCTTTGCATAGATAGACACATTGTCAGTCACCAAGGACTTAATATCTAAATTAGTTAGAACAAACAAATATAAGATGAAACAACAGTGTAGCACAGAGTGTGTGAGGGGATTACTAATGAAGAGAGAAAGAGAGAAGTGGTTGTTTGTAGTGGTGGATTACTTAAGTGAACCGTTAAAGAAGAACCCATGGGTGGCAGGGCGATTGGACTAGATGATCTTTCGAGATCCCTTCCGATCCCTAATGATTCTACGATTCTATGATTTAAAACCAGCTGATACGATCATTATGACAGTCTATGCCAACAATTTAATATTATTCAAATACAGGCTGCAATGTCAAAATGAACATTCACTGCAATACTTCAGCATGTGTGGCATTTAATTCCAGAGCTTACTGCCTGTTTTTCCATTATTTTTTTGTTTATTCCCTGAAGAATCATATAATGTTAGTGGTTGTAAAGGAACTCTAGAGATCATTGAATCCAACCCTCCTGCCAGAGGCAGGATCACCTAGGTCAGACCACTCAGGAACATATCCAGGTGGGTGTTGAAAGTCTCCAGAGCAGGAGACTCCAGAACCTCTCTGGGCAGCCTGTTCCAGTGTTCCTTCACCCTCATGGTAAAGATGTTTCTCCTCATATTGCGATGGAACCTTCTATGTTCAAGCTTATACCCATTATTGCTTGTCCTCTTACTGTGCACCACAGAAAACAGACTGACCCCTTCCAGTTGACACCCACTCTTCAAATATTTATAGACATTAATAAGATCTCCTCTCAACCTTCCTTTCTCCAGACTAAACAGTCCCAGTTCTCTCTTTCTTCACAGGGGAGATGCTCAAGTCCCTTAATCATCCTCACAGCACTCCACTGGACTCTCTCCAGTAGATCTGTCTCTCTTGCATTGGGGAACCCAAAACTGGACACAGTACTCCAGGTGTGGTCTCGCGAGGGCAGAGTAGAGGGGGAGGAGAACCTCCCTAGACCTCCTGCACCCCAGGATACCATTGGCCTTCTTGGTATACAAGGGCATACTGCTGTCCCATGGAGAACTTACTGTCCTCTGGGACTGCAAGGTCTTTGTCCATGATGCTGCTGTCCAGCAGGACAAACTCTAACCTGTACTGGTGCCTGAATTTAAAATCACATTCAGAAAATGAGGACAAAGAGGTTCTCCTGACACGGGAGAAAGAGGGAAGCACAGTGAGAAGAAAGGACACAGCGAGGAAAGAAACACAGCAAGAAGAGAATGGCCCAAATAGGCCATTTGGAGAGAATCAGAGTATGCAACCTCAAGGAAGAAACATGCAGGATGTTCCTAGGGCGTATAGCCTCACAGGATTTTAGTGAACTTACTATTAAAAGGGCTGGAGGTAGAAACCCAGTTGCAGAATTCATAATGTAGGTTTAGAGTAGCTGAAAAGGATAATAACTGTATCAGCAAAGCACTATGAGATAAAGAGAGGAGGAATGAGTTGGACCTGAAGGCCAAATGAGAACTCAAATGTCTTTGGCTCTTTTAATAAAGAAACGCTTTTATCTGAGGTCTTTTTCATTTCTTTTGTCCAGATAGAACAGACCAACAATTTATACTATTTATTAGATAAACCAGAATCCATTCTTCAGTGGGTGACCAGAATATACATTTGAATTCTTCCAGAAAATGATAAAGCGTTAGAAGAAACTACATGGTCTCCCAAGCTTTGAGGGTCACCTACCTCACTTCAGAGCATCATGTAGATAAACTTGGCAAAAACAACTGACAAAGAAAATACAGAGAATAAGAGTCTTTCCAGAGGTCATTTTGCTGGACCTATTACCTCTGAAGTGCATTCTTAAAGGGATTTCTTACAGTCTTCATCTCACCATTCCCTTTTGTGTCCACCTCAAGTTGGTGACCCTTAATTTGGTTTCCTTAATTCTGAAGCTGTGCATTAGGAGAGGGCTCCATAAAGCCCAAAATGGCTCATAAAACACTGGAATTTCTGGTTGCCTGACGTCAGAGTCTGCAGATGTTTCAGAGTGCATGTGAGCTAAGTCTGGCCTGTGAAGGGGTGAGTCTGAGTGAAAAATTTACTTAGGTTTCAGAGAAGGAGCATTTAGGAAAAGAAATTGAAGCTGGAAGCCACAGGGCAAATACTTTCAGTGTCTGCTCCTCTTTGTGTGATATTCTTCTGCTTTCAGAAGTATGATTCTTACAATTGTGTTGTATGGCTTCGACTCAGTCTCTGAAGTGCATTTTTATTTGTTATACTGTTAACCGGATCTAGTGTCATGGGAAACAAGATTCTCAGTTTACAGGGCATACACACACATTCCCTTTCCTCCTTGTAGCTACGTAGCACACTTTTTCTTCTGCAAGGAATGACTTGTGACACTAACAGCGAATTTTGACATGGAAAAATCATGTTGGAGAAGTACTTAACCTCTTTTCACCTGTTTTTTATGAACTCTAAGTCCTGGAAACAAATACCATACCCAAGTTACTAAATATCCCAACCAGCAATCCTATCTATATACTATTGGCAAACCACTTCAGCGCGATTCCTTCGAGCATGTTTCTCCCATCCTGCAATCTCAAGAGCCTGACTAAGACACACACTTACTCTTCTTTTGAAGATTTCATTCAAACACACAGCAGAGATTGCTCTCAGATCCAGAACACCTTCTCAAAGTATTGGATATATTTTTTTATCGTGTAGAATTCATATTCCTAACCATCTCCATCAAGAAAAATACGGAAATCTAAAAGAACTGTCAGAATGTGTTATTTTAAACATGCACATTTGAAGGCAAGTTCCAGGATTAAGGAGACTTCTTTGTAATGGAAAATAGTAGGAAGAAAGAAGACTTCGTCAACAAAAATGGATTGAGCTTGTCCAAAAGCAGACCCAAAAGTAGAAGATTCTGTTAGGTCATTTTCCAGGTAGGGTGTAGGAACACATAACAGACCACAGCTTTATGCTATGAGAAGATAATAATCATTGAGAAATTTGGGATCTAATGTCCACAGAAAGGGTTCCCATTTGCAGAGTATACAGAATGTCAGAGTAGAAGAGTCTTGCGTTGCTCTTCCTATCCCACTCTCCTGTTATAAATAAGAATAGGACCATAATATTGAAAACACACCACACCCCACCAATCTGCTTTGCAAGTATTACTTGCCAGGGGAGCAGTGGCCCTTTAGCTCTTCTTTCAGGCCCTATCCACTGTTCCTGTGCCTGTCATGATTAAGTTGAAAAATAATTGGCTGGGTGCAAAAGACCTTTAAGATCACTGAAACCAACACCAACCTAAGTGTACCAAGCCCACCACTAAACGATGTCCCGAAGCTCTATATTTACATGACTTTTAAACATGCTCAGGGATGGTGATTCAACCACAGATCATATCCTTTTGGATTATGGGGGCTGCATTTTGCTCCCCAACCTTCTTTTTCAGTTCAGGAGCCTGTGACCCTTCTGAAGAGTTTCCAGCTGTCCAGTACAGCATTCCAGTTATTCAATACATTCCACCATGTTTCCATAAGGATAATTACATCATAGATTTCCTGTTGGACAATGGCTTCAAGCTCTTCCTGCTTGCTGCCCATGCTATGTGTGTTAGTATAGATGCACTTTAGTTGATGAGCCTTTCTAAGGGGTGGAGGTCCAAGTCCTAATCGATCATTCCCAAGCACTACTGTAAGTCCTAGCTTGTTGGTGTTCCTTGTGTCTTCCCTACCACACAGCACACTGTCTCCTACCTCCCTTTCCCCCTCAAATCCAGTTTAAAGCTGTCAATAAGCCCAGACAACTCATGTGCATAAATCCTTGCTCTTTGAGAAAAGTGTACCCCATCTGCCACCAGTAGACCTGGTGTCATGTAAGACAACCCATTATCAAAAAACCCACTTCCTGCTGCTGACACCAGACTAAGAGCCAGGAATTGATCTAGTGGGTCTTCCTCATACTCTCTGGGTTACTCCCTGCAACTAGAGAGATAGAGAAGAACACTACTTGTGCTCCCAATCCCTTGATCAGTTGACCTAAGGCTCTGAAGTCTCTCTTGACTGCCTTTAGGTTTGTTATGTCTAGTTCATCACCAACTACCTGAAACGGATCAGGGTATGTCCTCTGGTCTTGAGGCAAATCACTACTGCACAGCACATATTAGTATGGCTTAACTGTCTTCCATGAACACCCAGGCAATGGTCAAACCCTCTGTCTGGGGAAACACTTGGTGTACTGGAACAAAACCCTGCCAAGGACTGTGCATAGACTCCCCCCCAAGACTAGTGCTCAGGGCTCTCTACCCTAGTCTGGGGCTATTTTGTACAAACAGTGGAGCAGTAGAGACCTAACCATGGAAATTATACAAAATCTCAAGTGCAGTGGTAGGTGCACAAAGACACGGAGTTGTTAATGATAGATGTTACAGACCTCTGCAAGCAACTGGAAGAACCCCAGATACTGCTACAGAGGCTGATGTAAGCAATTAATTATGTTTTGATTCTGTGCCTGATAATGGTTAGGTCTGTTTTCAGGGTAAAAAAAAAAAGCGTTCTCCTGAATATTTAATGTTTTTAATTTATTCTTTCCATTCTGTGATTAATTTTAGGTGCCTCTATAGTTACATGTAACTAAAGGGGAAAAAAGAACAGATTAATTTCTGAATAAACTTACAAGAGCTATTGTTCTAGTTCGAAAAACAAGATAGCCTGAGATAGACTAATTAGATTCAAAAAATCCAGTAAAAGGTGAAAAAGTCCAAACAGCAATAATGAAGTTTTTTCTGGCAATAGCAACTTACACTGAAATCTATTTTTAATGAGACAAAGAGTTAGGAAAAGAAAGTACATGAAAAAGGAGTCTTACACCATTCCACAAAGAAATTTGATTTTAACACCGAAACTGTCCTCTTTGCACACAAAAATCTGTCTTTAAAACATAGGCTGGAGGGTTATGGAAATAAAGGAACTACAGCCAAAATGAGAGTTCTATAGTCAGTACCACAGTACCACCTTGTGGGGAAACAAAAGTGGCTTCAGGATTGACTTCTTCCACCGCACACTTTCACATAAACATAAAATTCAAACTAAGACGAACGAAGCAGACTCAGGCACCAGCAATGTTGGTGAGACATGATTTCTGCCACTGTCAAATCATTATTTTTTGAAGAATCCTTGTTCCAGTCAAAAACTTTCAGAAGTCTAACGAGAAAACTTCTTAGAAGAAAAATGCCTCCCTTTATATTTGTTTGCGTTCCTTTCTTAACTCCCATTTGCTGCAAATTTATTTCTCTTGCTACACCAAAGCAAAAGAAGGATTGCAGCAGGCGTGTCAGACTGCACCTCCACTGCAGTGCTTCCTAAAGTTAGAGGCTGTGGCACAGACAAACAAATGCCAGGATCTTTGAGATGACTTTCGTAACTGATCTAGAGATTAGACAGTAATATTCCTGAGTACATCTGAAGCAATAAGCTTATCAAATCCTTAGATACCCGAAGGGAACTATCACCTGCTTTTCTCAATTTCTTTCACAGAGTGAAAGAAATTTCTATGATTAAGTAATTGCTGGCTGTCAGTAGAAACAGTTGCCCAGTCATCATATTTAAAGAGCTCTATTAAATGTAATTTTCACACTTTCAAATATAACTTCTTAAAGGCATCTCTGAATTTAATGCACTTAATAAAGCAACTAGTTCTTCGTTTCCTGGGTGTTTTGAATATTGATCAAACCAACCCTCTGCATTCTGCCAATGGGCAGCACTTACAGCAGCAGATCCTGTTTGGGGTATTCTTTGCTGGAGACCAATAGTCAGGTCAAAATGGCATATACTGTGTCAAATCATCGACAACCACCTTCAACATAAAGATGTCAGGGGAAGAGGGGACTATTCTTTATAGGAATTTTTATTTAATTGGTTGGTTAGGGGTTTTTTTCCAATAGAAAAGCAGAATTTAAATTTCTTTGTATTCATGCTTTGGAAAACCTCCCATTAATGGAAACCATGCAGGATCAAACCCACAAGAAACAAAACAAAACAATGTTCAGGTTTACACTTCACACAAAGCTAGGTTGTGAATGTAGACATCAAGAGTTCAAGGGCTGATCTACTGGCAGCTGTATTCTACTGAGAGACTGATGCTGGCTTTAGATGACCTTTAAGGTCCCTTCCATCCTAAACCATTTAGCTGGTTTGAGGAAAGATCCAAATGGTGAGATTCTTCTCACCTTACTTTAAAAGAACAGAAATTAGGTCATTGATCCTGTTGCCACACACACATGCATAGTATCAGCTCACATTCCCCTGTATATACTTTCTAGACCTTCAGTTTGTGACCTACATCCCGTATAGAGGTCTCAGAAACATTTAAGGGCCTCCAAAGTCACTAGATGGCTATGGATAGGAAGATTAACTAAGCCCTAGGTGTCTAACTGAAGTTTGTCATACAGACTCCATCTACAGTCAGTAGAGAAACAACAGACATCTCCAAACAATAATTCATCATGTCTGAGCATATGACAGATGGGAAGTAATACCCTCTGAAGATGGCTATCTGTCCTGTTTGATCAAAGAAGGAGCTTGGAAGGAACAGGTGTCCCTTCTGATATGAATTCAAAAACCAGATACTTTCTCCTTATTTTTGCAGTGGCAGAAACTGTAATCTGAGTGACAGGTAGTGTTCAGGAGCAATATCTCTGCACCTAGCTGGTCTTTTAGGATCCCATCACCTTCCCTGCTCTCTTCCTAACACAGGCAGCTCCTCTCTTCAAATGTGCATTTCAGATGACTGAAAGTATTCAAACCTCCTGCATGTCTAACTGACTTTGTGCACTCCATCTCCACAAACCAACACCTCAAAGTCATGGCTTCCCACAAATTCCTCAAGTTCAATCCTTATCTCCACAGTCTCCATCAGAGTGGATCTGCCACATATTCCAGGAGTAGATATCATCCTATAAAACACAGAGCTATGGTTGCTGCTATCACCCAACACACGTGCTTTGGAGCATCTGCTGTGCCACCACCTGTACATGCCCTACACTCTGGAAGGTCAAAAGACCTTCTCAGATGAAAAAATAAGCAAGTCTTAAAGTCACAATTTCAAGCTAGCTGTAAATCTGGGTATTGGCTAGGTTTGGAGTTTTGCTCCATCGTTATGAAACCTATGTATTTAGTTTTGTGATGTAACTTCATATTCCTTCCTCTTTAGAAGACTCCCAAAAGGGCACAGACACCTCATAAAGTAAATAGACAATGGAATTCCTGCAAGAAGTCATTCTGCCTGCCCCCAGAAGGAAGTGGACAGACGTATCTGTGTTTTAGTGAAGACTCTTCCCAGATACAAGAATCACAGAACGTTAGGGATTGGAAGGGACCTCGAAAGATCATCTAGTCCAATCCCAATGCCACAGCAGCATAACCTAGATCAAATCACACAGGAACATATCCAAGTGGGTTTTAAACCTCTCTAGAGAAGGAGACTCCACAATCCCCCTGGGCAACCTGTTCCAGTGCTCTGTCACCCTCACTGTGAAGAAGTTCCTTCTCATATTTATGTGGAACCTCCCATGTTCCAGCTTACACCCACTGGCCCTTGCCCTATCATTAGATGACCCTGAGAAGAGCCTGGAGAATGGCTGCAGAGCACCATGTAGCCACAGCAGTACTGGAGGGGCTTTCCAGCTGCGCCTCCAGTACACAACAGGAGGCAGTTCAAGCTTCTCAGCTTAACAAATTAGCCACCACTGATCTGAAACATCTGCATGCGGTCTCATTTTCAGCTTTTAATTGCTCTTCTTTATGTTGTAGATTAAGGCTTCTGCAGGAAAAGCAAAGAAAATTCTGTGCTAGACTGACCAACAGGAGATGGAAAGGAAGCAAACACAGGTGTTACGAGCCTTTCTATCTAACAGTTCAGTCACTGTGCAACAGACCACCATTCAAATCCTTCCCCTGCCTCAGAGGATTCAAAGATTCATCAAACGTTCATCTCCCAAAAGATGTCATTAAATATCATTTCTAGGGCATTATGAATTGAGTGTTCTTCATCTTGTGTCTTAAGATAATTAAAAATCAATCAAAAAGGGAGTACAATGCATTCTTTAGACTCCTTTCTTACTCTAGTGAATGACATGGGGAGGAAAAGCATCAAGGGGAAGGACTGTGAATTCAGAGTCTTTGGGGATGGATTCTCCAGTAGAAGGTGGCATCTGTAGGTTAAAATTCTCTCAGACTTTTTAAGCATTGAGCCTTGTTGCAGGGAGTGAATTTAAGAACTACTAGGTATAAAAGAGAATGCTTTTATATTCAGCAGCATGATCTTCACTAAGAAGAAATCTCTCAAGTGTCATTAACATCTAACCTACCAGTCTGATACCAAGGGATAGATATACTTGTGCTTAGATACAAGAACTTATTGAGATTATGCCAAAAGTCAGGCCTTAGCAAGTAAATTAGGTCAGCACTTCTATTACATTGATCTGGGTTTTGAAGTAATGGCTCCAGCAATAGCCTGAAGAACAGTGCCCTTCTGAATATTTCATTACCCAACAAGCGATGCAATGATATAAACCACTTACTTCCTTAATCTGTGATTGCATTTGCTTTGTTTTTATTGTAAGAATGTGTTATCTTAATTGCAGATGATTCTGACTGACCACTTTTAAAAACATCTTCTAGAAAGATATCCCATCCTAATGGTGGCAGAGTACACAGTAAGTTCCTCTTTAAAAGAGCCAGATCTTTGTGATTTTTATCACATACTACAAAATAGTGACATGCAGCATACTGGTTATATGCCCTGTGAATAAGATACCGATTAGAACTATGACTATTTGGTGGTGTCTTTGGGTCTTCCATATGTACACAGGCTGGTAGCCAAGCACACATCCACAAGCAACCAGGTTTCCAATCTGCATCTTCCAAACTTCTGCCATTTTGTAGCAAGAAATTTGCTTGAACATGCTTTTCCACCAGTATTTTACTTCCCCAAAATATTTATCTTTCAAAAAGAGGCAACATTCATCCCCTTTCTTTTTGTTTTGCAGTGTTAAACATGGCAAGTTGTTTTATTTTCCTGTCTGTGATAAGCCCCCTCTTATCTTGACCATCTCTGTACCTTTTCTGTCTCAATTAATTTTTCTTGAAATGCAGATAACTAACACTATAGTCTTTCAGATTAGGTCTGAATAACCTTGAACATCTCTATTATTAGAAATATCATACAGGATACATGAGCTTGAAAGTTTTTCTAGGCGCACAAGAGTCATAGTCCTTAAAAACACTTAAAACACACACATATTCTTCAACTCTTCCCATTAAGTCTGTTACAGGATAAAAGGTGTCATGAGTTCTCATTAAGTAAGGAACTTGCTCTTGAATATTTCAAATATTATCCACTTTATTTCTCTTGTTCTTCAAGTGTCCTGCTTTTCCCCATTTGAGATTCCCATCCTACTCTCCATTAACTATGCTGTTTAAACTTGTGTCACCAGCATCACTGTCACTCACCTAATTCTCTTGTCAATGTCATTAATGAAATTGTTAAAATTAACAAGGTTGATCTCAAAATTAATTCTTAAAAATGTTAGTAACTTCTCTTCTGATAGTTCCCACTGTCTGCTTGCTACTTCCCTACTTTCCTTCCCCACCTTCATTTCTTTTAATGATCCTTGTCACATCCAGCTTAATTAGTAATTTCCCACAGGGCAATATATCAAATACAATCAAGATAGTTCTATCCATTTTCTTTGCCTAAAAATATCACAGAATTTATCAAAAATGATCTTTTGTTAATCTGAGATAATCTAACTTTGATTAAAAAGATGTGACATTTCATTCCATTTACCTCCGTGCTCTTTATTATTCTCTCTCCATCCGATCTTGTTTTAAAGCTTTGCTTTAAAGCCCACAGAGAGCCGGCCAACATGCATTTCAAAGCCTGGGTCAGTTAGCAGCTTTCTAAAATACCTTTGCTACTGCAGTTGCCCCGTAGCATTTCGGCATTTCTCTAGCAGAAAGGCTACATTTGTCTAAATTAAGTTAGAAAAAACTTACATAAAGTTAGAGAAGGATAATGCTGGTTTGGTCGTCTTAGAAAAAATTCTTCATGGAAAGAGTGGTCAGGCACTGAAATGGTCTGCCCAGGGTGGTGGTTGAGTCACTGTCCCTGGATGAGTTTAAAAGTCACTTAGATGTACTGTTGGAGGATATGGTTTAGAGGTGAACTTGTAGAATAGGGTTGATGGTTGGACTCAATAATCCCAATGGTCTTTTCCAACCTGAATGATTCTATGATTCCAAGGGAGCTGAACAGAGTACAACCAGGGTAATGTATCTGCACCTTTGTCTGTAGTTACAAAAACGTTCTCAAATTCTAAGCTGAGAGATCCTGCATACACTGGATAACTTTTAGCAAAAATATTGGACATTGTAGATATTAAGGCTAGGTCTCAGGTCTCTTAAGCTGCCCATGTAGACTTTTTATTTCTGCATAAGACCTACTGTCTAATCTTCTGAAAAAATACAGCTCTTAAAACCTGCTCCACCGCACTTACCTTGGGTTTGCACATTTGTGTGAACTCTGACCATGGTATCGCAGATATCACAGAATCATTTAGGTTGGAAAAGACCTTTAAGATCGAGTCCAACCATTAACTGAGACTGTCAACAATCTTTAAGTGCTCACCTTCCCAGCAACGTAACCTCCTTCCAGCATTAGACAGGTGACTGAGACCTACAACATGGGCTTCACAGGTTCTCAGATTTTCTCCCAAACAATAAAGCTGCTTTTCTCCCAGATAAACACAACCTATGGAGGATCCAGCTTTTCTTTTCCTTCACCCTTTTAAATGTGTTTGTTGAATAAATATTTATAATGTCTTACAAGCTATACTCAGTGCCCAACATACAACTAAATAACCTGTTAGAAAACAAAAAGAAGTAATATCAACATCACCACATCCTTAAACCTCTACCTGATCTTTATGACAGTGGCATTTTGCTAATGATGACAACTCTGCCTTCACAAAAAGACAACTCATTATTTTTGAGATACGTATGAGTTTCTGAAAGGGAATGGACCTTAAAAGCAACTGTAATTGGAACGGTCTCCTCTGCGCTTTTAATTCTTATCAACAACAACAAACATTAAGGTAACAGAAGAATCTCACCACTAAAATAAAAAACACAACAAGTGGCATTTGCCTGACACATATCCTCAAAAGAAGTCTGTGAAGCCTAACTAAAAGTGAAATATTCACTTATCACAACAGATCACCAACTGCCACCTACAGTACCAGTACTCACCAACCCAGCTTTCCAAAAAGCACCAGTGTAGTTTGCCTTCCCACATGACAACTCTCAGAGTTCTATGTGTGCGGTGGTAGCTGCAGGGGTGTTGATAACCCCACAGTATTTTGGCCACAGCTGAACAGGGCTTAGACAGCACCAAGACTGGTGGAGGTTTTCTTTCCTAACATTCTCCCCAGCTGAGGAGGGCTGAGGGATGGGCCAGCCCAGCTAACCCAAACTGATATTCCAGATTATAGGACATCAGCCCAGCTATTAAAAGGATGGGAAAGAAGGAAGTTTGGAGAGGTAATTTGATGATGGATTTTTGTCCTCCAGAGCAACTGCTCTGTGTATCAGGCCCTGCTGCCTAGAACAGCAGCTAAACACCTTCTGCTGATGGGAAGTAGTGAATAGTCTTTATTATTTGCCTTTGCTTCCCTCTGCAGTTTGGCTTTTACTTTATTAAACTGTTGCTGTCTTTATCCACCAGCCTGTCATCATATTTTTCTCTCCCCTGTCCATCTAAGAGAGTGGAGTGATAGAGTGGCTTTGGTGGGCACTTGGGCCCCAGCCAGGGCCAAACCACAACACATAGGTCTCCAAATAAAACATTTTGTGAAGGTTTTAAAGTTCAGCATTGTGTGTGACACCATACTTGAGACCGCAACTAGGTATCAAGCCCAGGTGACAGATTTTCACATACCTTGTTCTTTTCATGCACTCCTGTTCCTTGGCTTCAGTCGACTTTATGTGATGACTTTCTTGAATCCCAGTCTTAAAAGTGTTCAGAGAACTGAAGCAATTCATCCAGCACTTTGAATTTATCTGAGAGCAGTCTGAACTTGATCTGATCTGCAGTTTCTCTGAACCTCAGAAATCCATAGTCCTCATCTTTAAAAAAACAAGGTATTGCACAGTCAGCAGCTGAGACAGTAGAGTTGCTTATAAAAACAGGATGTCCTCTAGGAAGTTGCCAGGTCCAGGTACAAACATGTGTTCTTTTGTGGCTCCATGGCACAATATGATCAAGGTGTGCGCTAGCAGTGGCTTTCAGGAAAACCAAACTCAAATACACTTTTGGGGGTAAGTAGGTGCTAGATTAAAATCATCCAGAGGCTACATATTTGGAGAGTGTCAAGGTCAATATGAACTTCCAAACCTATACACAGTCTCTGAGATACTTGAGGTTCTGAATAATCCCATTGCTGGATGAAGCCGTAGTAGCCAGATAAGTGGTACCCAGAACTTTCCCATGTCTAACAAGACCTCTTTAGATCCTTCCAGACCAATTCATATCAGAAAAATCAAAACAGCAGCAGGAACTCAGAGCATGCAGGATACAACCACACTCCCCATGTGCACATACAGATCACTTCTGCGATGTAATCACACTGACCCAACCTGTTCTGGAGACTAGTTTCATCTTGCACGCAACACAATCTGCCAGTATGTGTACATGACTGCTTGTCTGGGATTTCTGGATCTTCAGGCATCTGGAAGTCTTAGACAAATTACTAAAACTGATAGAAAAATGTGAGGGGGGAGCACACAATCCAAGATGACAGTCTGTCACAAGGTGCAGTAGCTCTGACAGAGGCACTTCAACTTTTCTAACAATGGGTGAGCCCTCATGACAGTAGGCTGATAACTCATCCATGTTCTTCTCTTTCCTAGTGAAATGCTTTAAGCAGCTTTATGAGGCCAGCACCACAAACCAGCTCTGTGTTCAGTTTACAGGATTTCCCTGTGAGTTACAGACATTCACTCACATTGTAGTGGAGGAAGATCTAGGAAAGCTTACTAGATCTACTAAAATTACAGACTATTAATAGCATTGTACAATAACATAACTTTTTATATATAGCCCTGAGGCTAAACATAACTAAACGAAGCACAGCTGTTTCAGAGAAACACAGTGGTGATACCCACTCATCTCAGCAGTTTCACACCATGAGTTGTCCTGGAGCTTCAGCTCAGGAGATACTCCACCAAAATACTGATGTCTCTTCTCACAAGTAACAAGTGACAGGACAAGAGGAAGCGGCCTGAAGTTGCACCAGAAGTTTAGGCTGGACATTAGGGAAAACTCTTTCATCAGAAGGGTCATTAGGCCTTGGAACAGGCTGCACAGGGAGGGGTTAAATCACCATCCCTGAATGTGCATAAGTCGTGTAGATCTGGAGCTTAAGGACAGGGTTTAACAGTACGTTTGGTACAGTTGAGTTCATGTGATCGATGATCTTGAACTTCTTTTCCAGCCTAGACACTTCTATTAGTCTATTCCAGTCAAAAATGGAAGCAGGGAATAGTTGTTGGAAGAGTGGCCTGACAATCCCATTCTCTGTGTGGGGACCGGAGAGTACATAGCGAAGGTTTTTGTCCATTCCCGAGTCCTGTTCCTTACTGCTCTGTGTTTACACCATCGGTTTTTTTTGTCCATTCCCGAGTCCTGTTCCTTACTGCTCTGTGTTTACACCATCGGTTTGATGACCCTGCGCTCACCAGCTGCCTTCCCCTGAGAAAGAGCCGCTCGGGACCAAAGGCCACCGAAGGCCGCGCTTCTGCCTTCAGAGCAGGGAGAGACGGAGACCAGGTAATCCCCGCCCTCTAGACGTTCAGCCTCGACCCAACGCGCGGTCTGGTTATTTTAGTCATTCTGGGTATTATCGTCGGTGGCGGGCTGTTGATGTTTGCCGTAC
>JAOXOE010000256.1:48941253-48968841 GCA_028565055.1 Phoeniculus purpureus
ACCGTTGATCAAGTTGACTGGATGCAGGCGATGATACCGCACCATTCGATTGCTATCTTGACCAGTACCCGCGCCGAGGGCTGGAGCCGCTGCCGCACCCCGCGTAGCCCTAGCCTGCGGCCCCCCGGCCTGCCCCAGCCTCTCCCCCTCCCCCGGTGAAGGAGGAGGGATGTCTGCTGCCGCCTCCGCTGACATGATCGAAACCCCCCCGGTCCTCAACTTCGAAGAAATTGACTACAAAGAGATCGAGGTGGAAGAGGTGAGTGCGGGATCCGCTGCCCGCGGCCTCCCTGCACACACGCCCCTGCTCTCCTTCCCGCACAGCCCCTGCAGCGTTCCCGGGGCCAGCGTGGCACCCCCCTAGGGCCTCGGCGTTCCCTCCCCGGCGTTGCTACCCTCCCCGCTCCCCTGAGTGACCCCATTGTTACCTGCCCGGGGGTTCTTGGCTCTCCGGATGCTCTCGGGTCCCACGAGAGAACCAAGGCCGGGAGTGGAGGTGTTCGTTTACCTCTGGGACTGGGTACTCTACCATGGGGTTTTGTTTAACTGGGGTAGATTTATTCGGGACTTTAATTTTAAAGTTTCGCCGCCCATTTTGCCTCCCACTTCAGTGTGGGTGGCAAACACAGTTGTCAGATGCTGTCGCAGGAGGGAACTGTGAATTCTGCCGTTTCTCTGTGCTGCTGTATGTCTCTGTTTTCACCGTCTGAACCATTGTGTAAATAATCACCATTTTAGTATTAATTATTTCCAACTTTTACAGCTCTGCTAACTGTAAGGACGTTCAGATTTTGTTATTACTTTTTAACATAGGTTAGTTCCACTCCTGGATCTCTGTATCTCTTTTGCTACACAGGAAGAGACATTCAGTTATGTATAACATGGCCACAAGCAAGTATTCAGTCTTCTGTAGAAAGTTTCATAGTAAATTTATTGCCTTGGGTTCTTTGAGGATGGAATGGGCTAAAGTATGGAATTCCACATGGCTGCCCGTCCTGTGAAAGTAGGACTGGTGGGATCTAGGATAGGTTACATGCTTTACTAAAGGGTTCAGTACTATGTATTGACCACAGCAGCGTTTAACTCTCAGAAACACGCAAAAAGCATTGCTGCTGTTGCTTTTTCTTCCCTGCTGAGTTCTCTAAGGGAATGAAGTTACTTTATGCAGGTCCATATTTAATTTGATGAGGGCAGTTTGTAGTCTGGACCTAACAGACACCCAGGGCTGCTGAAATGATCTTTGTGCTGTTATTCATGGATTAACATCTCTCTTTTTCTCAGTAATAATTACTCTGTTTTTCTCTAGAAAGTTTTATGTGGAAGTGAATTCAGTTTTGTGTAGTGGCTTTTAGACATATGTCACCTGGTGTCTCGTGTTTTTAAAGCAATTGCTAGGTACTGGTTTGTTCATAATTATTACACTGGACTTGCATGGCCTGGGAGAGTTCATAGACCATAAAATCTGTGATATTTCCATACGATGCCAGGGCACTGCCATCTGTGTTCAAGCAGTGTTAAGGTAACTTTGGCTTCACCATAGCAGACACTGGAAATGCTCAGAAGACGGTATCTTCTAGATTGCCTTTTCCCTTTTCTACAAACAGGGCAATCTTGAAGATATTTTTATTTTCTAAGTCTGATCATTCCTCTTCCCTTTATGCATTTAAAGTGAGAAAAATGTTATGATGTTTGAGGACTGAAAGTGTTTTTGCATTTGATAATATGCAGGTGTTTTTGCAACACTGAGCAGCAATAAAATCTCCTGCTTTGGGAGGAATAGCTTTTCTCACTCAAAGTAAAAAGTAAAGCTGATAGGAATTTATCTGTTTGACAAAGGTATCCTGTGGATGGCTCATAGAAGTGAGTAGCGCATCAGATACGTTAAACATAGCACTTTGAATGAATAAAACACTATACGCACCTTTAATCCTAACTACATCCTTGGAAGGGCTGTTAGTGAGGATTATATTGCTATTTTATATGCAGGAAATGGGGAGCAGCATAGTGTGTAATTGGTGTAACTAGAATTTATCATTCTAAGCGCTAGTGTTCAGCAGTTGTCTGTGTCCTTCATACCTGTCTAGCACCCAGTTGGACAGGACTATATGCATGAATATGTAGAGGTGATGTGTAAGCAGTGAATTTATTTAATGTGCTTGTTGCATTATACTCAAAGTAGTATATCTGCTGGAGAGGACAAAACTCATGTGATAGAAGTAGGGGAGCACAGATAAGGTAGTGCTTTCTCCATGAGAGAATCTGATGATGGCTGGAATAGCATTTTGAGTTACACTCAGTATACCTGTCCTGTAGGAAATTCTGCTGCTGAACACACTCTAAACTCATTGCACAGAGGAAGAAATGAGATCTGCTTTACGATAAAACAGGTGAATTGGACAATCTACTTAGACCTTGCTTTTCTTGGCTGTGGGTGTTGACTTTTTACTCAAGGTGCGCTTGGGCACCTGTAATCAACACTGCAGTCATAACAAACCACACATCCTGACCCAGGATTTTCTGTGCTCTCACTTCAGGCTCAGAAGGTTGCAAGGATTTTTAAATGGCTGTAAGAACTCAAATGGTCAGATTTTAATGTTGTTAGGAAACTTCAGATGTTTCAAGGTGGGGTGTCAACAGATCTACATTGGTAACTCAAATGAGTGCTTGTATAATCATAGCTTTGCTGTTGTATTATCAAGGCTGTCTTGTCAGCAGATAGCAGTCCCACTCTGCCACTGGTTTATTAATAGATATTGAAGTTCTGGAATACTTGCAGGCCCTGAGTCCTTGCTAATAAATGTGAGATCTGTAAGTGTGCTTTCATTAGTTTTGACTGAATTCTACTGGACAATATCAAGAATATACCATAGTTTGTTTTACCTAGCGTGTATGTAACTAACTATACTGTAATGTTACTTCCCACCAGTCAAACATGTCTCCAACTTCAAGCTGCATTTTCATTATTTAAAGTGCTTCGATTGAAGTAAAACATAGAGTAAAGCTCCATGAGCTAGAATCACATCAGAATTTGATGTGATACAGTGGAAGCATCTTCAATACTAGAAGGGAAAAAACAACATAGACCTTGGCTTCGGCAGAAATGTCCCCGCTTTACTATGCAAGTTTTTGACTCTAAGAACACCCTCTTTTAAGTTTTCAGGTGTTAGATAGACAAATCATTAGGATCTTAGTAAATAAAACTACAGAATTAATTTGGAAACAATATAAAACTGATATAAAGTTAACAATAAAAAGCCCAATAGCCCTATGCTAAAATCTTTTATTTGAAGGCATCCTAAATACTCCTGTCCTTTCTTCTCACAGGAACTTCCACATCTAAGCAGTGAGCAGACTTAGCTTTTGAATTGTTCTGGCAGCCTGCTCCCTGACACTCTTTCCTGAAAGTCCCACAGCCCTTCCAATGTCATGTAACTTGATAACAGCCCCATACATGACCAAAATTCAGACCTCTTCATCACATGACACGTGTGTGCCTTGGGTCACAGGGCCAGAAGCTGCATGTCTGGTCATGTATGCTGTGGGCCAGCCCAGTCACTGACTGATGCAGCCACATTGAAAACCATTGCTGTGTTTGCGTAGCTGCAAGACCCTTTTGAAAAGTCTAAAAATGTGAATTATTTGAAAACTATCGTTTAACGCTTTGCTGGTGTACTACAGTATACTCTGAAGTTTATTTTCAACAAGCTGTAATTGAAACAGTAAAGCAGCAATAGTTCAATTCTAAGGGGATTTAGAGCGTTTCCTTTAAGATGAACGCGTAAGCTTTCTGAACTCTCATTTTGGAAAACCTACCTAAGGTGCTGGAACCTAAGAAGATGGAATTTATGGCATATTCCTCTACCTTAGACGTTTCTGAAACAGTGGAATAATTTCATGAACTGAGAACTGTGTGTGTTCCTTGCAGTTATGGAGCAGAGCAGTTTGCAGATAGGAGAAGGAAGAACACAGTGACACAATTTTTCCCTCCCCTTTATATTGTATTAATTGTTTAGAAGTTAATGAGACTCAGTGACAGGTTGTATCTGTTACACTACAAGGCAAAAAAGATTTATGTAGGTGCTGAACATGGAGTCGTTACTAACACTGTTATGTCCTGGGCAATTGTGTTCAGTTAGAGAATTCCAATCTGCAAAATTGGAAGATGTTTTGGATGAGAACCACAGATGTGATTTGAGGTCTGAACAATATTCTTGGTTACAACATGAGTATGAAAGTCTTGGTTCCCAAGAGCCATAGATGGTGGTTAGGAATCTGAAGTTGGCTGCATCTACAGTATCTCAGGTTTTTTCAGAAAGCCTTCAAGGTGCAAAGTTGGGCATCCAGCAGCAAAGGCAAAAGACGAGCACATGGTGAAAACATATGCCAGAAATCTCTGTGATTTTTTTACTCCAAAAATATTTCTGATTTAATTCAAATCACTATTTAGATTTTGTTTATTTATGCTAGTGGATTGTTACCTTCATTCATGTACATGAGAAAATGGATGAAGTTCCAGCTGGGGTGTGAGAGTATAGAAGAAGTTACGCAACATCAATTCCATATGGATGACATTTGGTGTGCACTGTTAGAAGATGGCTGGTTAATAAGCTGGTTAAACTGTTAATGTAAGACTTCACACTTATTTTTACAGATGCAGGCTTATTCAGTGAATCAATCTGCATCCTGTAAAATAAATATACATAGCACAGGCCCTTCTCTTCCAGGGATGAAAGCAAGATGTATATATATATACACATATATATAGTAAAGTTCTATGTCTAATGCCGGAGCTAAGGTCATGGCTGAGTGACAGTGGAACTGTTATCAGAAATTGGTGGAGTGGAAGGCAGGCCCTTCCCTAAGAAAACAATCTGAAACAACAAACAGCGTCACTGTCGCTTTATCTTACCCAGTGGTTTCTAGCAGTGTTTTACTGACTGCAGAATGGTTGTTTGTTTTTTCAAAGACAAGTGATTTTAGACTATGCCAGCCCAGAAAACCCAACTGATACTGGAGTCCTTCACCCTGAGTGCCTCATTACCCAGCATCTTGTGTCTAAAGCTAGAGTGTCCTGTCACAGCTGCTATGGCAGAAAAAATTCATACTAGAACATCAGAGAAGTGTTTTTTTAATGTTTTTAAATCGCTGGTAATTAATTGTGAGTGCAGTTCCTTAGACAAATGTGTAAAAGGCTATCAGTGTGTGTAACAAGCTGGAATTAAAGTGTAACCTGATAAACAGTTATCTTTGCTTGAGATGCACCCATTTCTTTGAAATGACTGAGCTATCAGAACACAGAGAAGCTTGGTTGTGTGTTCAGAGCAAAGAACGAGGTTCTGGAAGCACCCACAATTTTAGGAAGGCACATAATGGTACTTTGAGTCTTCATAAACGTATTCTGAAGCAGTTGACAAGAGACTGACTTCTTAAAACCACAGCTAAACTCAGATAAGCAAGTCACTGTAATAACTGTAGAGTGTTGTGCAGCTGTAACAGATGATGCCCTAAATGTGGGCCAGCTAGTTTGTAGCAAGTAGAAGTTGTGTTCTTTTATTACAAATTGATTTTAAATAACCAATTTTTTATTAAGAGGGTTTTTTACACTATTTTAAGTAACTTTAAAGTTGAAATTTGGAAACTGTTACAAGAACTAAATTACTTTGTTAAAATTAGTGGACTTGCTCACAGGGTTTTCTAGGGGTTGGGTTTTTCTCATTGCTGTCTGAATCCCAGAAAAGGAAAGCAACATTTAGAATTGGGTTGAGTGGTAGTACTTACGTTGCTGTAAGAATTGGCAGATCTGAACTCCTTCCTTATAGTGCTGCCAGGGTATTGGCCACAGTCATTTGTGGCATGGGGCCGATTTGCTTCAACCTGCTTAATAAAGCATAGCACACACTGAGCAACCAAAGCTGGAATTTGAGGCTGGTTGAATGAATGATAGAAAATGTAGGCATGTATTTTTAGAGACTGTAAACTGTTGTTCGTGGCTTTTTTTTTTTGCATTAGTTTATTTAAATTTTTAAAAATATATATGCTTTCCATACTTCATATGGGCAGATGTGTAAAATCAAAGTATCTTTTATTGGTGCTGGTGTTGCTGTGGTGGCTGGAAAGAGTAGAAACAACTACACCTAAAGATGTGTGTCTGTTTTTACAAAGCAGTGTAGAACAATTTCTTCATCGCCACCCCTCATCTTGCAGAGATGAGATCCAGAAGTTCAGTTTGTATAAACTTTTCACTTGCAAATGCGCCAGTAACCAAAGGGACACAGATATTGAAGATAATTTAGAGACTGCTGTCTGTTTGGAAGTGGGAGTTGTGTTGGTTTGGGGCTGGATTGGGTTTTTCTAACTGTCTTGCTTTCCAATATTGTAGACAAATGTGTTACGTAGCTACTGCTAATTATGAAGACGGTTCTCCAAGGAGTATTACACCTGCTGATCAGCGAGCTGCTGTGTTTTGTTGCTGTCTTATGTACTCACTAAGGTTTTTTTCTGAAAGAACAGCACTAAATATGAGCATGCAGAGCTAACCAATGCAGAAATTTCATAGAAAGAGGTGAAAACTTTGTTTCTTTGAATTTTTGAGTACAGAAAACCTGTGACGTTAACAAAGTTAAAATTCATTCTTTTGAACTTTTGGCATTTGATAGAGGAATAGGGTGTATCTGAATAAACAGAGATGCGTTGTTCTTGTTATACTGGGCAGAGGGGAAATTACTGATGCATCCCTTAGGTCAAAATACATCCTTAATGGACTGACATATCTACAGTCTTTTCCCTACCTGATTTCTGGTCTCCATAATTAGCAGTCAGTATAGCTGCATACTTACAAGTCAGTATCACATATCTTTGTTTATGTACAGCATTTGATACTGTTTGTACACAGAGGCAGATACAATGTTTGTTCCAGGGCTCTCCTGTGCTTCATATTCTTCAAATAAGATTCCAAATACATTATCTGGAAAATATGCTCTCTTTTGCCATGTCACTGTTGCACAGTAAAACATAACTTTTTACTCTTATAGGGAGAAGAAGAAAGTTTTATATACTTTTGAGTCTTTAAATTTCTTTTAAGCATTTCTGCCACACTTAAAATGTTTCTGTGTCATGTCCTAACCAAGGGGTCCTTGACAAACTGGCTTCTGTTCTGTAGAAGCAGAAGCACTGGTGTTCTATTTCTAAGCATGTCATCTGCCCTTTATTTTCCTTTTTTTCTCCCAGAAGATATTTAGAGGGCTAAAATCTTGTACCAAAAGAATGTGTTTATTTTTAGATCCTTTTCCAAACACACACACAGTGCTACAGATCAAGTGCTGTTTATTGATTTGTTGTGTAAATAATTCCATTATCTGTGCTTCATATAATTCAGAATATGCACTACTGCCCAAACATATGGTGTGGTACCAACAGCAGGGGACAAGGAGGAATGAGTGTGAAGAAACTAAAGTTCAGGCAGCACCTCCCTCCTGTGCTATTAAGTTACTTAGATCCAGCACATGGTGTTGAAGGAAACTAAGTAGTGTTTAAACTGTTCTGACAAATTGTAGGACTTACTCTCTTAATGGCTGAGTTCAGTGAAAATTTGGAGGAATAAAATGCAGTGCAGTTGGAATCTACCTCAAGCTACCTTCTGTCTGTTATAAAGGGTATTTTTTCAGGGAGTAAGATAATCTTTCACATGCTGAACTTCAAGTTAGTATCAGCTCTGTCATTACTTCTGATGATTGTTCCTTTCCTATGCTGTACAAGAGGCTGAGCTGCTCTAATAGAGGCTTGGCTCTTCAATGTTTGCCCTGTATCCTAGGTAAATATTCAGTGCATTCATGCCCTCTTCTCAAGTTCAGCCCTCTGCCTAAGCAGGCACTAAGTCACTGATAAATTGTTATGAATCCTTGACTGCATAGTCATTTGTCAGACTTTTCACCAACCATAAAATTTAGGTACCTGGTGGTCTCTAACAGCTTTGTATTATGTAATTGAGGTTTGGATTGCATGATAAACTCTTCCTCTTGGTGCCTGACACTGATTTTTTTAATTTTAAATTCTAATTATCAGCAGACTTCATAATGTACATTTGATTATTGGATTTTATTCCATTTTTCAACTGGAGCCCAAGTATTGTGGCATTAATGGCACAGTGTAAAGCATTACATTGAGCAGTATACTCCTTTATCTCTGCGTCTTCACTGCATAGACATTTCATGTAAAAATACATCAAAATTTAAAATTTATGGTTTCTCTAGTACGGGGATTGGACCATCTAGTCTTTCGAGGTCCCTTCCAGTCCCCAGTGTTCTGTAATTGTATATTAAATTTGCCAGTAGTCATTGATTTGTCTTCAGGGGAACAGTATGCAATTGTATAGCTTACAGACTGAGTTTGACCACAGAGAATCAAATGGAAGAGGTATTTGGGCTTTCTTGATCGCTTATGAGTGTGACTTGATTTCTCTAAACATGTGTAAAGTAAATGTAATGTGTCAAAAATAGGTTGTATATATTATCATACATACAAATTATATTATCATAATATTCAAATTATATTTTAACAAAGCAATTAAACTTTGCTTTGTTAAAACAAAGACCAATCTTGTAACTGATGTGTATGCTCTGTTTTCAAACAACAGTTTTTTTGTTCCACATCACTGGATTAAATGGACAGAACTGTAGATAAAAACTCTGAAAGAGTGTTAGAAAAGTTACACTAAGGAAAGGAGCCTTCTAAAAGGAGTCCTGTGCCACAAGGCCAATTGTATCCAGCTGGGAAAAGTTATTATATGCACACCTCCTTTTCCTTAAGTGAGTGGAACAGTTCTTACACATTACTAGATCAGTTTGGGTTCCTTCATCTTGTAGGGGAGCAGAAGACCTGAATCTGCATTGCTGCTGCCAGTGCACTTCATCCTGCCCGCGTTACTCTGTCTAATCCATGTCTTATTGTCTGTCCAGATGTGAGCTGGCTGTTCTTATTTGTGTTTGCACAGTGCATTGCTCAGTGCTTTGTGAAAGGCAGCCTTTTTGCACAAACACAGACTGATCAGGTTTTTCTGAAGCTGTAGGTCTTGGTCAGTGCAGTGCAAGGCAGGTAAAGGGGTTTAATGGACATCTCTCTGGTGCTAGTGGAAGGAGATCAGGGGGCTGTCAACTCCAAGAAATTGAGTAACTTGATTAAAATCATGGTCTGAGAGAGAGGGGCAATATCCAGGGAGACTATCTGGGACTTTTAGGTCTTCCAGTGACTCATTGTTTCCAGTTTGTTTATATGTACTATTTTTATAGGATGCTTGACTATCCCTCATGCTTGGTGTTTCCAACCTCTGTTGTGAGCTGCAAGAAAATAGCTGATACATTGGTATGTGTGACATCAAGAGAAGAGTCAAGGCCCTGAGCGGTAGGTCAGGGCGGAGGTTACATTGGCAGGTCCCTTTTCACACATGGCGGAATGGAGCATGTTCTGTGGTTCTGCTGTGGCTGACTTGTTAGACTCAGTCTGTGAACCAGCCACTGACATGGAGGCTAAAGGTGAGAAGGCAAGGCCATGTGCTGTAAAGTAAAAGAGAATAGTACTTCTCTGTGTGTATTAAGGAAACCAGAAGATGAAAATGCCATTCATCACCATTGCTTAGCAGCTGTTTTATATCCACATGTAACCTTTCAAAAATACTCAGCATACTTCCTGTTTTCCCACCTCTCTTAATTCAAAATCTTGTTTGTAATTTATCCCCTCTTGAAATTGGACCCTTGATTGCAGATTTTCTCGAGTTCTTCATGAAAGCTCAGCAGGTCTTGAATTACACCCCTACATCCTTTTCCAGCCCATTGTCGGGGAGATCAGCTTCACTATTTATTTATTTATAAGGAAAGCATGTAGTGAGAACCTGACCCAAGCATGGTTTACATAGTAGGTTTGCTTTGACATGAAGCCTTGACAAGTACAGTCTGATGCTGTGCATTCCTGGCTACTGAGTTGCCTTCTCTAGATCAACACGCTTATGTTCCGGATTACTGCTATATTTGGGGACATCTCAAAGAAAGAAAAAGATGTGAACTTATTAAATGCTGTTTCCTCGAAGGATGAGCATTTGGGTTGCACTGTTTCAGCATTTGGGAGTGTTTGCTTATTCACTCATCTCCTATAAATCACTTTTCTTTTAAGAAACCATCCTGTTAAGGACTTAATTCCCTAGTGAGCATACACAAATTGTTGTGTAGTTTATTATGTGAATACAGGATTATGTTTGAACATTTTAGAGGTCTTTTAATTATGTTTCATCTGTACATTGTCGTTTTAAACATTCCTTCCTACTCTCCCAGGAATCTTTTCTGGTTTTTATTGGATAAAGAGATAACTACAAATTTATTATAGAGCTTTGTAATTTTGCAAAGTATGTATTTTTATCCAAAATAAAAGTATGGTGTGGGCACTGCCCATTAAAGGAAGACAGCAAACTTAAATTCTGCCATAATAAACTGCTATGATAATCACGTTTCTAAATTCTTCCACTCCACCCCCTTCCTACTCTCCTTCCTTTCCTTTCTCTGATCAATTAAATCTCAAAGAATTGTGAGTTTCATTAGAAATGTCTGCTTCATACTTCATACCACCTATCAAAGAACCGAGCGTTTGGATTTGGAAGGGACCTTCACAGGTCATCCAGTCCAACCCCCCTGCAGTGAGCAGGGACAATCTTTTAACTAGATCAAGTTGCCCAGAGTCCCATCCAGCCTGACCTTGAATGTTTCCAGGGATGGGACATTTACTACTTTTCTGGGCAATCTGTTCCAGGGTTTAGCCACCCTCATTGTAAAAAATTTCTTTCTTACATTAATCTAAATTTTATCTTCCTTTAGATTAAAACTGTCACATCTTGTTCTGTCGCATCGGGCCGTGATATTAGGATTATCCCTGTCTGTCTTCTATGTTTCCTTTACAGTCTTAAAAGGCAGCGTGTATTTCTTGTGCTGAGGACTCCAGCACTGGACACAGTACTCCAGGTGGGCTCTCACAAGAGCAGAGAGGCAGAGTCACCTCCTTGACCTGCTGACCATGCTACTTTTGATGCAGCCACCTTTGCTGCAAGCACACATTGCCAGCTTGTGTCCAGCCTTTCATCAACCAGTACCAAGCTCTTCTCCACAGGGCTGCTTTCACATCTCTTCATGCCTGCAGCCTGTATTGCCCCAACACAGATGCAAGACCTTGCACTTGGTCTTGTTGAACCTCAGGAAGTTCACATGGGCCTGCTTCTGCGGCTTGTCCCTCTGCATGGCATCATGGCCCTCCAGCGTGTCTACCACACCACACAGTATGGTGTCATCTGCAGCCTTGCTGAGGGTGCACTTGATCCCACTGTGTCACTGACAGCACTTATCCCAGTAGAGATGCTGGAGGGACACTTTTGTCACTGATACATATTTGAGCAGCAAGCCATTGCCCACTACTCTATGGATGCGACCATCCATCCAGTTCAGTCAAATTCATGTCTTTCCAATTTAGAGAAAACATAGTTTATGCAGACACTGCTTATTTGGAGGGCACTCAATTTATTGCTCTTACTCTAATGAGGCATCTGAGAGAAAAAGAAATAACTCTGACATTCAACACCTCATCCTGACTTCATCAGAGTCCCGTGCACGTGTTTGCAAGTGCATTTCATTTCAAAAGCTTGAATTTCTGTTACTAGCAAAAATAATATAGTAGGTATAAGTTTGACTAGTGAAATGGTATCTAAAAATAAATTTGCCGTCATTTCCATGATTTTCTTCCAAGCAAACCTTGTTTGAAATGAAGATTGTATCTTTTTTAAATACTGTTACTGTGTGTTAATAAAACAATTTTTATGTGTGTTTTCTAGTTCTTCTGTAAATTACCAAGTTGTTCTTTAACGACATAATATTAAATTGCTGCTGCACAACTTGATTCTGTGTCTTCAGTTTTCTAAGTTAAATACCTTCAGTGTTTGTGAAGTCCTGCAGAGCAAATGAAATAATTTCTAGTTTTAACTCAGATGTTTTGTATTTTCTTCTAGGTTGTTGGAAGAGGAGCCTTTGGTGTGGTCTGCAAAGCAAAATGGCGAGCTAAAGATGTAGCCATTAAACAAATAGAAAGCGAATCTGAAAGAAAAGCCTTCATTGTAGAGGTACAGTAGGTTTGCTGGAAAACATGGGGTTTGGTAGAGCTTGTTTTCTTACAGTCATGCATTCATTCAATGTACTAAAAGCTGTGTTCGTATTACAAGGTAAATGCAGCCTGGGGTATCCAGTACAGGCCTGGGTTCCTTACCTTGCAGAACCGCATGTCTGTTACAGCACATCTTACGTCCTATTAAAAGAAGTGGAAGGTGGGAGGGATTGAGGAGGGCACACAGTCTGGTCTGGGAAACACCAGTTCCCAGATTCTGTCTCAAGAGTGGAGCCAGGGTGCAGCTGAAATACCCACCCAAATCTTGGAGCTGATGAATACTTCCAGGGGCTGCAGCATAGCTTCTTTATATAATCAGGTGCACACCTGAAAATGTTTCTTTTTTTTTTCCAGTTGTTTAATGACTCTGTTATTTTTACTTACATATAAGTTTATTAGTACATTTAACATTTAAGGGCGGTCCCTTTCCATTCAGTGTCTGCTTCTTTAGAAAGATCTCAGTTCCAATATACTGATAAACTTCCCAAGATAACATTTTCCAGAGTCAAAAGTTACTCTTGTAATCTAAATGAGATATATTGTGACAGATGACATTCAAGATACAGAAATATGTTTAAAAAAATCCTTTAATTTTGGAACTACACAGAGAGTTAAAGGAAGCAGATCTGGAATAGGCGTCTGTAAGTATTTGTATGTTGATCATAACCATGGAAGGTTTGTAATATTGCTAACCTGAGTTTAATACCGAGTGTATCTCGTAAGTCTCCTAACTTTTTTGTTTGAAGGATATCAGAGAAGATAATGTCAAATGTATTTGAGTAATTACTGGGGTTCAGGAAACCCTACAAAGGTGCAAGCATCAGTTGTAATACTCCACTGTGTTTTTATAGAAATAACATTAACTCCCTAACCATTGACCAGCATAAGATGCCTCAGAGAAGTCTCTAAAGGGAAAAAAACCTTTTTCCTTCCTTTTTCCTTTACCTGCTGGTAAAGAAAAATTTAGTGCAAAATAGTCTGATTGTTAGTACGTGTTGTAGTAGGTTCTTGCAACTTTATCCCATTAATACTAAACTGGCTTATTTTACAGAGTTGCAGGCTTTTTACAACACTAACCTTCTATATTGTGAGTGAAGCCAATATGATTCGTATTGTTTAGGTAGTCAAACAATTGAGATTTCCAAATTGGAGGCTCCAGGAAGAGAACCAGACCTAAAGGACTCTTAATTGTAGATGCTTATGAATGAGTGATTTTATTACACCATGCAAAATACGCTTTTGTTTTTTCCAAATGTCTTTAAAATACAGTTCCAGTTAGACACAAACCCAATTACATAAAATGCAAATAAGGATATCAGTCTTGTAATTCCTGAAAATCATGATTTACGGTTAAACAGACACATAAAAATGTAATCGCTGTTGTGGTGTGTGAATTACAGACATGAACTTAAAGCATCAGCCTTTCTCTTCCCCATGGTTTGAAATGAAGTGTGGTTTGTATTGCAGCTTCGACAACTGTCACGAGTAAACCATCCCAATATCGTCAAGTTATATGGAGCCTGTCTAAATCCAGTAAGTTACAGCTTTGTTAATGTGGCAGAAGGTGACCTCCTTAACATATGCAAATGTCAGTGCAGAAAACATGTGGTTTATTTTGTATGGTTGAGCCATGACAAGGAAATACATAGATATGTAAGTTGATTGATATTTTCAGGGCTTTGGGTTAGATTTTTTTTTTCCCCTGGTATGAGAAACAAATTTGTTCCAAAAAAAAAAAACCCCAAAGCTGTTTCTAAACACAGATTATACTTGTTTGTCAGAATGGCATCTGGTGTATTATTTATATCTCCAGTCTTGTTAGCTGCAAATCAGCAATACAAAAAGAAAATACTTTCACAACAGATTCTGTCTGTTGTACATTAATTCTTAGTCTCATAGATGCCATTTTGGGGATTTGCTTGCTTTATGGCACTGGTGCAAATTCTTAAAGCAGAACAGCAAAGACTGTGACAGGACAGATAGAACCTTAACTAATTCTAGCCTGGGCTATTTAATTGGTTAAAATTGTGTGTCCCTTTTTTCCTTTACTAGTGAGATTCTCTTTACACAGTACTGAAAATTTCTTGTAAGCCACAAATGGGCTGCCCAGAGGGTTATGGAGTCTCCTTCTCTGGAGACGCTTAAAATCCACCTGGCCATGTTCCTGTGCGACTTGGTCTAGGTGATCCTGCTCTGACAGAAGGATTGGAGTAGGTGACCTCTCGAGGTCCTTTCCAGTCCCTAGTGTTCTGTGATTCTGTGAATTGCAGTTTGAAGATAGGATTTGATTTTACAAGTCTGCCGGCAGCAAGGCCATTCTCATCTTTTCTAATTTACAATGGGAACTAGGTATAAAGCTGATTTGTGTTTCTTTTGTGTAAATATCTACCATTCAAAGTGACTCTTTACCTCATAGATAAATTTTCCTCCAGCTTAGTTATGGAGACTTTGCAGTTCCTCTCAAAAGGCTTGCCTTTTAGTTTACAAAAGCTGTATTCCACCCCTACATTTAAAACATCTCCGTTTTTTTGTCCCCTCTCCACCCCAAAGGTGTGTCTTGTTATGGAATATGCTGAAGGAGGTTCTCTATACAATGGTGAGTATCATTTTAACACAGTGTCTTCCTGGAGCTGTAGTGCTAGTGTTAGGGCAAACGTGACCTAAAATACAACGTTGCTTCAGATATGAGATACTCAGAAGCCACCTGGACACAGTCCTGTGCAACCAACATTAAGTGGCCTGCTTGACCCCGCTTGATGGACCTCCAGAGGTCTGCTCCAACTATTCTGTGGTTCTTTGAAATTCTTAAAATAACTTTAAGAAGAAACGTGATTTAAGAACCACTTTTTAGTCCAATGTTTTGCTTCTTGATATCTATTAAATCTTGTACAAGTCGTTTAAAGTTTTCCAGTGGAACGTCTGGAAAGATTCTTCAACTTACGAATTCTCTGAGCATTTGGTTAACGTAGACTTTATAAGAGATGCTGAGAATTTTTTAATGTCAAAAATCACAAAAAAATACAAAAAATGGAAAATATTTTGACCATTTCTGTTAACTCAGCAGTCTGCAGGAGGGTATTTTCAGTTGCAGTAATGATGCCTTGATAATTACTTAGATCCCACAGAGTATTCTGACTAGTGTGTTGTTAACTTCGTCGTATCTGTTGTAATATGCAATAAAGTTCTTTTTAGTTTGTACCTTTGTTTTGCAGTGCTGCATGGTGCTGAACCTCTGCCTCATTACACTGCTGCACATGCCATGAGTTGGTGTTTACAGTGTTCCCAAGGAGTGGCGTATCTCCACAGTATGAAACCAAAGGCTCTGATTCACAGAGACCTGAAACCACCAAAGTAGGTTTATGGCTCAGGTTTCGTATTTTCTTACAATTGGAATTGAAGATAATTTATCATAATTACATTGAATTTAAAATACCTTTAATTGATACTCATTTTATTGGATGTCCTATAGTGTAAATGAATGCTGTGCATTTGAAACTGCAGTTACAGAACGATGATCCTTGATAGAGAAAATAAACTGTGCACTGTTACTTTCTGTTAAACTGGAGAAACGTCCTGGTTCTGCCATGCCTCGTGTAAGAGGATTTTGATAGGTACAGGGCTTCTAATTGGAGGCATTTAAAATGTTTGGAATATACAGTGGGTTGTGGGGTTCAGTAAGACAATGTTAGATGGGGGGATTATTTTATTTGCTTGGTTTCAACGTCAAATTTATTCTGATGTTAGAGCTCTTTCCCCACTTGGCCATCCTGCCTGTTCCATTACCCTGTTAGAACCAGAGAATCTTTTAGGGTGGAAAAGATCTATAAGACTGGATGTGGTGTCCAGTCATTAACCTAAATGTACCAACCCCACCACTAAACCATATCCCTAAGCTCCACATCTGTGTGACTTTTAAAGACTGCCAGGGATGATGAGTCAACTACCTTCCTGGGCAGCCTGTTCCAAGGCCTGATGACCCTTTCTAATAACAAAGTTTTACCTAATGCCAAACTTAAACTTCCCCTGGCACAACCTGAGGCTGTTTCCTATTGTCCTATCACTTTTCACTGAAACAAACATGAATAGTTTTCACCCGGTGAGTTTGCTGATCTGATTTGTTTTACAGATTCAGATCTGGCTCCACAGATTAGGTACAAATAGAGATTTGGGAATTGGCAAGGTCATCCCCTTTTGGTAGTAACCTGCAGTTATTACCAGTTAAATAACCAGTAGCTTCAACCTCAAGGAGCACTTAAAATCTTAGGTTTTTATATACCAAATTTTGATGTAGAGAGCAGTTAACGCGTAACGTTGAGTGCATTCATTTAAATAAATAGCTACATTGACTGACGTTAATGGGACTCTTAATTGTTCTGGTGAAATTGTTACAGCACTTGTTTTTCAACCTCTGGCATCTGAAAGACTAAGTTTGTCAATATATGCTCAGTGGTTTATTGTAGCTAAATATATTTCTACCCACTAGACTTTAAATAAATATTAGGAAATTATATATTTGTTTATTTTAATATAATGGATATGTTCAGATAAGGTGCAAGGGACCTTATTGCTCAGATTATAAAACTAAAGCACTGAGAAGCAAAGCCTCAAATATTGAACTGTATTACAATGATAGTTGCTGGTATAAAATAATCAGTTTATTAGCAGACATTTTCATCCTACAATTTTAATTTGGGCGCTTTTTCTCTGACAGCTTGCTCTTGGTAGCTGGGGGGACAGTTCTAAAAATCTGCGATTTTGGTACAGCCTGTGATATTCAAACTCACATGACCAACAATAAGGGAAGTGCTGCTTGGATGGCACCTGAAGTTTTTGAAGGTAACAATAATTTACAGTGTCAATATTTTATGTTGTTTCTAGAGGTGCAACTGTGAAATGATTTGGTATAAGAAATGAGAGCATAGTGTAATCTTACTCAGTTTATTGCAATCTGAGGTAATGAGTGAGCATTGGAAGAAAGCTGACATTTGATGAAGGAATCACCTCAGTGTCTATAAATATGTGAAGGGTGGGTGTCAGGAGGATGGAACCAGGCTCTAGAGATATCATCTAGAGATAGAACGAGGGGCAATGGGTGTGAGCTGGAACATGGGAGGCTCCGCATAAATATGAGGAGGAACTTCTTCCCGGTGAGGGTGACTGAGCACTGGAACAGTCTGCCCAGGGGAGTTGTGGAGTCTCCTTCTATGGAGACGTTTAAGACCCACCTGGATGTGTTCCTGTGTGACTTGGTCTAGGTGATCCTGCTCTGGCAGGGGGATTGGACTAGATGATCTTTCAAGGTCCCTTCCGATCCCTAATGTTTCTGTGATTCTGTACTGGCAATTATGCCTTAGAGAGCAGCACTGCACTGATTCTATCATGGTAGTATTAGGCATTTAATTGCATGAAGATGTGGAACCTTTGAGTCATTGCCGAGATTTACATAAGGAGTACCTTTAGACAGCTGCTGTTTCTTATTTTAAAAGTAAGTAAAGCAGCCAGAGGACTGCTTCCCCAGAACTGTGCTGTTTCTGAGATTCTGAAGTAATTTCAAACTCTTCTGACATTTAAATACACTGTCATTACTTTCACTCCCTATTCTGATCAGCTTTTATCTTTAAATTTCCCTGCTAGTGTCTCTAAATTGAACATAATTGCCTTCATTTTCAATCCCCCACTTCTTGTAACTGCATCTTTGTCTGCTTTTTGTGTAATCTAGAGATTTGCTGTACTTCCTTTTTCCTACAAAATGAGGAACTTCTTACTTACAGTTAATTTAGTTAATTACAAAAACAAGCTGTTTCTTGGAGTGTAGCTGGGAAAGACTAATGACACTTATAATTAGATAGGTGTAATTGCTGCGTGATTATCAGATGAATAATCCAGTCAATATTAGATTGCAAATTAAACACCTTTTTGGCAGCCAGTACTTTAAATTATCATTGCAATTGGCAAAGTGGTCTGGAGAAGTCATCTTGCTGCTTTAGGAAGCAAGTGGCCTTCCTCCTGGCTTTGATACATTTGGTGAGTGCCATGTGTGCAGCCGTGGTTTCCCAGACTGCACATTGAAGTGGCCTCTTTTCTCTCGCTGTCCTTACTCCAGAGAGAAGCAGTAAATTATAGATGTCTGTATACACTTTGTAGGAGATGTTTCCTCCCAAATGCCACTTTTGGTGCCTTTGTTTTGAAGGTAACACTTTTTGCTGTAACTTGCTTAGAGGACTCACTTGTTTCACTCGGGTGCCTAAAAATTATCTCTTTACCTTGAGGTACCTCCTCTGTTTCTGTAACTCTAACTAGGAACACTTCTTCTCTTAACATTTGTTTATTATTACATTAAATGTTATTAATAAGAGTTTTATCTGTTTATTCAATAAAAACTAAACAATTGGACAATCATTGTTAGAGCTAGATTTTTTTGAGTGAAAAATCTCAATCTAAACTGGATTTCAAAATAAGTACATTATACTAGAGATTTACAGTGCCTATCCTAATTCTTCTGATGTATGAATTCAGAAAGGCAGAATAAATAGATCTCATACTGCAAAATTATCATTGGATAACAGAAAAAGCCTCCAGTTTGTAGTTGATTTTCAGTAGTTTTATCTGAACGCGTTTAAGATAATGGCACAAATTGTATGAAAACAAGTATGAGAGATACAGGAATCTATTCGTTTCTACAATGCAACCAATCAAATTGCTCTTAAAACAGTCATTAAACTACTAAGATAATCATTTCAGATGTCAAAATTGTTAAACATTTGTTTGTTACGCTGCTGCATCAGAATCCATCCGTTGTCCTGTATAAAGGACAAAAGTATCTGTTGAAGGTGGTAGAGTGTGCGTTAAAGTAGTTGCCCTAAGAATTCCGCTCCCTCATTTTAAACATTAGGGCGCCTAAGCCTTGTACAGATCAAACAATTACAAATAGTCTTTGTATCTGGATAAAGTGAAAGAGAGCAAGTGCTCTAATCTGGGAACTCTCTTTTGAAGAAAATTATTGTAAAGTGGTTTGGGTGTAATGGGATAAACTAGGGAATGTTTGTATCTCTTCTACCTCCCTCTGTTACGTAGTTAAACAATAGAGAATGTTCTCTAGCTTCATTGAGACTTCAGGTTTACAAAATTAAGCCGAGACTGCTCAGCCACAAAAGAAAAAGGCCTTGCTAAACCAGGACAATAATGCTACATCCCTGCCATAGGCTGTGCATCAGATACGTACTGTGGGTGCACAGATGACAGAGACTGTTTTGCTTCCCTTAGCAATCTGCTGTTCTTCACGGATACTTTATTTTTCAGCACCTTAGAAAATACATTGACTGCCAACGCTGACTTAGTAATTTCCATTCAGTAGCTTTAGAACTCATTAGCCACATTCACCTGCTTTGAGAGCGGTGTAAAGAGTTTTGGAGATGCCAAGTTCTTTTAAGGGTTTTGTAAAATCAGTAGCTGGGACAGGCTGGAGAGCTGGGCAGGGAGAAATTTCATGGAATTTAATGTTGGACAGCAGGATGGCCAGGAGCCAGCAGTGTGCGCTTGTGGCCAAGAGGGCCAACAGCATCCTGAGGTAGATCAGAAGGGGACTGGTTAGCAGACTGAGAGAGGTTCTTCTCCCCCTGTACTCTCCCCTGGTGAGACCACATCTGGAGTATTGTATCCAGTTCTGGGCCCCTCAGTTCAAGGACACGGAGCTGCTAGAGACAGTCCAACGCAGAGCAACGAAGATGATGAAGGAAGCAGAACACCTCCCTTATGAGGAAAGGCTGAGGGAGCTGGGTCTCTTGAGCTTGGAAAAAAGGAGACTGAGGGGTGACCTCAATAATGTTTATAAAGATGTGAAGGGTTAGTGTCAGGAGGATGGAGCCAGGCTCTTCTCAATTTCATCTAGTGACAGGACAAGGGGCAATGGGTGTAAGCTGGAACATGGGAGGTTCCATACAAATATCAGAAGGACTTCTTCCCAGTGAGGATGACAGAGCACTGGAAGGGGCTGCCCAGGGGGGTTGTGGAGTCTCCTTCTCTGGAGATATTTAAAACCTGCCTAGATCTGTTCCTGTGCGACTTGGTCTAGTTGATCCTGCTGTGGCAGGGGGATTGGACTAGATGATCTCTTGAGGTCCCTTCGAATCCCTGATGTTCTGTGATTCTGTGAGAAGTCCAAATAAGTGCCTTCACTTAGAAAGGGCTTGGGGTTTGTGCTGCAGCTGTCTCTTCTGTCTGCGTCACAGACTGTCTGGTCTGCAAGAACTGGCATGGGATCTTATCAATGCTTATATAACCTCAAGAATAGGTGTCAGGAAGATGATGGGCCAGTCTCTTTTCATTGGTACCCAGGCACAGGACAAGGGACAGCAGGCACAAACTAGAATACTGGTTGTTCCTTTTGAACGTAAGGAGAAACTTAATGCTGAGGAATAGGCACAGGAACAGGCTGCCTAGAGAGGTCATGGAGTGTCTTTCTCTGAAGGCTTTCAAACCCTTCCTTGATATGTTCCTGTGCCAACTGCTGTAGGTAAACCTACCTTATCAGGGACCAGAGGTCCGTTCCAACTCCTACCATTCTGTGTGACTCTGCTTTCCTTGCACAGTTTGTGAGAGCTACAGGGGCAGAGGAAAATAGAATAGAGCCTGTTTGAACAATGGGTGCCGCATAATAGCTATCCACATGAAACTAGGCTTCTTTAATTCCACTGTTTATTAAATCATTGGTCTCAATGATGCTCTCTCATTACATATTAACAAAGAAATCTCTTGGCCACTTGGTGCCAATTTTGATCCTCATTTGAAGACAGATTAGTAAGTGTCTATCATTTGTTATGATGTCCTAGCCGTCCATGCTTCTTTTAGTATCTGCATGAGTTACAATTACAGAGCATATGCTCTTACTTTGCAATCTGTAAACATTTTTATTCCGTATTATACGTCACCTACGTGTCTCCTGCACCTTTAACAGGACTCTTAGAAATATTGAACTCCAAGTCAACGATATGTAATTAAGTAATGACATGCCAAAAAGAGCAAGAAAAACAAACAATCAAATGGTGCAGAATTGAAGAGTCTACTGATCTGTTCATACAGTAACTTAGAGTTCTGCTGAAGACCTAGAATTAATAAGGAACAAGGGATATGATATATTAGTGACTGGTGCATTGTGACTAACATGATAAAGATTAATATTTAGAGGAAACAAGCATAGTCATTTGAATCCCAAATGCAAGACATCTTTGAAACTTAATAAATTGTGTGTATATTATGTAAGAAAACATGCATTTTATCATTTCAGGATGACTCCAAGTGAACAGGATTGATTTCCAGAGATCCATTCTTAATGATCCCACTGTCAAATTATTTCAGACTTAAGTTAGCATGACTCAACTAGCTTTGGAAAATTTACTTCTGAGCAAAACAAATGTGAAGTGAAAGGAAGCATATAGAGCTATTTGTCAGCTCAAACTGTACTTTTTAAAATGAGTATTATATAGAAAAGAAACTAATTATACTGATGGCTTTCTTCCAGGTAGCAATTACAGTGAAAAATGTGACGTTTTCAGTTGGGGTATTATTCTCTGGGAGGTAATCACCCGCAGGAAACCTTTTGATGAGATTGGTGGTCCAGCTTTCCGCATAATGTGGGCAGTTCACAATGGTGAGTTGAAAGTACTTCACTGCATTTGAAGTTGCATATTTGACCTGTACATTTGCTAAACACCTCTAACTGTGCAGGTTTAAGTTACTGGTCTTGCGGGTCTGTGTTTCATTAAGTGTGCATTTTTGTCATAAGGACTTAATACAGACACTGCCACTTTGTGTCATTGTGGGTTTCATTTTCTTTGACCACCACAGCCCTTGTATTTCCTGCTGCATCTAAATAGTGTGTGAGAAAACAAGGGGGAAGAGCAATGCTTTTTTTCTTACGACACTTCATCTTAAGAGTTATCTGAATTAGGTGATACAAAGTAATCTACAGACTCTCTGTCTGGATGAATGATGGTTCTATTAGCCAAGTTTTTAGAGGGTCTCTTTTTTGTTGGATTAAGTCACTTGACTGAGGGAATTGCGGCTGTTCAGTCTGGAGAAGGCTCTGGGGGGACCTCATAGCAACCTTTCAGTACCTGAAGGGGACTACAGGAGAGCTGGAGAGGAACTTTTTACCAGGGAATGTAGTGACAAGGAGGAATAGTTTCAAATGAAAAGATGATAGATTTAGTTTGGATCTTGGGAAGAAATTCCTTACTGTGAGGAATGAGGAGACCCTGGAACAGGTTGCCCAGACAAGCTATGGATGCCCCCTCCCTGGAAGTGTTCAAGACTGAGTTGGATGGGGCTCTGGGCAACCTGATCTAGTGGGAGAGAGGTGTCCTTGTCCGCAGCACAGGGGTTGTAACTAGATGATCTCGGGGGGGTCCCTTCCAAACTAAACCATTCTGTGATTCTATGACTGTATGACCTACCTTTAGAAAAGTCAAGCTGTCAAAATCCTGCAGGACTGCTAGGCATTAAAAATGTTACTCTCTTTTTCATCTGTACTTTGGGCAGGTGGTTTGGTTTTTTTCCTGTGGTTTGTTTTACCTGTATATTTCAGTACATACAGTCATGGAACAAGTCTCCACTGTACTAGATACTACACAGAACAAATTCTTAGGAACTTAGAATATAAACAGGAAACAGTGGTTGGATTCATAGCCTATTCATAGTCCATTGTAATATGCTGTATTTGATGAGTGAACTTGTTCAAACCACTACTAAAGGAAAAGTTTCATTTTCTTCCTACTAGTTTGCATGTAATTGTAACATGTAGTGTGAAGGAACTTCTGTTGTCACTTTTTTTTTTTTAAGTACAGGATGGTTCTTTCAAGCTACAATTTCCAATATGCTTTCCTATATTTTTTTAGCAAAATACCAGAGAAAGATCGGTAGCTATCAGTCATCTTGTAGTCTGTTTAACAAATGATGGGTTTTTTTCCTAATGTCAATTACAGGTACTCGGCCACCGCTGATCAAAAACCTACCTAAACCAATTGAGAGTTTAATGACACGTTGTTGGTCCAAGGATCCCTCACAACGACCGTCCATGGAGGAAATTGTTAAAATAATGACACATTTGATGCGGGTATCCAAATTTATTTTAGTATCTTTAATCATTTCTTAACCTATTAAGTTAAAAAATGGAATTATAAAAGGTTTGCATTTTATCACACTCTGAAGGTCAGCTTGCATGTTTTCACTCTCCTCCTCTCTCTTTTCAGTAAAAATTGTGAAATTACTACAACAAACATCAGAAATCTTTCCTGCCTCTTGTGGGAGCAGTGTACTACCTCGTAGCAGATTTGACAAAATTGATAAAAACAGTCATAGAGCTGTTTTAATGTACTACTAAAAATGATTTCATGTATTTATGTAGTTATAAATTTGAAATGTTTTGTGATGTACTGTTTAAACAGTTTAAAAACACTTGTTAATTATTTTTTTATCAAATCGTTATTGTTTTTTTCACAGTACTTTCCAGGAGCTGATGAACCTCTGCAGTATCCTTGCCAGTATTCAGATGAAGGCCAAAGCAACTCTGCCACTAGTACAGGTACACGTCTATAAATAAAACAGCAACATGAAATGACACAGATGAATTATAAACCACATTATCATACTGATTTTGAACTCAAATTGGTAAAAGTAACCTTTTCGAAGTCTTAAGTTGTTAGGAATCTACTTTTTTGTTGGACATAGTTTCAGCAGTGTTGGGTCCTGTGTTTTGGTGGCAACGCTACTGGCTTGGGGCAGTGTGGCTGGAAAGCAGTCTGGCAGAAAAAGACCTGGGGGTTCAAATTGACAGGTGGCAGAATATGAGTCAGCAGGGTGCCCAGGTGGCCAAGAAGGCCAGTGGTATCCTGGCCTGGATTAGAAACTGTGTGTCCAGCAGGAGTAGAGAGGTGATTGTCCCCCTGTACTCAGTGCTGATGAGGTACCGGATCCAGTTTTGGGCACCTCAGTACAAGGGAGACATCAAGATGCTGGAACAAGTGCAGAGCAGGGCAATGAAACTGGTGAAGGGCCTGGAGAATAAATCTTATGAGGAGAGATTGAGAGAGTTGGGGCTGTTTTGTTTGAGGAACAGAAGGCTTAAGGGAGACCTCATCACTCTCCACAGCTATCTGAAAGGACACTGTAGAGATGTTAGTGCTGGTCTCTTCTCGCAGGTAATAAAGGACAGAACCAGAGGGAATGGTTTCAAGCTCCAACAGGGTAGGTTTAGATTGGACATCAGGAAGAAAATTGTCATGGAGAAGAGTGGTCAGGCACTGGAATGGGCTGCTCAGGATGGTGATTGAGTCACTGTCCCTACATGAGTTTAAAAAGTGCTTAGATGTACTGTTTGGAGATCTAGTTTAGGGGTGATCTTGTAGAGTAGCGTTGATGGTTGGACTCAGTGATCCCAAGGGTCTTTTCCAACCTGAATGATTCTGTGATATTATATTTAGCCTTTCCAGCCACATGGTTTTGCTGATGTGTACCTTTAACAGAGAACAAGCATATAATAAAGCTGTCTCTGAATGTTCACCTTCCCAGCCTGCTTTTTTCTCCATGAAGATTGCTGGCAACATCATGTTTATGTTTAAGATGTTTGTGTTTAAAAGTTTGTGCTTTGTTCTTTTAAACAAACATCTTAAACATTATGTTGCTAGCAACGTAAATCAAATACATCTTTATGTATTTACTTCTTTACGTCTAAGATGAAGTAAATACATAAATTAAGTGCGAGAAAATCACAGTAAGGTAAATGGGTTAAAATGTGCATTAGATTTCCAGGTAGTTTTGCCCACAAAGAAATCCTTTTACTGATTAAAAAATAAAGATTATTTAGTCTTCTCTTTTTTTTCAGTACAGTATTCCCACTTCAATAGTTTTTAACCTTGAACAATGTTCAGCTTCCACTGCTTGCTTGGTTTGCTTTCTGTCTCCAAACAAATAGCTGTTATTTTGGGTAAAGTTTCCCTAGCTCCTTTGCAACTTTGTGACCTGTATATTACAAAGCGCTTTCGACTGTAGTATTGGACTGACTTCACTAGCTGTTTTCCAGCCCTCAGCACATGATTTGCAGATCAGGTTTATCACTTTAAACAATGAAAATATATAGTTTACATTACATTTATATATAGTATACATTAATGTATACTTTTACATTACTTGTGTTCCTCTCTGTTTAATGATGAAGTTAATGAATAATGTTGCTGTTTGTGTTGTTAATATAACTTCTACCCCAACAATTTCAGAGCAGATAGACTCATCATCATGGTAGTTAGCTGTGTGTTCTTGTCTTTGGGGTTTTTTTCTTTTTTACATTGCTGGATCTGTTGCAGTCTTGCAGCTTTAATGTTTTCAGAACAGCTGCTTTAAAGCAAAGTTAGGCTTCCATGAAAGCTCGAGTGAAGAGATGCACTTCAGTGTGTTGAACGGAAACTCATAGAATCATTAGGGATTGGAAGGGACCTCGAAAGATCATCTAATCTAATCCTTCTGCCAGAGCAGGATCACCTAGACCAAGTCACACAGGAACAGATCTAGGCAGGTTTTAAACGCCTCCAGTGAAGGAGACTCCACAACCCCCCTGGGCAGCCTGTTCCAGTGCTCTGTCACCCTCACTGTGAAGTTCCTTCTGATACTTATATGGAACCTCCTATGTTCCAGCTTCTCAAATGTTTTCCTTTGTTACCAATTTCTAGGGTCATTCATGGACATCACTTCTACAAACACAAGTAACAAGAGTGATGCTAATATGGAACCAAGTGACTTCCAAGGAGCTTCTACCAATGACACTATTAAACGTTTAGAGTCAAAATTGGCACAGCAAATGAAAAACACGGCCAAGCAGCCGGTAAGCCCACGCATGCAAATTTGAACCCTTACAATGACATGAACCAAGAATAACAAAAGTGCTGTAACTGCTACAAAACACTATAGTTCTGTTTCCAAAAACAGTACAGCATTGAAGCCTGTTAATTATAAGAGAAGACCATGAAAGGGGATAGAAAAACATTAAATGATGCTGAAAAAGTAAATTGAAAGGCTCTATTAAGATCTGAAATGAAACAAAAAAATAGCACATTTTATTTAAATGGTTTCATTGGGTTAAAAGAGCAAATTTTGAAAATTTACTTATTTCAAGTATATTGAAAAAAAATATTACCTTGTGACTATTTGCCTACTTCTACCCTGTTTTCATCTGTGTGAAGTTAGATTGTTTTTAGATTGGTTCTGTATGCCAGTAAAGGCTGAATCACTCATTGAATTACAAATTTTAAATCTATTCCCTTCTTAAATGCACAGTGTAGTAATTAATGTATTTTAACCTGCGTACTGTGCATATTGTGGAGGGGCTTCTGCTGAATTTCTTTTCTCTGAAAATGTGACTGTTGAAACAGGGTGATCCTGGCCGTTTGAGTTTACCTCCATCTCGTGGGAGCAGTGTGGAGAGCTTATCAGATGTTCGTGCACGACCACAGTCAGCCCTTGTTTCAGGAGAATCCAAAAGGATGAGTGCTGACATGTCTGAAATAGAAGCAAGAATAGCTTCCATCACAGGTAAAATCAAAGGATGTCTGGGGGATAAACTAAGGGATTGGAAGGAAGGAAAGGAAGAAGGCAGATGTAAAACATGCACAGTCTTAGAGAAGGTTAATAGCATTCGCTGTATGAAAACAATTAAATGTTTCATGTAGTCTTTATTGTCCTTTATTAATTGTGGGGAAAATGCTTTCATTTAGAGTTTTACACTCAACAATGCTGAATGTTTTAACTGGGTACTTTTAAGGTTGTGAAAGAGATTACTTTTGTTGAATTAGAAGTTTAGCTTCTTAAAAAATCATTTTTAGACTTCTAAATATCAGCCCTATTACAAATGCGCAACATTGCATCTGAAAGAAAACTCTTGTGCATCTGAACTAGTTACTCCAACTCTGGTAGCGTATTTTTTTCAGAAAAAATAATTTCCTGGAAGGTTACTCCTATAATATTTTGAAAGTAAGAGGTGGGTTTGATGTCCAGCCTGTTCTCCTGTGAGTCTTAAAATGCTTCTTGATGGACCAAAAAGAGAGGCGTAGTCAGATTTTATTCATCGAAATAAAATAAGCTGGATGTGTTTTGCCAGCTTTGTTTGTAGTAGCTATAAAGTGTTGTGTCTAAACAGTGAATCCCTGAGTGAATTGGAATTTCCATGTAAGTATAAGTACATACGTCTGTGGTGAAAGCAATATTTGTTCTTCCCAGAAGAGCAAATTAATAAAAATATGTGTACTTGGTAAACACTTTCTTGTCTTCATCAAAGGTATTGTTAATCTATATAAACTTCAGGTTTTAAGTTTTGTATCTGGAACTTCTTTTTGTTACAATATATAGCCATAGATTTAA
>JAOXOE010000256.1:48968851-48992019 GCA_028565055.1 Phoeniculus purpureus
AGTAATCAGACAAAATTACTTCGGACAGTCCAGGGTTATTTAACTGTTGCAGTATTTACCTGTCTGAAAATTAGAGTAATCAAGTAGCTGCAATGAATAAGGAAATACGCATCATATTCTGGCTTTCTTGTGCACCATGACTGTTTCATTTTTGTTCTTCATTGTATTATGATTCCTTCAGGATCTTGTTTTACTAAACACTGAAGTTTTACCCATAATAAGCATCTCACCATAAACATTTTTTACTTTATGTTCTTATTTTGAAGACTTATTTCAAGATGTCTTTTGTATTGTTAGTCTTTGACTAGATGATTGTGTAGCACATCTCACCATGAATATCTCTAAAGGTTTCCTAACACAGAAGGCAGCTGTTACTTACCTGAAAATAATAACACGTTGGCCTTACTTTAAATTACGTTAGGGCTCCCTCTGGTCACTGACACTCTAAAGTCAACGTGAGTTTTTAATGTTAGTGCAGATAACGTGGCCCTCCTTTGAGTGAGTTTTTAGCTCTTCATTAAGTACATTCCTCTGAATAGTAATTATCATAGAATGATACAGAACATACAGAATCTTCTAAGAGACTATTTAATACATTTTTGTTACAACTGTAGGGTTTCTTTTTCTTCAAGCAAAAGTATATATTTAACATACTAGTTGTTTGAGGCCTTTTTTTCACATCAGAAAGCAGTGGACCATGAGAAACGAGGTCAACTCCACCTGACAGTAACTTTTCCAAAACCAGCTGGAACAGCACTGTATTGGTTTTTAATCTTGTTTAACGGCAGGACAGAAATAATGCACTGTGAACCTGAAAGACAACTGTGTGGCTGAGAATTGGGCTGCTAAGAGTAGATCATGTCAGAAATGACTTAATCTTGTTCCTTCTATTGCTAGATTAAGCATAAGTCACATAATGCACATCACCATGACCTACCAAGTTTCAGATGGATATGCTGCAGTGTCTTACCTTTGGGACATGTATTCAGACTTCTGTCTAAAGGGGAACTATTTATCATAACTTACACAAGCAGTAATGATTAGATTCTATTCCAAAGTATATAGTGTTTCTTAAACATCATTAAAATAGGACATCACCAGCAACTTTTCATGTTTGCAAAACAGTAAATCCTCACTAGAAAGACAAAAGAATGGAAGGCAGGAATAACTGTCAAATGTAGTAAGAGTCAACATTTGGTCAGAGACATCTTTCCTTTAAAAGAAAGTGGCTTAAAGAAACAGAAGTGCCTTTCTATTAATCTGGTTCATAAAATAGTTTGTACCCAATACTAAGCTGTTACCTAAGTTCAGGCAATCGAGAATTGATTCTTAATATTCAGGTGACATTTGTTCTCTGTTTGGATAATTACATACGGTTTTCCCTTGTTTGTTGCCATGCTGCTTTCTGTGTTTGACTTTGTGTTGCTAACGATAACTAATTACACGGTGCTGTTACCACCGCTAGTTCTGCATTTGTTGCTTTTTAACTGTTGCTTTACTGTGTGTAAGCATGAGTGGAAGGCAATGCAGTTTATTCTGCATGACACATTTTTGCATGAACTCTACTTTAACAAAGGTTATGAAAAATGCAGTATTAGAAATTTAATAATTTTGCTATTGCTATTTTAGTGTTTTGCATGTGTATTGTATATGTGTATTTTTTCAGCCTATTCCAAGCCTAAACGAGGCCATCGTAAAACTGCTTCATTTGGCAACATTCTGGATGTCCCTGAGATCATCATACCAGGTATCGCAGACCAGGTGAACGGGTCAGTTGGTTAAGATGCCGGAATAATGATCAGACTGCTAAAAATACTTCTTGCTCCAGTTCTCAGACAGAACTAGCAATTTTCCTAATCCTTTTTTCATGTCTCTGTATGAAGGAGCATGATTATTTTAGTAAATGTTGATTAGGGTTGTTTTCCCTTATGAACCTGATGCTCAGAGTCATCTTACAGAGCAAAACCATATACACAGTCTTTTATTATGATACCTCATTCAGTGAAAATCGACTTAAATTGAAAAATTCCTTTCTCTGTAGTATCTTGCCCTGATCTCTCTTGGGTTTGAGCACCCATTTTTAATCTAATCAAATATTAGTAGCACAAAAAGCTTAAGTATGTTACCTACAGAACTTTAAATCCATGTGAAAATTGAGGTTAAAAACAGTGAATACTAAATCTTAGTAATTCTTGCATTTGACTACTCTTTCTAGAACTAAAAATGTGTCTATGTGAGGCTTTTCTGTCATGTTTAAGTTACAAACTAACCTTACTAGCTGAAGATTCTGACAGGAAGAAAATCAGAATCATCAGGCACCATAGCTGGGAATTTTAGTTGCGACTTTAATGAATAATTCTCATCTATCACAAGTCTATATTTAGTTGCCAGCATATCGCATTCCTTTTTTGGCAATCCAAGTGGATTTCTTTCTTTGATTTCATACTTCTTAAAGCCTAAAAATAAGTTGAATGAATCCCAAACTCTGACAGGTATGCCTGTCCTCTTCACGTAGATTTGCCAGAGGAAGAAGATGCAGTAACCTGTTAAGTATCTACTGCCAGCCTAGAGATCTGTTAAAAACATTTGTGTCATCTGAAGAAGTTTCCTTGAAATTCTTTGGATTGTTTGGAATTTGAAAATCAAATGCAAAAAAAATGTTTATACAACTTTTCTGTCAAATAACTTTATTGAGGTTAACATGTAAAAATACAGAATGTCAGAAAGGAAATTCCAAAGAACAATAGCACTACCCATGGAAAAAAAACAACTGGTTGGCATGAAGGCTAAAAAATTAGCAAGAAAGTTTACTACTGTAACTTCCCAGTGTAATTTTCAAATAGTTCTGGCCTGCCATGACGCAAAGGGAGACGCTTTCTCTTAAGAGAACAAGGACAGAGAAAAAAGAAGAGACCTGTCAAGTTTTCCAGTGTCAACACATGAAAAGCTGGTAAATAAGCTCTGGAAGCTGAACACTTCTTGTTTATGTGTGCACACTGCATTAAACTTTTTGACTGTTAAAATGTCATTGAAAGAAAATGCCAGTCACATTCACCAAACAGAATGGACCGATCTACTGGTTTTAATTACTTAGGCAGAAGTCAGTTAGATCCTCTTCACCCGGACTACTTTATTGAACTTGACAGAATGGGAATTCCAAGGTGAATATGGAGGTATATATGAGAGAGGTAGCAACCTGTAGAAGTGAAAGAAGGTAAGGGATTGGAGCAAGCACAGTAGTGAATTTTCTTAGAGTTTACTTTGAAAATATTGAAGTCTTACGTGACAGTGAAGTTTGCTGTTAATGCTTTATCAGAAGCAACTATACATAAAGAGGAGAATTTGAGGACCGCCATAGGAAGTGAATTTTGTGGTGAATGGGGTGAAAAAAAAAAAACAGAAATAGCGTAGTATACAGGATCATGCACTGGGGGTCACAACGGTGATGGCCATTAGATGACCTGGGACCATAACAGTTGCGTGCAGAGTAATCTTGAAAAACCACTAATGTGGCCACAGTTATGAAAAAACTGCAAAATCTTAGGGTTCATTTCCAGGAAAAATAAGGAAGCACTAACACTATTAACAAGTCCTTCTTGAGGTTTAATCAGGAATTGAAGATACTGTTCTGGGTAGCCGTATAAAAGAAAAAGAAGAACAGCTAATAGGATGAAGTAGAGAGTATAAAAAGGAATCTGAAAGCGTGGCTTTTGTAGCCTGACAAATAATTCTTCTGTATAGATCAATCTGCAACTAAGCACTAGGAGCATGAAGTACTTCAGGTAAAACAGTATTGAGACTACGGAAAAAAAGATGTAAATTGTCTGCAAATAAGTCTGGGCTGTATCTTAGAAGTTTTCTGATTATCAGAACAGCTCTTCAATAAGAATCTCAAGGCCAGAAAAACAAAAAAGAAAGAGATTGATTAATCATTAACTCACAGGGATATAATTACCCGCCCAGTAAACTAATTCTATTTATTTTTATAAATAAGGCAGTTATTCAAAAGTTATCCTCAGTTGTTATTTTATAATTTTATCTTTAAAAAAATAAGGACTATTTCTCACCTCTACTCTCTGAGCACAAGACTTTTATTCCTAGCCTCTTAGCATGCTCTTCCCCTTCTAGTTATACTTGCAGTGTGCCCAAATGCTGTGTCGATCCCGCTCCGTTCCATTCCTTAGCACTTTTGCCACATACCTAGCTCCAAACCTCCCTGGGTATGTCTGTCTGTGGGTCGAGCAGCACATCTGTCTCCCAGGCGTTGGGAGCATCGACCCAGTCTGTGCTGCTGCCTGAGGTTCTGCTGAGCACATGGTAAAGCAGCTGCCTCCCGAAGAGGGGAGGCGCTGCACAGGCATGTTACCATGAGTCAGCTGCTTTGGGGCAGGGCTATTTTTGAAGTGTGAGTACTACATCTGCTATTATTGGGGTTTTTTTCAGAATGTGTTTCCTCAGCTGCTTTTCATCCTTGAACTTATTGTGCTACCAAGGTTGTAAAATACAAATTTATCAGTTGAAGGTAAAACATCAACAGAAATGGGGAGTTTTAATACATATTTCCACTTTCTTCTAAATAGGTTTAAATAAGGCTGAAGAAAACTTTCTTTCATTCAAGATGCTGTTTTGTTTTACTAGCTGACAAAACTTAGGAACTTAAAAATGGATCAACTGATTTCTTTTTTGTATAACAACTTGGCAAAGGAGTTTTCAGTGGTGATATCCTGCAATCAGATAGCCAAGTGAAGCATATTTAATTCTTTTTAATGCATAGTATGTATAATGTGTAGGTAATAAGCACCAACGTAATATATATATTTATATACATATGGAAAGTAAAAACCCTAGTAAATACAAAAGGCTTATGTAGCTATATGTTTGAAGAAACAATAAAATCTTATGTAGTTTGTACTATGATCAAGAAAAACCATCAGAACACTTTTTCAATACAAATCAGCCAAGCAGCATCTAGCAAATCTACCCTCCAGTACAGCGTCTTCATCACTGACATCTCATTCATACAGCAAGCATGCATCTGGCTCTGTAGTTTTGCCATCCAAAACTGTGCCATAGTATTGAGATTTTAGTGCATTGACAGTGCATTGGTTGATGAGGTCTGTGACAAGATTAACCAATTAATTTAGTTAATGTGCTAATGGGCCAAAACATTAAAACACCCCGAAAAATCAACAAGGAGCATTCAAAACCACTTACAGAAATCACTGGCAAAACCAAAGACTCTCTGGATTTGGGGAAAAAGCAAGAAGACACATGAAATTCACACAACATAAAAACCCCAACAAATTCATACAGAGATTAATCACATGTTCTTACAGAACTAGGCTGAGGTACTATCTCTGCCCCCTCACAGGAAAGAACTCTTCAGCAGGATTTTTCGTCTGGGAACCTGGTGTTTGTGGTTCAGTCCACGTTTGCTGTCCTCAGAGCCTGTGGTTCTTTTTTACCTTGTTCCATGGGTTCCAAGCTAGTCTTCCATTTCCCATGTTCTGATTGGAAATCTTCCATTTCCCATGTTCTACGGGCCATGAACAAGGGAATACTCTCAATTTCAGCAAGCAGTGGATTGCAGGCAAAACCTTTCCTCTGCTGATCTCTTGAGATTCTAAAAACTGCTACTTTCTCTATTCACCACGTTCTGAGGAAAAACTGTCTGCCGTGTCCAGCCCAGTGACATGAGCTTCTCTCTGAACAAAGAGCAGACCAAAAATGACTCTCCAGACACGAACCAGGAAACAGGAAGCTCCAGAGTAGTTGTTCCAGTTTCACAGTCAGAAATTCAGCTTGTAGTTCCAAGCTGCTTATCACAGATTGCCATAGTAACTCCCCAGTCCCTCGGGCCAAGAAACCCACCAAATTCATAAGACAGCAGGATAAACACATTTTGTTGAGCATCGTGAGAAAGTGGATAGTAATTACAGATGCTTTAGCTCTGTTATTTTTCCCTCTACTTTTAAAATCAGTGTAAGTCAGAAATCCCACACTTGTCTCCTTGGATAACTTATTTTTCTGCAGTTATGATCAATGTTTCAGCTTCCTCAAAATGTCTTCTACCACTGGTACATTCACTGATCATCCCACACTGTGAGAGGGTTTGGGTCTTGTAAGTAGGTGCTTGAGGAAGAAATAGTTTTGTGTGGAAATAACAGTGTAAAAGGAGACACAAGTATCTGCTAAAGGACAGGGAGAAGCGTTTGTAACTGGTCTGGGTATTTGGCCAGGGGGATCAGAAACCATAATAATTTGTAGAATCTCTTTTTGCTGGAATGCAGAGGAAGTTTCCTATTTGTTTTGAATTTCATTTTAGAAAATAAACAACAGCATGTGACTTGGAGTTTCTTTGAGGTCAGGAAGTACCTGTTTGCGGTATTGGATTTTTAATCTTAAAATCACGTAAACCACTGAACTCCTGCTATAGTGCACCAAGTTGCTGTATATTGCTTTGCATGTTTTTACAAATCTCTTGAATTCTTACAATAAGGAAAAAACCCCCAGTTTTAAATGGGTGTAGAGGTAAGAACAAGATCAAAACTGTGAAAGCAAAGAGGGGTAGCACTGATCACTTTGAATAAAGATTAGATGTTGTACAGTATACTTTCAATTGAAATTTGTCTTAAGTCTGGAGCAATAAGTATTTGTTGATTCGTAGTCTGTTTTTGCTTTGTCTAAGCTTTTTGCCAGATGCCTGCAGTAGTAGTTACACTAATTAAAATGGCATTGCCTAGTAAAGCTTGCTTTTTCCTCATGCTATTAACTTGAAGATACTTCATTTAAAGGTGTTCATTTATGACAACGCAGTAATTTTGGCCCCTCTTCCTCCCCCCAAGGCATTTTCTTTTCTTTCTTGCACCCTGCCCTGATTATTTTAATTTTTGGCAGCCATGTTCTAATACTTCAGCAACACATGTGCCGGGTTCTTTAAATTCACAAATGTTGCTAATCTGAAATGAGAATTTCAGATATTTTCGCAAGCTATTTCAGCCGAGCTAATTTTACAACGGTGTTGTTGAATGAAACATGCACATAATTTTGTACCGGTTGTGGGTGGATCGCTCATATCTTGAATGTTGAGATGAGCTGTGGCAGCCGGATGAAGTGTCCACAGCACAGAATTCTGTTAAATGTATGATCTCGTTTGTTAAATTGTTGGCTAGTCGAAAAGTTCCTTGCAAATTAACAAACACAGAAGTCTTGATGTAGATTGGGCACTCACATGTTCTTTGCTATTGGAGAGTTAATTATAATACAGCCGTTGTTGCTTAGGTGTCTGTATACTTTCCCTCAGTTTCAGAAGCAAAATACTATGATCTTGATGCAGAAAAGTTGCAATTCAAATCCACTTGAATTCATTCAGAGTGAGGTATATATTCCCATTCTAGAATCTTCCTTGATTTTTCTTATGTGCTTATTTCTCATGGTACTTTCTATACATTTGAGTTATGACCGAGGATTTTGTATCACTATTTTGGGGTAATGTGTTCTTACATGTAATGGTACCTCTGCTGAAAAGTTTACAGTATACCCTGAAATGTATTGATCCATATTAAATAGTCTTACATCTCTGTAGTAACTGTTGCAAATCAAAACACATGTCAAGATAGGCTGTGGAGTAATATGCTGAGTCTCGAAGGTGAAAAATGCGATGCTGTGCATGAGCTGCGTTGGCTGTTGCATTAGGGTCACTGGGCGAGGGGCTGCCACAGATGCAGGACATGTTTCAGATGCTCCCCTCCACTAGAAAAGTTACGTAATGCAGACCTAGGAGAAGAATTGTGAGCATTGTCAGCTGTTACTCAGGACGCTTTGGTGTTTCCTTTTGGACAGCTGACCTGCTCTCAAGAGACAATATAAACATGAACCATAAAAATCAAAGTAGTCAGAGAGATTCTGTTGCGTAATCTCCTTTTATTTTTAAGGAGACTTTGTTTCCTGCAAATGCCTTTGATTGCGTGTCAGCATTACAGTTTGAACCGTTTTATGTAGCTGTCACTGGTGGATAATTGCTAACAGGTGGAAGGAGAAGAGGAAAAGATTCCAGCATTGTGTGCAGTAGGTTGATGGTGAGACGTGATTTAGCTGAACAGCCCCTTTTCACACTTCTCAAAGCATGAGAACAGGACATAGTTTTGTTCATCTGAAGGAGATAAAGATCAGAAGGAAGCGCTTTTGCTGCTTCGTTTTCGTGACGGGAGCCACGCGCAGGCAGAAGACCTTGCAGTGTTCCTTGAGCACGCCAAAGAGCAACAGGTTAAAGCTGGCAGCCTGTTATCTTCGCTGTCTAGCTTTTAGAAATCCCCATAACGTAACGCACTTGAAATAGATGTCGTCATCAGCTCCTGCCCCGACTACTAAGCCTGTCCAAATACATGTGACAGAAGATGGTGGAGTAGAGTGCAGCAGCTATTCATGTGGTAGGAGTGGTTATTGTATTGGAGTATACTTTTTGTTGACAGTCCAGCATGTTTTGAGTTAAAATGCTGCAGCTGTCTCTCTCCCCCTCTCTCACTTTCTCTCTGTGGATTTGTACAAATTCCAAGCTCCTCTGCCACAGTCGCACCCTTCTTATTTTGTTCAGAATAGATTTCACTGGTTTGTTTTGGTTTTGTTTTTTCCCAGCAGGAAACGGACAGCAGAGGCGCAGATCCATTCAAGATCTCAGTGTTGCTGGAACAGAATCCAGTCAGGTAACATCTTTGTTGTCTCTTCTGTATCTTTCACTAAAGTGAGCACTGAATATGTACAGGGAAACTGATCTGGAAATCTTCATCTTTGATGCTTTCAGAGAAATTATATGGAAGCTTGGCAGACTGTAGTTTCATTTGTAGTGCATTTAAAGGATAGTCCATCAGGGTAATCTATGAATGAGCTCTACTTGAGAAGTGTTTTTCCTGTAGCTCGTGCAGCATTTGTCATTTTTATGTGCACATAGGTTTTGTGTACCTTACTTAGGCTGAGGGCAGATGCTGTGAAGGAAAGATTTTTCATCTCTTGATATATGGAAAATAACTGTAATTACTGCATAGGATTGTCTGAAGCAGTTATACATACATTAGACTCACTTGCTCCATAAAAAAAACATACATTAGCATTATAAATATGTTTATTACCAGTCTCTGAACCCTGACTATTAACTTAGAGTAGCATCTCTCTATTTCTAGTGAAAGGTTTACAGGAGGGTGCTGTCACAAAGTTTAGTTCAAAAAAAGATTCTCAGTAAGGTATTTTATAATAACGTCTCATCTGCTGTTGTAAGTGCCATGGTAACAGAGCTGGTGGTATGCTACATAAAATGGAAATTAAACGAAGAACATGTTAAATGAGAAAAGTGCAGCTAATGCTTCATTCAAATGTGTTTGTTTTGTGTTTCTAATTGCTTCGTTATCTGTTTCATTAATTCAGAGAGGCTACTTGGTCATTAGGGTGAATTGGCAATATTGAGATCCCTACTATTATTTGGATGTGGAAAGCTGGAGCTTATCATGTTCATCAGACTGATTACGTTTTCATATTAAACAACCTACTTCACTAATCTAAAATACATGGTAATTTTCAAGGTGTGTATTTATCAGGGACATCAACATTTGATTCTCTTAAGTTCCATGGAATGTGATAGACACAGAAACCTCATCAATCCCCCAGGTATTACTAGGAGAATTTACTATGTACTTCTATGAGAAAACAACAAGCGAGGCTTCACACATTTAAATATCTCCAGAGAAAGTGGGTTTGTTAGAAATGAATATGCAAAGCTTAGTAAATAAGTAATTAGCCTGTTCAGCTCACTGTCTAAAATTATGCAATACTTGGGGAAAAAAATGGGTGACAGTACCTCAGTTACACCAAATTGCAGTGTTTAATGTATTAATATTTTTAAATACAGCCTTTTTTGGAAAATTTCGTTTTAGTGAATGGTTAATACTTAAAAACACAGGAATTCAGCACCTGATGCATAATTACTAATCTTTGAAAGCTGTTGTGCTGCTCGTATGGGTATTCTAACTAAATTGTCCTTCTGACCAGGAGGATATAGATCAGTGAGGTAAACAAAATCCCCTTTATTTCTGATGAGGAGCCTATAGAAGCACCAGAATTGCATTTTATCACTGGCTTCTGATAGCAAACGTCATGGAAATTGAAGTGGAAGAATTAAAAGTACCTGCTTTCATATTGCACTTTTGGGGAACATTATGATAAAATCTGGAAAACGTAGTATTTTAACAGGCGTGAAAAAGGCACTTTGGAATACATTTTTGCACTGGCCATATAAATGGGTAGTGAATTTTCATCCCTTTTGGTGTAAGAAGAGAAGAAAATTCTGCTGAAACTGATGCTAACATTTGACATCTATGTGGCTGTATGTTTTTATAAATAAATCAGGAAACAAGAAGGCAAGTATCACATAATGGTGGGAAGATTTAACGTTAGCCTTTGTGTTTTTCTGTAGCTCAGGACTTCACCACCTTGAATTTTTATTACAAATGTTGAGCCTGCTATCCATATAAACAACCTGCCAGTGAAAGCAGAGCCTAGCTCTGGTCAGTTTGCCGTGTCTCCCTGTATGCACCATGTCATGTATAGGTTATCCTTTCTAATGTGAAAATCCCCTTCCCTCTCCCTTCCTTCATTGCGAACATCTTTCTTCCCCGCATTTCGTTCTCCTCTACACCCACCCTGCGGCACAGCCTTCCCTGAGTCCTGGGATGGCTTTGCGTGCCACCGCTCCTGCACCCAGCCCTTGTAAGCCCCAGTCCTACTCAGAACTGAAGGGCTGCCACAGTGCTGCTTTTCTTTGCCTTTACTATGTCATTGGCACACTAAAGATGATCAGAAATCATTTTTTTTAATGTATTTTGCTTAAAAATTGCTACTGTATCAGTAGAAAATTATTACAGCAATTTGTATTAATCATAGAAGTTTTTCCAATTGAGAGTGGCATTTTTGTTAAGATGGAGGAAAACACTGGACTTGACAGTAACAACTATACCAATGGTGCTGGGTACACCAAGTACTTCCAGGTACTACCTGGAAGTGTAGACCACAACTTTTATCTCCCTGCTGAACTGCTAGTCTGTTTTAGTCTGACTTTTGTGTATGTTTTGTGATTGTATGTGTATTTTACTTCTGTGCACTGTTAGAAAAATATCTTCACTGAAAGGGTGGTCAAGTGTTGGAACAGGCTGCCCGGGGGAATGGTGGAGTCACCATCCCTGGAGGTGTTCGAAAACCGTGTAGAATCATGGGTTGGTGAGCCTGGTGGTGTTGGGTTGATGGTTGGGCTCAATGCTCTTGAAGGCGTCTTCCAACCTTAATGATTCAGTGATTCCAATAATATTTTTTCTTGGCTGATGATTGCTATTTTTATGTTGTTGAGAAATATAAATCTTTTTCCAGTAATTTCTTTTACTGATGTTATCAACAGCAGACAGCAGTAGCATTTCGAAGATGATTCTGTTACTCAACTGACCCTACCACAATCAACAGTTTAGCTAGGAAAACATGCTTAGCCAAAAGTTTTCCAATACTGGAATACCTGTGGGAGTGGTTCAGTATTGGGCACATGTGTTTAAGTCCCGTTTTTCACAGATGTCACTAGTGTTCGCTGACCTTCCTCCGAGTGACGTGAGCAGCACTGGTGTGGCCCTCTCTGTACAGTCAGATGCTACGTTTCCCTTTGTTTCCATCCATGTCCCATGATGCTCTGCCTGTTTTTCCACATGTTTGGGGGTTTTTTCACCAAATTTTCTCTTCTGCCTTTCCCTGTACATGCATTTTAAACCACTGTATTGTGCCATCTGTCCAACACTGCTGCTCTTGCCTAAGCACCTTTGTAACACAGAAACAGATGTGCAGACTCTGCACTGCAGCCGTAAAAACTTAGCAGGGCTGGAAGGGACAGAGCTAACCTGCTGTTTACCCAGAATTTGGTATTTTATATTCTCAGATACTGAGAAACGTACTTGGTGTAATCACTCAAGAACTGCAGGTTGTGGTCAGATCCTTAGTAAGATATCCATGTCCTGGCCTGTGTATCTGTTATTGGCTTGGCTCTTTGGTACATCATCCTTCACAATGCTATCAGGATACCAAACCACCTCTTTTAAACCTGTGTCTTGGTGGGTTTGGGTTTTTTTTTAATGGCTGTTGCTGAGCACTTGTAGCTCTTACAATTTACTTCAAAGTGGGGAAAAAAGTGATTTATTAAAGAAAACTGTGTACTGTCTTGAACTGTTGAGAAGCAAGGTCAGAATGTGTGTGTCTCCATGCACACAAGCTAACTGTGATAATTTGGGGGAATCTGTTGTACAGATGAATCATTCTGACTGTGAGATTGTGAAATTGGTCACAGATACGTTTTTTTCCCCCCTCCCCTTTCACAATGAGATTAAAATCCACAAATGAAGGGACAAGGCTACTAATGATGATTTCATTGAATTGTGTTGCCCCATTAAAATTGAGAGCAGGATCATTCCTCAGAGCACACCAGCTTTACAAATCTGCAAAGCTTTGAGAAATGGAAGCGACGAGTCAGCTGGCCACCTGACAAAGATGATTTGAGAGTAACCTGGTAACAAGCCAATTGATTGTACTGAGATACTTGGAAGAAGCAAAGATGAAAGGAGAGCTGTGAAAGGGTAGCAGAAGTAAATGGCTAAAGAGCAGTATCAGGGGGCTGGTGTCCAGGAGGCTTAGAGAGTCTCTCTCAGCGCACACTCCAATGCTGTAATTAACAGGTGTTCAGCTTTGAGAACATCTGTAGGATTTCACAGTGCTTTTTAGGTATGCCTCACATAAGAGTCTTTCGTTTCTGTCCTTAGTAATTTTGGCTAAATAAAAGAACACGTTGTTTAGCAGGAGGGTTGTTGAACACTGGAACAGGTTGTGCAGGGAGGCAGGTGAGGCCTTATCCCTGGAGATATTCAAGGTGAGGCTGGACAAGGTTCTGATCTAGTTGAGGATGCCCCTACTCGCTGCAGGGGGCTTGGACTAGATGGCCTTTGAAGGTCTCTTCCAACTTGGGCCGTTCTATAGTTCTATGATTCTGTGTTTATCAAGGAAGTGGTTTATCACTGTGTTTATCACTGTCAGTAATAGTAAGCTTGACAGCTTAAACTTTGCTTAGTGTTAACAAAGTCTCCAACACAAAAGCTTTATCAGGATGTCTGATACATCATCCTTTGGATTAGTTCTACAACAGTTTATTGCCCTGTTTCTGGCTGCTGGCATAAAACACTCAATGGTTCATAAAAACTACGGAAGAAGTGTAACACAGTTGAGATATGTGGTGCATAGAATGTTGTTACTTAACCGAAATCCTGGCTGTTGTAAATTAAATTAAGACAGGATTTTTTTAATTAGAGTCGTAGAGAAACAGAGCTTCCAAATATCATGTCCTGATCTTAAGAAAAGGGAGTGACTCAGGTTCATGGATTCACTTGGGGTTGAAGTAGGGTTACCAGCCACCAGGTCATGGATATTTCAGTGCTTTTGAGCATTATTCATATCACCACAAATGCACAATATTGAAAAAGTTGTGTTTTAATAGCATCTGTCCTTTTACTTCATATTTTGTTTTCCTGCCAAACTCACTGGAGTTTATAGTCTAAAGTCCTTTACTGAGTTAACTTGATGTCACTGAGGAAATAGAGGAAATACTGTTATCTACATTGTAAATAATAATTCTGAAAAAGAAGTTCCTTAGAATAATGGTGTCTGAAGGGATTTTGTGCTTTCACAGAATCACAGAACATTATGGATTGGAAGGGACCCCGAAAGATCACCCAGTCCATTCCCCCTTCCACAGCAGGATCACCTAGACCAAGTCACACAGGAACATACCAAGGAGCGTTTTAAACGTCTCCGGAAAAGGGGACTCCACAACCCCCTTGGGCAGCCCCTTCCGGTGCTCTGTCACCCTCACTAGGAAGAAGTTCCTTCTGAGATTGATGTGGAACCTCCTATGTTCCAGCTTAGACCCATTGCCCCTTGTCCTATCACTAGATGACACTGAGCAGAGCCTGGCTCAGTCCTCCTGACACCCACCCTTCACATATTTATAGCCATTAATGAGGTCACCCCTGACTCCCTTCTTCTCCAAGCTAAAGAGACCCAACTCCCTCAGCCTTTCCTCATAAGGGAGGTGTTCTACTCCTTTCATTGTCTCCGTTTTGTGCTTTGGTAAGGGTTGGAGGTGTGAAGCTGTAGGTAAAGGAACTTTCAACAGAATTTTGGTTTAGCTCTTCATTTGCTGTGTAAGAGAGAACGTACTCATCTTCTGATTGCTTTGTTTCAATCATTCCTTTTTGAATGAACCCTTTTTTTCATGTTTTCCGAGAATGAATCAAAACCTCCCAGTTAATATAAGAAAATTGTAGATGAGTACACTGCAGTCTGGTGCAGTTACTAAGCTGCAGTCCTTTAGTTCTTCTAGTTGATTAAACATTTTTAATTACTACTTTTTCCACATGTTACAGAGCTGTTAGATTTCATTAAACGTTGATGTGTAAAAATACTAGAAATAGTGTTGAGCTTTCATGTAAAGATCTTGAATGCAGTTCTCAGCACTACTTTTTATTATGCTGAATAGCCAGGTTGTATAAATCTATTTTTACTTGCTAAAGGTGGAGTAGAAATGGGCATGAAATGATCCCAGAATTGAATGTAACATTTCTCACGCTGTCTGGAGAGGTTTCAGGGTAAAAGCTTGGAAAGGAAGGTATTTGGGAGGATTAGAAGTTGTAGTTTTCAGTTAGATGTGAAAAACTAGTAAAAACTTCTATTTTTAAAAATCTGTTCTAAAAAGAAACCTTGGAAAAAATCTTCTGTTAGCTTTTATTGCCATTTTATTTTGTGTTCAAATATTCCAGGAGAGTAGAAACAGCAGTAGATCATCTAGTCCTAGTGTGAGAATGATCACTACCTCGGGACCAACCTCTGAAAAGCCAACTCGTAACCCATGGACACCTGATGATGCAGGTAATCCTTTGTTCGTTAGTTAACTTTTTCCCTTTCTGCCAAATATTTTAGTGTGATGTGGGGTGTTTGCTTAGATATCTAACACAATTGTGCAGTGAAAGCACAGCCCATTTAGTTCTGCTTCAGTTAAGTCTGATTGTCTTGCACAGTGGCTTTAAGAATGTTTTTCTATATAGATTGTATTAAGTTACCTAAACTTGCTAACATTTCCCTTGTGCAAAGGTACTGTACATGTGCAGCGATATTAGTATTTAATGGAGATCTTTTCACATTAAGTTTTGGCTTCTGTGGTTTTGAGGAGTTAGGGAAATAGACATCTCGTAGTGTTTTAGTCTCGTGCATTTGTTTTGTGGAAGCGCAGTTAAAGCTTTCATTGGTGACATCTGGGATGAAACGCTGTGCAGGGGAGTATCAGCTGGAATATATCGATTCTGGTTTTTATCTGTGTTGTCATTTTGCTTATGCAGAATGTACACCTGCGCACAATCTTACCATTTGTAGATGAACGAACATTCCACAGAAGTTGTGTAAATAGTGTACTGTAGCATCACTTTCCTTTCGTTAGGAAATGGGATTAAGAATTAATATAATTTAATAGTTGAACTAAATTTTAGAAGTCATAATGCACTCCATTATGAAAAGAAACAGTACTGGACTGCATGAAACCAATGGGTCCCCTCAAATTTCTTCCTAAATAAGAACCATTTTTGTTGTCAAAAGGCACATGTTGAATGTTAAACTTGGTCTCAAGTTGGTACCTCATAGTGGCTCAAATTATGAAATCTTGTGATCCATTTTATCTTTGGCTAATGAGACTCTTTCATCCTTTTCCTGTAACCAGCTGTAAAAAGGAAACTCGCATGCAAACTGACTTGCACAGGCACATACATACGTGTGTGTGTGTGTGCGCGCGCGCGCACACGTGCTTGTATTTTACCACATGTAAGGTGATTCTATGGATAAGATGGATGTGTACTTTTTTTCTCCCCGTGTTTTAGAGGGAAGAGGACTGCATGCTCTTCTTGTATTTTGCTTCTGTGCTTTCTTCCTTTGGCTCGTTGTCACTTTGCCTTATCACACTCTGTGCCTTGGCACTCACAATTTCCCAAAGCCCTTGCCCACTGCCACAGCCCATCCTGTGCCCTCTTTTCTGCACCATGAGCCTGAGTTGCTTCAGGCAGTGAGCACTTGAAGGAATTGCTGCCTCATGTGGAAATGAGCACTTACCCAATCAGTAATTTGTAGAGAATTGCAAGTTGCTGATGATGTGCAAGTGCAAAGGCTCTTGGGCCCAAGTCTTTTGCCTTTGATGCAGCACAGGACCAGAGTCGAAAGTGAGATCTGCCTTCTAGTCCACAAAACTCCCTAACTTTATACTGAGGTAAATGCAGAAAGTACTGTGTGTGTTTTTCATGAGAGGTTTATGCAGTCCATTAACAAAGTATTGTTTGACTATTTCTAGCGAGAGAAATAACTTCAGTTTTCTCTAGGAGAGGGTACTTTAAGGTAATGAAGCAAAATGATAAAATGAGGATCCAGCAAAGTCGCTGAAGAAGTTGCAGTTCTGTGACAGCAGGGCTGAAATGCTCAAGAATGTAATCTAAAGTCTTTTGCATGTATTGATGTGTTCAAAACACTGCGATAATTCCTTTGCTGTAGCAGTATTCCGTACATGCCAATAGCCTAATGTAGGGAAGCACTTTTCTATTGTTCCTGTTTAAGATGCTGTGGTGATTAACTCTGCTTTGTAGGGTTGTTTTCTTTTTCTTTTTGCCACCTTCCAGTTTCCTTACAAGCATACACTTAACCACTTTTTCTCCATTCCCACCCTCTTATTTCTGTTTCCTTTTTAAGCTGCTCTTGGAGATAGCATAGTCTTTGAGGGCAACACCTTAGTTTCTCTACCACGACTACTCTGTGGCAGGTGCTTTTGGGGTATGGGTAAGCAGCCCCTTTTCTTTCCCACCTACCCTCCTCCATACAATCCTCTAGTAGCAATAATGCAGCTATAAAATCAGTAGTTTCTCAATGTGTCTTTACTCCTGTGTCTCTTAAAGCTTAACAGTAACTTTGTGATCCCCAGATTGTGGACTACAAAAAGATAGGATCTATAAGAATTCAGAAATATGTTAAATCTAGAGTGAAAGCACTAGAGAAATCCAAAGTAACTGCAGTGTAAGAAGAGAGCAGCCAGGCCCAGGAGACAGACTGATTACTGGGTTCCTTTCTACCCACAAAGTATCTCTCCAGGGCAGAAAAGATGCCCTAGAGCATGTTGTGAGAAAGGTACTTGCAGACCTCACTGGGAGCGGATTTCAAAACTGAGCCGGAGGTTGTGCTTATTTTATTTTGGCAGATCTGGTTTGCACAGCTTCTAATTTTAAAATCATTAGATGCATGGGCTGGCTGCCTGATCCTTCATAAACAAGAATGAAACGGCAATTTTTTTATAAATAGAGAACATGATTACAAACTGTACAAAAATAGTCTTTTTAAAGTCTGTGTGCTGTTACATGGCTTCTAGAAGTGTAGGACGATATCTTAATCTTTGTTTCCTTTTGATGTGGTAGACCCTAATTTTGTTCTTAACTTTATCAGAAAAACAAACTGATTCATCTGCCTTGGGATTGGAACGCTGCTATTTCCATTTGCTTTTCCACATTCAGATCGTGTGTTGTGAAATGATTTAGAATTCTTGTTGATGTCCTATAAGAATAGAATTAACTCTGAAAACAGTTTAAAATGTTCTTGATATTGTTACAGAGACCAACGGGTCAGATAACTCCATCCCAATGGCATATCTTACATTAGATCATCAGTTACAGGTAATAATTTTATGCTTTATTAGCTTCTTAACTTCGCATTTCATTCTCATGTGTGACTCCGGGTTTGGAAAATGTACTGCCAGATATTTACCTGTGTTTATGTTCTGTCTAGTTTTTGACCAAGGCTAAAAAAATACACTTTGTAATCTGAGATTTGTTGACTCAGATTTGATGAAGCTATTAAAAACAAGCCCTGGGGAAACATGATCCCTAAAACCAAATATAAGCCAGTTTTGACTGTCAAAGACAGACATTATTTACTTGAATGTTAGTGAATCAAACTGTTGTACACACTTCTTCTGTTGTCTGTGGGAGTAAATGCTACTTGATTTTTGTGACAGAAAGAGTATTGGATTAATAACTGCAGATGTGTGCTTTGAGTCAACTTTGACATCAGAGCAAGAGCATTTTCCAGGGCACTTATTTTTAATACCTTACTGGTTTTTAAAAGACGTTATAAATACACTGCAGAGACATTCTAACACACTATTTACTAAGATATCAGTTCATTAGTTTTTAACATGTCTGATTTATTTTCAGCCTTTAGCACCGTGCCCAAACTCCAAAGAATCTATGGCTGTGTTTGAACAGCACTGCAAAATGGCACAAGAATATATGAAAGTTCAGACAGAAATCGCGTTGCTGCTGCAGCGGAAGTGAGTGAAACATGTTTAACCTTTTCTTCTGCTTGTTTTTTTTCACTTTAAATCTATTATCTCTTGAAATTATTTCTTGATAAAGTCACATTTCCCACGACATGTTTATTTTCCAACCTTAATCTCAGATATACAGACCTGCTTGGTGCAGTTGGGATATTTAGAGCAGATAATTGAAAGTTCTAATCAGTATCAAAATTCTTCTTCTGGACAAATCCCGCTTTAAAGCGTGTGGCACATCTGTGTATACAACAAACTAGTTGGCTGCACCTTGAGTACTGTGTCCAGTTTTGGGCACCTCAGTACAAGGGAGACATCGAGGTGCTGGAGCAAGTAGGCAACGAAGCTGATGAAGGGCCTGGAGAATAAATCTTTATTAGGAGTCATTGAGAGAGTTGGGGCTGTTTAGTTTAAGGAAGAGGAGATTTAGGGGAGACCTCATCGCTCTCTACAACTATCTGAAAGGACATTGTAGAGATGTTGGTGGTGGTCTCTTCTCACAGGTCATTAGAGACAGAACCAGAGGGACGGACTTCAAGCTTCAATAGGGGAGGTTTAGATTAGACATCAGGAAAAAATTCTTCACAGAACGAGTAGTCAGGCACTGCCCAGGGTGGTGGTTGAGTGACCATCCCTGAATGTGTTCAAAAGTCACTTAGATGTACTTGAGGGATCTGTTTTAGGGGTGAACTTGTAGAGTAGGGTTGATGGTTGGACTCAGTGATCCCAAGGGTCTTTTCCAGCCTGAATGATTCTATGATTGTATCTTAAAGGAAAGACCTGAACTATTGAGGAACCATGGGATTTTATTCTCAGTGGTATCCAGTAAATATATTCAGTTGTAATTTGTAGATAGTCACTTGGATAATGGGTCATTGAGTTTTGAGTAATATGTCAGTGTTACTTATTTTGCAGATAGTTTTTAATCTTCTATCTGACTTCTGTCAATCATCACATTTACAATGGTGGAGTCAACACTCATCTCAGGTTTTTTCTACCAGGGGTTTAAGACCTAAAACTTAAAAGCTGCTATATACCTTCTTACCCTCATGCACTGGAGATAAACTCTTTCCTTATACATTGCCATACACAAGTAAGTGAAGCAGCAGTGTGCACTGTTGTGTTAGGACCCAAGTTTTTACTCATTCAGAACTTCAGTTTGCAGTGTGTTCTGTTATGTTCAACTTGTGGTTTTTGTTTTCTGATGCGGGGGAGCCGTTCTGAGAGGTCACACTTGCTCCTATGCTAGACAAAGAAACCAGCTTGCTACCCACCAGTGTCTGAGGCACTGTGGAGGCAAGAGGTTGTTAATGAGGAACTTTAACAACCTCTTTAACAACCTCTCTTTTTTGCTGTTTGTGGAGTAGGAATGAGAAAGGTGTGTGTCTAAACCTCTTGTACATTAGAAATAGCATGAGGAAATGGGGGAAAGGCCATTGTAAGATCAACCTCCTATCATCTGTCCACTTTTGGCTTAGTATATGGAGAACAATTATTTTTCAAGTGCTCCTAGCATTTGTAAACTTCATGAGCAGATACTGAAGTTAGTATGAAGATCTCAGTTTTGGTTTTATTTCTGTTGTCCCTGAGGGTCAATGAATTCCAGAAAAATGTCCTTCTGTTCTAGAACTGATAACTTTGTACCTTTAGATTCCTACTTTTATCTATTTTTCTAGGAAGTCCACATGCAGAATACTTTCAAACTGGTTTTTTCTTAGTCAAGACATAATGGTCCATAGATGTTAAAAACAAAAACCAGTGTTATGACTGATGAATTCAGTGCTGGTTAATATAGTTACTAGTTCAACCTTTATAAATCACAGAATCACAGAACATTAGGGATTGGAAGGGAACTCGGAAGATCATCCAGTCCAATCCACCTGCCACAGCAGGATCACCTAGACCAAGTTGCACAGGAACATATCCAGGCAGCTTTTAAACGTCTCCGGAGAAGGAGACTCCACAAACCCCCTAGGCAGCCCGTTCCAGTGCTCTGTCACCCTATAAAATGATAACGTTTTCTTTATCCGTAACTACAAACCATATGGCAACAATTAATTAACCTGAACTTTACTATCCCGTTGCTAAAATGTTGCTGGCAGCTTGCCTTCTTGTCACCTCATAAACAAATAATAAAACAAAATGCTACATCAGTTTTACAGGATAATTTATAGCAAGTTTATCAGTGTCTCTGTTCCTCTGAAATTGTTGCTAGTAAACATACTGAACTCTGAAGACATAAATTAATTGACAGATAGAAATGATACTGCCTTTCTACTGCTTTAAGAAATTCAGTTGCAATGAGAAAAAAGCACTTCACTGAAAACTTAGCAAAATTATTGCAGTACTGTCTTCCAAGCTGCCTTTTGAGTTTTTAAACACAGAGTTGAATATATCAATGAAATTCTGTGTGGATCCTTATTGACCTGTAGAACCATGCCTAAGATACATTATATAAAGGACTATTTTAGACACTGAGACAGAATCGCAGAACATTAGGGGTTGGAAGGGACCTCGAAAGATCATCCAGGCCAATCCCCCATGCTACAGCAGGATCACCTAGATCAGGTCACACAGGAACATATCCAGGCAGGTTTTAAACACCTCCAGAGATGCAGACTCTACAACCCTCCTGGGCAGCCAGTTACTACTGATTGCAGCTATTTTAAAGTTTAAACATGGATTTGATTTGCAGGAAGATTTTTCCCCCAGGCTACTGTGAAGAATTAACATTGGTTTTGTCAGCTTTTGGGTTTTTTTCTGAAAAAATCACCAACCTTGAGTTCAAACTGATATCAAATACTGATCTGAAACATAAAGTCATTGCACACAAATGGAAGTAGATTAAAAATGACAATTGCTTTTTCTTATTATTTTAGACAAGAACTAATAGCAGAACTGGACCAGGATGAAAAAGACCAGCAAAACACATCCCGTCTGGTACAAGAACATAAAAAGCTGTTAGATGAAAACAAAAGTCTCTCAACTTACTATCAGCAATGCAAAAAACAATTAGAGGTCATCAGAAATCAGCAACAGAAACGGCCAGGCACGTCATGATTTCTTGGGACCTTTCAAATGAAAAATATGCACAGAAAAGACTGATACTATTTTTTTTTTAATTGTTGTTATTATCCCTTATTATGACAGCCCGTGAGTGTTAGCTTCTTGGTGTGATCTGTATTTGTCTGCTACACTTAACATCATTTAATTTTCTTTTTCCTACGATGAACATCCAGTTCAACAGGTTAATCGAATAAGGTGAGAAACAGTGACTTGAATTAACCAACAGCCCTCAATTGGAAGCCGGACGGTGGCTGTGTGCATGCTCCTTGTGTGAAGACTCGCCTAACAAGTGTTACAGTGGCTGCTAAGTTGTAAGATCCTGGTTTTCGTTTTTGGTGTTACCTCGACAAGAACAAAACAAAAACTTTCCTGTTTAAGAATGGTTTTGTTCCAGTGTTTCATCTCAAACAAGTAATATGACGACTATTTTCAGGACTTAAAACATGTACCAAGCTGCAGAGGTGATGTTGGCTGACCGGAGTAATTCATGATGCATTAGTGATGCCTTTTACCTGTAGACGTAGTGTATTTTTCTCCACAAGCGAAATGGTAGGCAAACTGATGCCAACGTCCTTGGTTCAGTGCTTGATAGCCCTGCATTTTAACTAATATATTTCTTGTAATCTTGCATTCATAAAATATTTGAAGTAAAAGGCTGTATTTTCTTTACTTTCTTGGGGGGACTGACATGCAATTTAGTTACTGGGCAAACGTTACGAAGGGGATTCACTTGACAGAGTTGGTCTCTTGTGTAACGGAGATCAAGAATCAAAAATGTGTGCAAGTGTGTTTTAAACCTTTCCAGCTTTTGTCCCTGTAGCATCTTTGGAATGAAATTCAGGAGGCAAATTAACACTTTCAATAGCTGCTCCCTTTTGTTCCACTTCTTAGATTTGGGGGGTATTTTTTTACATCTTATTTGCTGAAAAGCATTTACCGTAAATGTAAACATAGAAAAAGGGAAAAGGGTTTGGGGAAATGACTTTATGTTAAATAGAAAATTAAGAAATGGATTGAGTATGCAAATAGCGGAAGCTATTAAGGAAATGAGGGAAATGGCTTAGATCTCAACAAGGAATCTCAGTTATTGCACTCATTTGAGCATTGCTCAGAGGAAGCCCATCACAGAGTGGTGCTGCCTTTGTGAGTGAATGAACTCGAGCAGAATGTGCGGTGATCACTGCCATTGTTTACCATTGTCACGTGGTGAATAGCTATTTACATTGCAGATTGATTATTTGAATTATGAATTAACTTCTAACTGGTACAAAAATAAGGCATTTCTAAATAGAATGAGAAATTACTCCTTACATATAAGCTTTTGGTGGACTCAGCTGGGGTGTGGGGGGAGGTTCATAGGATGGCCAGGATTGGAAGGGACCTTAAAGATCATCTAGGGCCAACCGCCCTGCAGAGGCAGGGACACTTTCACTAGATCAGGCCCCTCAGTTCAAGAGGGATGTGGAGCTGCTGCAGGGAGTCCAGCATAAAGGATGATGAAGGAAGTGGAGCACCTCCCTTATGAGGAGAGGCTGAGGGGGCTGGGTCTCTTCAGCTTGCAGGAGACTGAGGGGTGACCTTATTAATGTCTATAAATATGTGAAGGGTAGGTGTCAGGAGGATGGAGCCA
>JAOXOE010000256.1:48992119-49015295 GCA_028565055.1 Phoeniculus purpureus
TTGGTCTAGGTGATCGTGCTGTGGCAGGGGGATTGGACTAGATGATCTTTCAAGGTCCCTTCCAATCCCTAATGATTTTATGAGTCTATCAGGTTACTGAGGACCCTGTCCAACCTGGCCTTGAACACTTCCAAGGGTGGAGCAGCCGCAATTTCCTTGGCCAACCTGTTCCAGCATCTCATCACCCTCACAGGAAAGAATTGTTTGCTAATGTCCAGTCTCCGTCTCCCCTCTTCAAGTCTAGACTCTATCCCCTTGTCCTCTTGCTACACACCCATGTAAAAATTCCTAGCATAGCTTTCTTATTAGTCCCCATAAGCTATTGGAATGCTGATGGATCACCTCAGAGCCTCCTCTTCTCCAGGCTGAACAACCTCAGTTTGCTCAGCATGTCCCCCATGGGCTTGCTCCAAGCCCTCTGATCATTTGAGTTGCTCTTGAGTGACTCTCTTTTGCAAAAGGAAAACAGAAGTTTTCCTGATGTTTAGCTGCTGAGCCCTCTAAAGTACAAGAGAAGTAATCTGAAATCTGACTTACACTTGTTTCAAACAAATAATTGTTCATAATAAATTCCATAAGCAGACCTTCTAAGAGCTTTACGGGCAAATGCCTGGTAGTATTTTCTCTCCCCCTTCCTGCCTATCTGATTAAAGACGTGAATACTGTTACGCTTATCTGTGAACAACGAAAATTACCAGCAGCTTACTGAGCAGAGGCATGTCGTCTTGAAAATAAGTATGTTGTTGGCAAACCTTTAGGAGTTAGACCCTTCCCTCATTTTATTTAAATAAAGGAAGGGTTATCATTCTTAAAACCTTAGCAGATAATTTGATTAGTTAGCTGAAACTGATACTGGGATCAGCTTAAGGGCACACATATTTATAGCAAATTGTAATTGGCAGAGAAAATAACTGTAGTATTAGGAACAGCACAAGTTATCCAAAGTATTGCTGCTCACATACATCTGTCCAGCTACCAAAATGGATTTGTTTGGTGGTCAGCAGCTCATTTAGCATATGCTGAAGCATAGAGGAGAGCAGCGTAAGTGCTAATGCTCATCTGGAGGTGTATGGTTAATTATTACATACACAAAACCATTTGCCAGGGCAGTTGTTACAGTTTGCCTTGTCACAAAACCAATGCACTTCTAGTAAATCAGTATTTCATCTGAAAAGTCATTTGATAACTCCGTTGGAATACTGAGAGTGAACGCAAGGCTGACCTAATGGTGCACAGTACAAAAGGCTCTGCTCGCAGCTGCTTATGAACATTCAGGGTTTACCTTCAAAAGGGCTTTAAACTGTGAGTGCTGTATCACTCACTGTTGAACTCTGCTCCATTCAATAGTTAGGTTCTATTGCTCTTGTCATTTTCAAAGGGAATTTGGAGTTTGACCTTTGCCTTCAAGTCATTCCCTTTTTTTTAATTCCACCAAAAAGTTTTCCAAGTATTTGTTAGTGAAGTGTTCTGGTGTGACAAAATCTATATCATTAAAAAAACCCCGTAAGGCTAGAACATAGCTGTTTGGGCTAGGAAGCATTTATTCAGTGACCTTTAGTATTTTCATAAGGCTCGTGTTTTAAAGTTGTTTACAAACGTCCTTTTCTGTTCAACTATCTAGGGCATTCAGGACCTTTCTTCATTTTCTTCATGCACTCTTTTGTCCAGTTAAAGCTGTTCCTCTGATACAGGAGGTAAAGCGGGCAGTTATGTCTGGGCACTGCCTTCTCAGAACAGTAGCAGGCTCTGCTTTTTGTGACAGCGTGTGTTGTGTAAGATACTGTGTAATTTGCAAGTGTGCTTCTGTACAGTGCTTTTTCATAGGGTTTTGGGTTTGATTTGGGTTGGGTTTTCTTTCTGATGAGAAGTTGAAGATTGTAATTCAAAACTTGTACATAAAATAGTGAATTATTTCATACGATCCAGGAATGAGCAGCGTGGCTTTCTGCTACAGGGTTTTATTACAGTGTCAGGAATGTAATTAATAAAAAGCTGAGAGACTTCCACAAACATGTAGTAATGCCCCAACGCTTGCCAGGGCATCCTTGATCGCTGATGGAATCCCACATGGGGTGGGGCATAATCATCATGCAGTTGTTCCCATCGCCGAAAGAAAATGTTTCTGCTATGAGCTCTTCCCTTCCTGTGTGCAGAAGCAGGGTGTAGAATGAATAGTCCTACTCATAACCAGGCATCTAGATATTTAAAGAATGCCATGTCTTTGGTGTTCTGCAAAAAGATAGGCGCTCGTCTTTCCTTGTTCCACTGGGATCTGTTCCAGTCCCTGGAACTTCTCTGTTTTGTTCATAATGATTTTACAGCCTGAAACTTTCTGTTGCCTTATGACAGAGACAACCCCTGAACTGTCTCCTTGCCTGTGAAGAAGCTTCAGGTGTGTTCTGAGCTGCTTTGATTCCACATGATCTGCCCAAACCTGCAGGAAGTTTGAAAGGACAAAGGCAAGTAAAGGTGCAGCACACTCAACCCTTCAAAACAGAGATTTCTCTGTGGTGAACTGATTGAAGAGGAGGATCCTGTGAAAGTAAGGCTGTATGTGAGTACACACACGTGTACACACACTGTTAGGGACTTGTATACATAGATGTTGAGAGCTGCAGGTGGCAAATCAGAATTGATGGGATTTTATTTCGAAACTCTGAGCACTCTCTGATTAGCTTTTATTTACTTCAGTAGTGTCACTAGGTGAGTGAGGAGCTCTAAGCCTGTGAGGGTCAGGTTCTTTAGAGAAAGATAAATACAGGTGTGCATATGCAAGAGTGTTTTGGGACCTTAATGTGCCCATGTGACCCTTTTCTATGCCTTGCAGGAACAGTTCAGGTCTCTCACTGTACTTGGACAGATTTGCTCCAAGGTTTTGACTTTGAACCAATGTCCTGCCTGTTTGTGGTGCTTAGTGAAAGAGCAAAACTGAATTTAGACCAAATGTTTTAGTTATTTTTAATTATAAATGATGTCCTGTCTTAAAATACATAGAGAGCAGTGCTGATCCTAGGGCTTTCACCTGTGTAAGCATGAATGTAGAAAAGGGTTTATTCACAGCTGTGTGCTTTGCACTAAGTAACTAAAATTTTAGATACACCAGAGGATAAAATAAGGTTGAATTAAATAACTGCGTACTTTGTTGTTGATATCCCCTTCTAACTTGGTTAAAGGCAGCCCAGCTACTCCTGTACATGGGAGCTGTTGCCTTTTACAGATGGAGAGGTGTAAATTCTTGCATTACAAGAAGTTCGGAGTATAAGGTAGTCTCGTGAGGCAGAAGGTACTGGAAGAAGCAGACCTGGCAGTGGTGGCGTGGATCACCTGGCTTTATGGCGTGAGACCACAGCTCTTTATCAGTGCTGGGGGCAACGCAGGGGCTATGTGGTGCACCTCAACTGCGGCTGCCTAGCAGTGTGAAGATTTGAGCTTCACTCAGACCTCTGCCTGTCCTTAAGCAGTGGGTGCTCCCAGCATTGATACTAGTCCACTCATGCTGACAGGCAGACTGATGGGAGTGTAGGGGTCTTCCCTTTTCTTGGCCACACTTTTCTCACCCATTGGCATTGAACAGGAGAGGCTGTGGAGCAGCGGCATGTTGGCTGCTCTCCTGTGGTACTTAAGAAGAGGACCAAGGGGTGACTTGCATTCATTGCAAACTATGGAGTTAAAACATGCGATTAGATGCAGTTCTAGCTTACAGCAGAAAATTAGGAAAAAATCCCTAGTTGTGGGACACAGGGACACTGTAAGAAGAGGTGGATATGACTAAGAGCTCTGGGTCTGCTTCTCTCATTTTTCATGAGAGGCAACAAGGTACACTTACATGTTCCTGTGTGACTTGGTCTAGGTGACCCTGCTGTGGCAGGGGATTGTACTAGATGATCTTTCAAGGTCACTTCCAATCCCTAATGATTCTATGATATTGAGCCTTCTTTCAGTGACTTGCAAAGCCACCATGACTGTCCAGGTAGTTCCTGGCCAAAATATGCTTAAGAAAATTTGGAGAGCTGTTTGCACTGAGCCTTTTATGCAACATTGCTGGTGTCAGCACAAGATGCATTTTAGGACTCCTTTCCACAAGCAGGTAAAGTTACAAAGATTAGGCTTAGAGAGGGAATAAGTTGTCCTATAATCTCAGGATGTCTGTCTTTGCCAAACTACTGCTGCAGTAGTGTTCCTATGAGTGTCCTTGTTGTCTGAGGCCCCAGAAGAGCCTGCCTGTCCCCGTCACCGGAGGATTCTTCAAACAGCTGTCTCCAAAAAGTTAAACCTGGTACGTGCAAATCAGACTCTTATTAAAGGTTTCTTACGTCAGTGCTAGCAATGTGGCTACAGCATAGCTGGGAATTGTTCGTGAGGTAGGAGGTGAAGCTAATTTAGTTTGTACTCTGAGGGGGCTGCGTGAGGTCTGTGGGGCTGCCAGGCACAAACTGCTTCTGTCAGTAAAGTGCTTGGATAGGACGTAAGAAGCAGAGAGGGCAAAAGGAGCCATTTTGGTCAGTGCACCTGTGCTTTGCATCAGAGCGCAGTGCCATGGCTGACTGTTAGCATTCCTGCTGGCAAGAGCCATGCTGCTGTTTTTCCTTCAAGGTCCTTAACCACCACTTCAGAGTTATAGCAGAGTGTGAGGTTTAGGGTGATCTTTTTTGCTCATCAAAAACACTAGGTACCAAGCAATGGCTGAGGAGGGATTTGGTTTATTTGTTTTGAGAAAACAAAACTCAAGGGTGAGCACACTGTATCACACATCACTGGATCAAGGAAATCCACCAGAGGCTGAATGCAAGCCCTGTTTAGCTTGGAGAAAAGGAGACTGAGGGGTGACCTCATTAATTTTTATAAATATGTGAAGGGTTGGTGTGTCAGGAGGATGGAGCCAGGCTCTGCTCTATGTCATCCAGTGATAGGACAAAAAGCAGTATCAGAAGGAACTTCTTCCCAGTGAGGGTGACAGAGCACTGGAACAGGCTGCCCAGGGGCGTTGTGGAGTCTCCTCTGGAGACATTTAAGACCTGCCTGGATATGCTCCTGTGTGACTTGGTCTAGGTGATCCTGCCATGGCAGGGGGATTGGACTAGATGATCTTTCGAGGTCCCTTCCAATCCCTAATGTGTGATTCTGTGAAGTGCACTAACCATGTGGTGAAACAAGTGGTGGAAGCTTTCATGGTTGCTTTCCTGAGTGCTCTGGCTTCTCAGACCTGAAAGAAGCAGCCCTACTAACACAGCTAGGACCTGAATGTGTCTGGTTTGTTGTTGATTTTGTGTATTATGGCATGTGCCCCAAAAAACTGCTACAGGTCCAACTGAGTTTTCAATCCCAGCTGCTTTATTGCTAAGATTGTAGGACTACGTAACTGGTGCATCCTAGGCAAACATCAGCCTTCCCTGGCTTTGAGCAAGTACTGCTGAAAGGGCTGTTCCTCTCCAAGAATAGAAGGAGCCACAGTGATCCTGTGAGAGCTGCCAGCAGCAGCAACTTCTTTTCTCCAAGTCATTGACTTGAGTGAGGTGGAGGAGCAGATAAATTTGTCTTATGAAGCAGAGCTGCAGGCTAAGAACTTGATATTTTTCTAATCCAACCCTGTTGTTACAAATGATGAAAGGTGCAAAAAGGGATGAACTTTAACTTGGTTTTCATAGTCTGAGAACTCAGATTTTGAGAGTGTTTTGAGGGTGGTGTTCTCTCCCTGATGCCCAGAGCAAGAAGTCAAGCTACCTCATACAAGCAGTCGCACACAGCTTTTCTGTATTAAATTCAGCTCCTACAAATTTAGTCTTCTCCATATCCTTAATAAGAGCATCAGTCTAATGACAGGTGTCAGTGTTACAAGTTTTTAAGCAGCACTATGTCCTTGTTTATCCAAGTGATTACTTCTAATCCAGGTATTGAAGTTGCTGGGGAAAAGCTGAACCTGGAAAGCCGCTTTTTGAAATCAAAATGCTGAAATTCCAAAAATTTGAGAGGAAAATTAAGGTGAATACTAGTGAGTTGCAGACAATTAGATGTTTTAATGTAGATGTGTGACGCTGGCTGGGCAGGGAAGCAAATAGTGTATTATCCTCACACCTGCAGGAAGGAGGTGGTGTTCCATAGCAGTGGCTTTTCTCTGCTCAGTTGATCTGAGAGGTTGTTACTCTTCCAGCAGACTGTCAACTGCAGGCAGTGTCGTACTCTCTGCTCTTCAACAGTCATCAGGCTCCCAAGACAGTACAGCCCTTGATCAGTGTGCAGGTATAGGAAGAGGTTCTGTTCTTCCACATTTCCCAGGAAAGTTTCTCTGGTATCACAGCAGCAGCTGCAGCAGCCGAGTTTCTCGTGAATGGTTTCTAGTGATAAGAAACTCACTGTTTCATGTTTCTACGTTTGAATTGGCTTCTTACACCAGCTTCTCTCTTAATTGCTTAACCTCCCCCCCATAAAGAAAACATATTAAAATCAATTAAAATGTAATTTATAAATTAATAGTTAAGAAATCTGAGGTTTATATCACTTGTTAAAACAAAAGAGCTGTCTGTGCTGGCAGTGTAATAGAAAATTAACTGTAGTAGCTCTCTGTTAGCTGGTGCTGCCAGATTACGGGAGCCCTTTTTTGCTTGCAGGATGAATGAACTGAATGTTTTAAAAAGTGCTTAAAAGAAGTCTAAAAGTGCTGACTGATTGTGTTCTGGTTCAGTGTCCCTCCTGCTGTGTAATGGACAAGTGTGTGGTAGCTCTGAAATGCACCTTAAGCACAGAAGCACTGAGGCAAGACATTTATTCATCGGTATTCGGGTCACCACGGCTGCACTCTGCATTGGGAAGATTTTTACAGGATCATCACAACAGATTTCTCAAACCTCAGTGCTATCATCTCTATTATCTGCTGGGTGGTCCAGCCTCAGTACATTGAGAGAAGAAAAGTGGCCACCTCCACCAGCCAGTCCAAAACTGAATGCAGATCAGTGTTACTGCAGTGAGCGGCATAAAACTGCTCCTGTGCACAGTACAGCGATGAATCACGGGCTGTGCTGTTCACTTACTAACTTGGCACAAACACAAATCTCTTAAGAATCGGATGTTGAACACTAAGCACTCTGAGCTCTCCTGAACCTTTACAATCTAGTGGGTAGTATTTACTTGGACTAACATTTCCCATAGTATCTGCTCAGACCTAATCATCATTCTGTGAGTGATGACAGCGCACTAATGCCAACTCTCCTTTCTTGCAGGCTCAGCGTTGTTCAGAAACTCTCAATGTGATTGTAAGTAAGCTGTGACTCTGATGATCTTTTTTGGTTTGCTCTGAGTAAATGTGGGAAAGAAAACTAGAGTTTCCTCTGTTTTCAAGAACTGAGCGTGCTTGTCAAGGTTAGAAAACATAACCTGAGGTATCTGGGGCAGCAACAGCAAGTGAAGAACTTTCTCTTGCTGTGAGCTTGAACATACTTGGCCTTTTAGAATCATAGGGTTGGAAGGGACGCCCAAACATCATCTAATCCAACCACTTGCAACAAGCAAGGACATCAGTCACTAGATCAGATTGTCCAGAGCCTGACTGTGAATGTCTCCAGGGATGAGGCCTCCACCACCTCTCTAGGCAACCTGTTCCAGGGATCCACCACCCTCAGAGTAAAGGACTTTTTCCTGATGCCTAACCTAAGTCTACCCTTTTCTAGCTTGAAACAGTGACCCCCTTGTCCTGTCATTCCCTGCCATTGTGAATATATTTTCTCTAACAAGGATCAGGGTTGTAGAGGGATGATGCTGTCACTACTCAGTATGGCTGTTCTTCAGATGCTGATCATTTTCCAAGACCTCAGCCTTGGAACAGGTAACTGAAGGGGTGGTGGAAGCATTCATGAAGACACTACCTTCCACTTACTTTGCGGGCAAGGGAGAGAGATGGTTCCCCCACAGTAATGCAAGCTGTGAGCCTAATGTAGGTTCCTGGCGTGTATGATGTGGAACACGCATCCTGTGCCTTGCCGGTCCATCTCCACAGACTGTGTAGGTGGATCTAGGAGAGAGAACTCTCAGAAAAATGCCTTTAGCATTTATGATACCCCAAGAACTCCTCATTTACACCAACAAGGAAAACCAGGGATGATACCTACACTCATTTTGACACAACTGTTGTGTTTGTGCTGCAGAATGTGTTCTGGATCTCAGAGTAATTTAATTATAGAATCATTAGAGATTGGAAGGGACCTCAAAAGATCATCTAGTCCAAGCCCCCTGCAACAGCAGGATCACCTAGACCAAGTCAGAAAGAAACACATCCAGGCAGGTCGTAAATGTCTCCAGTGAAGGAGACTCCACAACCCCCCTGGGCAGCCTGTTCCAGTGCTCTGTCACCCTCACTGTGAAATAATGTTACACAGTTTTCTGTGTGTGTAGAGGTACTTCTCAAAAATTAGTCCTTCTGCAGAATCTGAGGAATACTTTCCAGAAGACCCAGAGTATGGCTCCTGAAAACATGTTTGTTTATAATTTGCCAAAAGTTAAACCCTTCAGGTGTATCTTTATAATCCCTATGTTTACTAGACCTTACTAAGATTCAGGTTTTATTCTGGATTTTTAGAATAGAGCAAATGTGGAAGATGAGGTTTTCTTCCTTACTGCACTTCCACATGACCAAAATCCATTCCAGGTGAATTTTGTGTATATAACTTGCACTGAATTTTTTGCTACTTACACACTGGAAAAAGTCGTTATGGTACTTGCTTTCACTGGATTTTAGGGGAGATAATGTTTCTAGTTGCAATGGAGTAAAGAAGTAATAAATGAAATTCCAAAGACGTTTCTGCTTTCTCTCTGCTGGCGTTAGCTTGCGAAACTTCTGAGCTTTCAAATACTTCTGCTACATCCGTGTGGTTTGGGTTTGCCTTTTTTCAGTTCGTGTCCCTATACCCCACAAATCTGTCGTGTTAAGTTCAGAAAAGGGTATCTGTTTCTCTCTACTTGGAGACAAGAGCTCCGACGTAGTCTCCTACCGCTTGCCGGCGTTACTGTAAACAATCTGGCAAACAGCAATAATGTCATTTACCCGGTCCTTTTCAGGACAAGCAACACAGTCAAGGAGCTTGGTGTGGAAGGGCTGCTCTTCATTTTTAATGCCCAACACGAGGGCGTGTATGAAAAAGCCAAACTTGTGATTGTATAAGTGAGTTTTGTCTGGAAATCAGGTCCTACCCTCTAGAGGAATTTACCTCTGCATTTCAGGTCAGATTACAAGTGGTTTCCTTTATTTGAGTAGATAGACTACTTGTTTGTTCTACCCTGTGATACTTCCCACAGGAGCAGAATTACTTGTAATGGATTTTTTTAGGCAGTTTTAGCTGTTCTGCCCCTATACCTTATAGCAAAAGAATGATGAATCGCTGCATATTGCTTTTTTGTAACGGGAAGCTGACATGGGAACTAGACAGATATCTGATCTGTGTCAGAGAGATGTGTTAGAGAGAAGTGTGTTTAAGTATAGAAATTTGCTAGCCTAACTGTATCATACAGATGCCATTTGAGAAGTGACCAAAGCCTGCAGTCTACCTGACTGAGGCAAAATTTGGTGACTAAACATTAATAACAATGACTGTGTGTGAGTTTTAGCGTCAATAGTTGTGTAAATGTTTCTGTCTTTTCCCTCAACCTTCTGTACAGAGGCAGGACACACACACAGCTGCTGTGCTTGCAGCCTGTCCAGCCACGTTGTGAGATATGGAACAAGTGGACATTTTGAGGCACGCAAGTCCCTTCATGCATCCAAGAGCACAATCAAGTCTGAGCTTGCATGTGTGGTTTGCTGTCTGTGTGGGCTGATTTGTGAGAACGGGACTACACTGTTAACCAAAGCACGTTAAAGTGGCGAGGGGAACCTTTCAAAATTATTTCCTTTGCTGTGTTGCTTCTTCACTGTGTTGAGTCCAGCTTCTGAACAATGTTTCTCGATTTTCACTGTCCGTATCAGGTCAGTGTTTTTTCTTTCTTGGTGATAGAAATGTAGGTGTTTATCTAAGAGAATGCACCTGTTCTAAAGGCAGATTGTGAAACACTCTGTTTGGAGCCCACTAACGTTCTTAGCGGGTGACTGCTGTTGTAAAACACTTAGGAATATCGTCTGATAAAAGTAAGTCGTCTCAATAGTAGAAAATATTCCCACTGTACAAGGCAAAGCTATAGAGAGAGAGTTTAAAAATTACTCCCATGTTTCAGAAAATGTATTTGTAAAACGGGAGTTAATTATATCACGGGAAGCAGGGTAATTATTTATGGTAGTGTTAAGAGTCACGTTTGACAGTGCAATGAGTAATTTCTGTGTGTTCTTGAGCAACGCATTGTTGAGAAAGCTAATTTATAGAACACTAGTGTGTTTTGTTCAAATGAACTTTTGATAGCTCAATTAATTTTGAGAGATGTCCACACAGGAGTCTCCCTGGGGTAGGGAAAATCTGCCAGGGTTTTTGGTGGGTGTGCAGCAGATGCAGAAAAAGTGCATTGCTGCAAGCAGTGTGGCCTCCAGTCTTGTAACTGACCTTGCGAATGACTTCGTAAATGACCTTGGAAATGTGAGCTTAGGAGATTTGCTAATTCTCTTAGAAGTGAAATAGCTAAGTTGCTGGCATAGGCCCCTGGTAAGGATCTTTGAAGACAGAGATTCTCCCCAGCTCCAGTTACTCACGTCACTCTGGAAGGTCGAGCCAACGAGTGCCTCTGCAAATAAACATCGTTTGAGGAGGGAAAAAAACCAGTGGGATAAGTTTCCTGTTGTTTTTGAGCCTGTAGTTTTGGGCTAAGCCATGTGGTCACTGAGCTGACCGCACCATGACAGCTGCTTTACCCTGGGACCGTAGTGATGGAGGAGAAAGTGAGCCTGTGGAACCCCAAAGATTGGAGAAGAGTCCGTGCAAACCCATGGTGGAGTTGCAGTGGAGGAAGACACTCCTGTCTATAATCTGTGGAGGATGGCACATTGAAGCCGGAGGCTGGCTTGGAGGACATGGAGCAGGCAACTTCTCCTTGAATGAACAGTTGGCTCTCAGGAACAGAGCTGTGCTGGAGTGGTCAGGTGCTGGGATGGCCCACAGCCAATGGAAATATCCCACGCTAGCTGGAGAAGGATCATGGAGAGCTTGTCTTCCATGGTGGGAAAAACACCACATTGCCTCCGGCAGAAAGGCTGCCAGGCGTTTGTTAACCTGAGGGAAAGGAGAGAACAGAGCTGGGCCCAGGCATGTAGGAGACATGTGATTGCTCTCTGTGTGTTTTGGTTTTGGGGTTTTTATCTCGTTTTAGTTAAACTTAGTTTTTTGTTTTTCCCCAAATCAAGCCTGTTCCTTTTTGCCCTCGATTCGTGTGAGCCCTTCTTGTTCTTCTTTCAGCTCGTTAGCACTTTCCTTAATTCACTTTCATCCTGGACCTGGTCAGTGTGGCCAATCAGTGACATTTAGTTGGAACTCTGTTCAGTGGGTCTTCTCAAATGAAAGGGGCTTTTCAGGAATGTGTGACATCGTGAGGGGTGTGGGAGTTAAGGAGTCACAGAAAATGCACCCTAAGGACTTCAGAGACAGTAACTAGTGTAATCAATCCTTTTTCTGAAGGCAGAACCAATGAGCAGCCGACTGCAGGTTTTCCAATGTAGGCTTAAAAATACGCAGTAGGGTTACGCGGCGTCCCTGTGGTGCTTAATTGTCTTTACAGACAGACCAATCATCAGCAAAGCTGCCTGCCACTCTTGCAGCGACACAACTTATTCTCTTACAAGTGGAATTACTAACCACTGAACCACAGCTTGGAGTATCTATAGAGCAGCCCAAGCGCCTCTGCTTCCGTGTGCAACCTTGTGCGAAACGGCAGCCGCTGCTGCCTGTATCTAGGTGGGTCTCGGCTCCTCTAGGGATACAGCCACAGCCATGGCACAAGGCACCTGGGCTAATGGCTGGCACTGTGGCTGCGTAATGATATTTCAGATTAATAATTTCATTTACTAAAAAATGTGAGGATTGAAGTATTCCAGTATGTTGAGTCTTTAAGTTCCTACAAGAGACTGTCTTCTAGAGAGGAACAAGTTGACAGCAGAGCTGAGCCTGTTTTGCATTTCATGTTAATTAGGCAGGAGATGGCGGTTTCTTCTTATTTTTCAGAAAACGTAGATGTTACTTGTTTTCCAAATTTTGAAATATAAATGGGATGTAAATTTCTAGACTTAAGTGCTGTACTTCACTAAAGACAGCTACAAAAATAGTTTTTGAGTGCTGGGATTTTATTTTTTCATATACACCAGGTAAGAACATCAGAAACACTTTACATAGTCTTTTCATATTCAAATGCTGGGTTACCGAATGTTGTGAGAACGTAATAAAAGAAAGTGGGATGGAAATATGAAGGAAGAGATACAAGGAAAATTCTTTCCAGGTTTTTGACTAGTTATCGCAAACTCAAATACCTTAAAATCATTGAAAAACTCAAAGTCACTTTACTTATTACTGGTTCATTTTGTAAGGAAGGACATCAACTATTAATTTTGAAATTGCAAAATTCTTATCTCTTGTACTCACTGGTCTTCATTAAGCTTCTTTGGCAAAAAAAGACATTTCCTTTATAATAACAAATGTTTCAGAATGGAGAAACACTAGAGCCCTTTGTTTGTTTTCCAGAAGAAAATTTAATTAAGCTTTTTTTAAAAAAAGCACTTTGAGGATCATTGAAGCACAAATGCAATATGGTTACAGAAAACAAATAATATGCAAGCTTAAAGATTTTTCTTTGGTTTATCCTTTTACATGTCACTGTGGATGGATGTTATATACAGGAATAGAAAGATGAAGCCATCAGCCAAGGTCAAGTCCCAGGTATATTGCAAAGCCCTGTTTGTGTGCTAACTAACGCTTTATCTCCTTTTCAAAAATCATTTCATTTTTTAATGACCATTACCTAAGCATCACAATTTTAAGCGTCTTCTTGCAAAACATTAATTACATTGAGTTATTATTTAATTAAATGTGGAACTATTTAATAATTTTTGTTAGCCCGTAGTTAGCTGTTGTACTGGTTTGTAATTTGGTTATTGTGCCTGTCTGTAAATGAAACTGTTTCACTCAGAGAAAATACTTAGCAGCACAGACATTTTGTTAGTGTAAGCGTATAAGTAGTAAGTTATAGTACTATTATTCCAAATACAGGAGTAATCTTCTTTCAGGGTGTTGCCTAGAGGCTGTATTACCATGGTCACCCTACAGTCAATGTGAGAGAACAGATATTTTTAGAGAAAAGAGAAATTGCTGAATTTGAAGAATGATTTACCCTTAAAGAACAAGTTTGTTTGTATGGGACAACTGCAATGATGTTTACATGTGAAAAATTAATTTAATTTAGACAGTATGACGTATTTTGTGACTAACACACAGACACGCGACAGCCGTATTGGTTACGCACAAGCAGTTGCACAGACAAGCGTACGCATGTGTACATATCTCTTAGGTGTCATGGTGTGGCAGCAAGCAAATTTAAAATGCCTCAAAGAAATGCAGGTTTCGTTATCTGAAGACATTAATTAAAATCTTGGCACGAATTTTTTCTTTGATCTCCTATCCCTAATTGTTTTCAAAAATGGGTACTTTTGATAAACTTCCTAGAATTGTGTCTGGAATCTTTAAAGATGCACTTGGTTTAGTTTGTACCTTGTTCTCTGTTCTGAAAGTTAACATGGCCTTTGTTGTCTAAACACAAAGCATGTCCCTGTTGTCACTTCCAATTTCAATTTAAGCTGGTTTGAGAATTAAAACATTTTGAATTCTAGAACGAGTAGGCTTTGCATGTCTGACTCAATTGAGGAATCATTTTTACTCAATATTATACCCACCTATATACCCGCCATTCACATTATTATTAGTTTCCAAATGGATGCTCTTAAAATGTAGGAAATACCAGAAATAACTTGCCTCTAAAATATTATGCCAGTCCGTCTCCCCCCACCCTGTACCTCTCATTTTTTATGGTGTTTCTAACATTTATTCCAAAGATGTGCTTGCAATTAACTTTGCAAATATTTCTTTACAGTTTCCATAGTCATTTACCCAGACATAAAAACATGGATCTGAAACAAAAGGTGTAATAGAAGGTGTAATTGGCTGAGTTACGGTTTGTCTGGGATGTTTAGGTTACTCACATATATTTCAGACTTTAACCATATACTTTAACTATTCCTCTATAATTCAGTTTTTAAAGAGCTTGAGGCTAAACAAGAAGTAATTCAATAAAAAACCCCTTAGCATGTATATAATTCTGTTGAGTAAAAGCTTATCCTAGGGGAGTGTAACCCAGTAATCCATAAATAAATATGTGTGCATGTGTAAAAATAGATATAGAGACCTTTTTAAGAACAAAAGGAGTAGCTTGTGTGAATCATGGCACACTAAGATTTAAACATTGGCACTGGTTTTATTGCAAGTTGTAAGAGATGTCCAATAGATCAACTGTAAACAGATCCAACTGTAAGGAACAAGGCAGCTGTATTTATCACTGTCCTGTATCTTGAAACTCTGACTTAGTTCACAAGGCTTCGGTTAATTCAGGCAGAAAAAACTTGACACATCTGAATGTGATAGTTTTGGCAAACATGGAGTGCTGACCAAGGCTCGTGGGAGAAAAGATTATGACTTGGATCTGACCAAGTACAGACGTTTTCGAGGTAGACCCATCTACTTGTGAATGAGCAGGGCATACACTAGCTGAACTCTGAAGTGACTGTCTAGACATGTCGGTGCCTAAATATATTTGATTTATGTAGCAAGGATTTGTTAGTGGTGAAGTCTGAGGGCTGGCATCTGTGAGAAGATGCCAGAAGCTGCCCCAGTACTGGACAGATCCAGCTACAGGATGGACCCAACACTGAGCAATCCTGAGCTAATCAGTGATGTTGGTAACACCTCTGTGACAACACACTTAAGAAAGGGTGAAAACCATTGCACAATAGCAGCTGTGAGAAAGGAATGGAAGTATGTGCAAGAAACAGGGCTGCAGACATCAAGGTCTGTGAAGTAGTGGGAGGAGAAATGCTCCAGAAATCAGAACAGAGATTCACTTACAGCTCATGGTGAAGACTGTGGTGACACTGGTTGTTCCCCGACAGCCCATGGAAGCCCTCGTTCTTACTTTCACTTTCGTTCTTTGGAGAGGAAAGCATATCACTGTGCTAGGCACAGCTGCCATCCTGCCCTGGAAACATGGTGATTGAGGAGAGACAGTGGCACCTCAAGGATCAGAAGAAGGAAGGTTTTGTCTGAATTTCATTGTTCGCTGAAATGCAGAGAGTTCTTTGCTTGTTTGTGGCTGTAGGAATTGGCAAGGTGGAAATGGAGAAAGGTATGGAAGCCCATGGGACAGAGAATTGCTTTAAAATGCCCACTGACACTGAGGAGCACTGACACTGGCATGGAGTGAATGGATTCCATATTTCCTCAAGGAGTAAGAACTGCTGTAAGTGTCTTCCCTTTGAGGGGTTTGAGCTAGCTGTTTGACCCAGGTATGTAAGAACATGTGGTTAATCTCTGTATGTCGTTGTATGGGGTTTTTATGTGGGGTGAATTTAATGTATCTTGATTTTTTTCCCAAATTGAAACACTTTCAGGTTTTTTTGCCTGTAATTCATAAATGATTTTCATACGCTCCTTGCTTTGTTTTTCTTTTGTACCATTAGCTAAATTAGTTGGTTCACTTTGTCTCAGGATAATCCCTTGACAAATGCAGAAGAGCAACCCGATCTGTTGATACATTGAAAAATTAAAACAGTAGAAGCTGGATGATGCACAATCCTCCTAAAGGGTCAGGTAAAATACGTACATTGGTGAAAAACAAATACAAAGTCATATATTGTAATCCAAAGGAAAAGATCTGCTGTAATTGGACTGGTCACGCACCATGGTTTGTGCCACTGTTCTCATTGAGGATTCTGACATCCAGAACAATCAAATAGTTTTAAAATGTCTCACAGAGAGCAGAGAAATTCTTAGTAGGGAACAAATGGAAGCTGAAAGAAATTTACACTGGACGTGTATTAGCAGATCACAGCCCATCTGAGATCACCACCCTAACTGTAAGGAGAGTGTCCATGGGAATGGCAGATTACACTTGGCTTATTCAATTTTGTTGCTTACTCCAGTGTCAAGGATGCAATGCAGCTAAAGAATTTGAGAAAGTGAAATCTTACACTCTCAGTCAGACTGGAGCACAACATTTAGTTCTCCACAGGTAACTCCAGGGAGAGATCCAGTTCTATTCTAAAGAAGTAAGACCAAATTGAGAGGTTTAGGTAGTTTGAGCACTAATGAAAATGGAAAGTGTAATTAATTTCAAGATATTTATTATTGTACTTTGAAGCCCAAGATCAGAGCATTCCAACAGGTAGGAGGTCAAGGAAAGGAGCCAGAAGACCTGAGTGGTAAAACAGGGAGCCAACAAAAGGGCCAATAGCATTCTGGGGTGGATCATAATGGGGGTGGTTAGCAGATCAAGAGTGGTTCTCCTCCCTCTCTACTCTGCACTGGTGAGACCACCTCTGGAGTTTTGTGTCCAGTTCTGGGCCCCTCAGTTCAAGAAGGACACAGAGCTGCTGGAGACAATCCAGTGCAGAGCAGTGAGAATGACGAAGGAAGTGGAGCACTTCCCTGATGAGGAAAGGCTGAGGGAGCTGGGTCTCTTTAGCTTGGAGAAAAGGAGACTGAGAGGTGACCAAATTAATGTCTATAAATATGTGAGGGGTGGGTATCAGGAAGATGGAGCCAGGCTCTTCTCAATGTCATTTAGTGATAGGACAAGGGGCAATGGGTGTAAGCTGGAACATAGGAGGTTCAATATGAATGTGAGAAGGAACTTCTTCACAGTGAGGGTGACGGAACACTGGAACAGGCTGCCCAGGGGGGCTGTGGAGTCTCCTTCTCTGGAGATGTTTAAAACCCACCTGGATGTGTTCCTGTACGACTTGTTGTAGGTGGTCCTGCTGTGGCAGGGGGAATTGGACTAGATGATCTTTCGAGATCCCTTCTAATCCCTGATGTTCTGTGATTCTGTGAAACATGCACCACAAATGGCTGTGTCTGTTCGGGCAATTTAGCGGTGGAGAGAGGTTGCAATCTTTTACCTATTGTTCCTATTTCTGTTTCACCCACCCCCCAGTGTTATATTTATCCCTAAAAGCAGCAATGTTGAGGAAATATGTATATATGTAGACCACACTGTGAGTGAATAAAGCAAATATGTATTAAAAAGTTTGCATTCACCAGTCAATTACAAATTTACATTAGATTGTTTTCCTCCTGTTGAACAAACAGCAGATAATGAGTATCAGCTGTGGGTTTTCTTTTAGCTGTAGTATATTCATAGGGAACTGTTTGTCAAGAGATACGGGCATGATTGAGGCAGTTTACAGTGAAATAGTTTTAGATATGTGACTATTAGTCCTTACAACCCAGTGGCAGAGGCTGGTGGAAAAAGAAATCAGACTAATAAAATGTGTATTGAAAAAGAACACAGTCAGACACTGATCCATATTTAGTGTGGTTGCTATGGAATAGCACAAATTATCATGCTATCAACCACTGACACGTTACTCAAGAAGAACTGGGAACTTGAAAAATAAGAAATGGACAGATAAGGTTTAAAACAAAACCCTCTGAGAATATTGTGTTTCTGAAGAATGGTGCAGCTGAATCTTGTGCTATAAGTCAACAACAGACTCTGTGAAACATTAAGGGAGTGGATATATGTCCACCCTAGCTGGACACATAATGGTAAAGACTTCTTGACATATTTTTATATGTTCAGTTGGTAAGGCTAAGGATCATTTAGTCTGCATTTTTTCATGGAAGGAAATACCAGTTTAAAGCAAGTAACCCACAGGACATGGTACTGCTGGAACAGAAGACCTTGTCATCTCCTGGCAATACTCATAACCAAATTAATTTTTCAAATCCAAATGGCAAAACAAGGTATCTCAGAGGATAACTGAAGAATTTGGGATGTACTCAAGCTCTGTATTCCCTTGTTCCCTGGTGAGTGAATATATGCTATTGGAAACTTACCTTGGACACAGGGTATCTGGGACAGGGTTGCAGATACAGGTGTTTTGTTTAAAAGCTGCAATTATTAGAAAGGAAGGAAATGGAAGAACTTTGTAAAATTTAGCTAAGCCTGAAAGCTTCCTCTCTCCCGTGTGCTAGATCTTCAGGTTTGGTTGCAGGTATGTTACAAGTGGGGCAGCCCCCCAATTCAAACAGCAGTCATTGGTACACGTGCTGCAAGACCTTCCCAGCAGTGTTTTTGCAGATAAATATGCACTTCCACATTGTGTGTGCTAAAATTAAATTCCTGGTATGAAAAATTAATGGTGCATGTTGCATTATTCATTAGGAAAAATATTTACTTGACAATTGTTTCTTTGTAAGTAGGTGATCCACAGTGTAGAGAAAATGTCGTAGGAATGTAGTGACTGCATAACCTGAGCATAGGTCATCTCTTGGTCATATGTTGCCTATTACTTGCAAAATTCAAATAGACAGTATTTCTGATGATTACTTGGAGGGAAAAGGCCCACTTTTATAATGTTAGATAGCTATTTATGATATTGTTTTCTTTTTTGGCTTAAGTTTGGTATGGACATCATATTAGAAAGTATTAGAAATACTTATGCTCCTTGGACATCTCAGACACATCTAAAGCATACGCATGAGAAACTTCATGTGACCCACCTCAAATTGCTTACATGGCCACCCGAATTTGTTTCATTAATTTGTAGTAAAAAAGATTATAGGAAAAAGACTGTAATTATGTAATTTTTGCAAACTAGAGGAAAGATCCTTTGTGAATGCTCATGGCAAACAGGTTTTGGTATAATGCTGCTTGCCTTTTTCCTTACACAGGAGCAGGAAGAGACTTCTTGTGCATTCATGTCAGGAAACAACGAGTAGAGGAAATGCTCATTAAGGGAGGTTTATTTTAGGGCAGAGAAGTCAGCCATAACAGAAGATACGCGTGTGTATGTCTCCAGAACATATTTCTAACAGCACAACACTTTTATTTCAGTGGATCAGTGACCTCAGGGATCATCTGTTAGAGTGCCTGCTCACTCTGGCTTACTCTTTAGGCAGAACTTTCCATATTAACATTCTCTGTACACATGAGCTCTTCTCATGCTGTGTTAGAGATCATGCAGATAAATCATAGATGAAGAATCTGAAATGTCAAAATGACTGCTTTGAAGCAACTACAATTTGGTTAGCAAGAGTTGCAACAAACATTTTAAAATAGTTAATAGGTAAAATATTGCAAAGCGAAGAGGACACATTAATTCTTGTGGTTAAAATGTTGTTTTGTTGCTCATATATTAAATGTATGGGCTTGGTAGCCCCTTTGAGTTTGCAATTCTTGTTGGATAAACCCTCTTGTTGACAGAGTTCTAAGTGTAAATGTTACTCTGAAAACACAGTTTTCAGCCAGTCTAGATGGTCTGAACTGTACCTAGGCAACGTCTTGTCAGATCTGGCGTCTCTCAGTGGTTTCAAAGGTCTTTAGTAGTGCCAGGTTTTGAATAGATCAGCAGTAATAAGCTTTTCAATAAATCAGGGGAACCTCATGTTGGAAAGGGGACATTATTTTATTTGCAAGATTTGTGGCAAAGTGTAAAAGAGAAAAGTCAGTGTGCGACAGACTTTATGTATGTGGATAGTAAACATATACAATTTATGTATGTGTTATGAATACTTGTGTATATATGGTATTCCTACACACACAATTATGTGTATGCAATGCCCGTAACGCACTGATAGCATATTGACCATAGACATGTGTACATAGGTGTATGTCTACGTAAAATAGGTTATTGTAAAATAAATATATACAGAACATGAACAGCAATCTTGCTTTAATGCAACTTGTTAATGTCTTCTTTTGGCAAAAAAGGAATACGTGATTTAAAACAGTTTGATCTGTGTGGAGCCACAGAGACACAGTACATTGTAGTTCACTTAGGAAGTGTGGAGACCAAGAGAAAGTAAAGCAACGGCAGCGGCATGCTTTCCCAGTGCAGCATTTCCACTAGCAATGCCAGGTTATGGACTTCCTTCTTCATCTTGTCTTAGATAATTTATTTCTGCTCCTGCAGCATGCTTAAATTCCTCTTCCATCTCCTAAGCTTCTAATCTGCATTGTACTTAACTGAAAGAAAGTCACTATCCAAGAAATGAGGTAAATAATGAATATCAATGTGCTGCTCACACCTGGATGCCTTGTCATGTATGTTAGGGTACGGTCTCCAGAAATCCCAGGATTTTATATTATCATAGATTCCTGATAAACAAAGATAAAGACTAGTGATAACACACTAGTCCATCTTTCAGACTCATGGAAAAGTTCCCTGATGTTCATAGAAAAGTCTCTTGCTGTTTGCAGTTCATTACTTGACATTTCAGCATAATTACATGATTGTAAATGATAGGAGCTGTGTGCCTTGTGCAGCTGTGACGGTGTGCTTCACCCCCCACATCCACATGACCCTTAGCTGCTGTAATCTGCTTCTGAGATAACAGTGCAGTAACAATGCCTCTGGGTATGGTGATTGCGTCTTATTCAATATGGATTCAGGGGAAAGAGTTAATAGTACAGTAGCCAAGGGCTAACTTGAGCAATATGCTCAAGGCAAGTTTGATGTGTAAATATGACAGTAGTCTATTTTACCCCCATAAATAGTAGGCAGCCCAAGAGTTTTTTGAGCTCTCCTGCATAACAACTGTCTGCACCCCTTGGACAGGGATGTCTGTCAAGGACACTACTTGAGGTTGACAGATTTCTTACAGATCTTCTGTAAGTGTTTAATATCATACAAAACTTTAAAGCTTGATTAAGGTAATATTTAGGATTAACTGTGCACATACAATGTTTTAAATGAGAGAGTCTCCTGATAGCTTTGTCTGACCTTGTCCTCTATGCAGTAAAAAATCCCACGTACCTCACCATTGAATCTTCCTAAAAAAAAAAATCACATTTACTGTTCAAATTTTGTTAAAACACTGTTTATATCATTAAATGCATTATTGTTTTTCTTGTGTGGGTGAAGTGTACAACTCCATCTGGGTCAGCATCCTGTGGCAGTGTATTTGGTTCTGCACCATGTCAGAAACATATTCGTTTGTCTTCCAGTCTTTTACCTGCTGGCCCTATTCTGTGTTGTTATTCTTCAAAAGGAGCAACTGAGGAATGTCTGACTGTCCCAACATACTGAGTTATTCTTTAGAGTAGTCTGGAAAGCAAACATAATACAACGGCAAGATCACATACTTAGAGGGAAACAAAAGTAACTGGTAGACCTGACTGAAGAGTAGACAAAACCAGAGTGTTTTAACTTCCGTGGTTTACTGAGGTGATAGAGTGAGCTATAGGCAACTACATGGGCATTTAAAAACTGGCTAAAAATACTTGAGAGACTGTATATTTTCCACAACATCAATGTTGGCCTGAAAGATCCTTTAGTCCAATAACAAATTGTTATACTGTTCTGATCTGGGGACAAGAATTCAATAGAATGTCACATTAACGTGCTATAGACACTTTAAGGTAGGACAAATATGTTCAACCATTTGCATAGAAAAAAAGAGTAGAAAAAGAGAAAGAGGAAAGAACAGAAGCCATAAAAAATGTTTTTCTTTCCTTCAGGTTTGTTGCATATTTACTTTTCAGCTCAAGGGGGTCTACAGTTTGTCGAGAATTGATCAAGCCCGTTGATAGACTACTTCAAAATATACTCACACACTCCTGCTGCATCTTTACTGAGTAAAAGGACATACTTTCCCTACCAATATTTTCTTCCTGTCTTTGACAAATGTCTTCAAGCACTAATACGTTCTATTTATTTATTTTTTGTTGTGAATGTTTATCCAGGCTGGTAATGATGATGTTATGGAGAGAAATCAGAAAACAATTTAAAAAGGTTTGAGGACCTTGGAGAGATCGCTTGAGGGCTCAAGAGCCCACGTCGTATTCTCAAGCCCTTCAGTGACAGGGGAGAATACTGAAAAAGGAAGACCCACCTGATTAACGTGTGGCTGAGGGGATTATGCCACCAACAGAATGTTGGGTTTTTTGAACATAAGGAGCTTTATGCTCCAGCTAGAGTCGATCCAAACAGTGACAGGCCATTGCTGGGAATTAAGTCACTAGCCCAGCTCAAGTGCATGTACGCTAAAGCATGCAGCATGGGCAAACAAACAAGAGGAGCTGGAAGCTGTTGTGCACCGTGACAGCTATGATGTAGTCACCATTACAGAAGCGTGGTGGGATGACTCTCATGAGTGGAGTGCTGCAGTGGAATTCTATAAGCTCTACAGATGGAATACACAAGATAGAAAGGGTGGTGAGGTGACTCTGTATATCAGAGAGTGTTTGGACAGCATGGAAGTTAACAAGCATGAAGGCCCAGTTTATAGGTAAAGTCTGAGGAAGGCCAGTGAGGCATGTATCCTGTTGGGAGTCTGTTACAGACCACCAGACCAGGATGAGGAGGTTGGTGAGTTGTTCTGTAGAACTACTAGAAGCCATGAAATCACAAGCCCTTGTTCTTGCGAGGGAGCTAAGCTTACTAGACACCTTCTGGAAATATAGCAGAGAGGAAACAATTCAGAAGGTTCCTGGAATGCGTGGAAGATAACTTCCTGCTTCAGCTGGTAAGCTAACCCACTGGGGGAAGAGTCTTGCTGGACTCGTTTACAGTGAAGGACTGGTGGGTGGTGTAGTGGCTGGAGTTTGTCTTGGGCTTAGGGACCATGAAATGATAAACTTATCAATACTTGGACAAGTAAATAGAGGGGGCAAGAGAACTATTACCATGGTCTTCTGAAGGGCAGACTTCAACCTGTTTAGAACGCTGGTTGAAAAAGTCCTGGAGGTCAAGGGGTCAGGGAAGGCTGGATTTTCTTCAACAAGGAGCTCTTAAAAGCACAACAGCAGGCTGTCCCCATGTACCATAAGACAAACTGACAGAGAAATGACTGGCCTAGTTGAACAGGGAGCTTCTTCTGTGGCTTAGGAGAGAGTCTACCACCCTTGGAAGAAAGGTCAGGCTATTCCATGAGTACAGGGTGTAACGGGTTGAAACTAAGAAACTGCTTTGCTCCCAGGTTTTAAGGGGAAAGGAAACCAAAGCAGTCAGGTC
>JAOXOE010000256.1:49015395-49069303 GCA_028565055.1 Phoeniculus purpureus
GGAAGGGACCTCTAAAGATCATCTAGTCCAATCCCCCTGCCACAGCAGGATCACCTAGACCAAGTCGCACAGGAACATGTCCATGTCCCAGCAGTGTTAGTACCACACTGGCTGCTACTTGTGGAGAGACAACATTCATTTGACAAAATAAACCTTTGCCTATTTGTATGGTAACTGAAGAAACAGCCATAAACCTCTCCTGGAAAAAGCATTAATAGTCCAGGGGTGTTGTGGAGTCTCCTTCTCTGGAGGAGAAACAGGGTCTACACAGAAAGACACAGGGTCTACACAGAAAAAAAATAAAGTCACATTTTAGTCACCTCAGATTATGGCAGAATCGGAGCTAAACTCAGAAAAGAAACCTGACTCTGTACTCCCACAGCACGTTTAGATTTAAAGTTAAGATTTCTGACAAAATGAAAACATGGAATCACAAAATCACGACATTTGGAGGCACCAACAAGAAGTGATGGGGAAAAATGCAGTCTTCAAAGCAGTATAAATAGAAGTCCAAACCCAAGCCCGGCTCATGACCTGGTCTATTAAATCACACAGTACATAATTCTGGATTAGTGCAGAAGGCTGCAAGACACAGTCCTTGTCTTGGGGCTGAGTGTTATAAACTAAACTGTGAAATGGCACATGATGACAGGGTGCAATATAAAGGTCCACAAGTGAAATAAAAATGGACATTTTACAGCAGACTTGATTGCTTAAGAGAAACAAGATGTTTAAAAGCGTTCAAGGGTGAGCATATCCAGAAGACAAATTGACAGATAAGAGGATGTAAAGTGCTCCAAAGTACATGACAACCAATTCCATCATGACTCAAGTACACTTTGGTACATTACAACTGCATATCCAGAGGGTTAGATTTAGTTAGGACATCAAAAGCTAGAATCAACTGACTTGGAGTATCAAATCTACCATGTCACAGATACACACTCTTCAGTGCAAATACTGAGTGCAGTCATAGATCATTAGAGATTGGAAGGGACCTGGAAAGATCAGAGTCACTGCAGTGACTGTTTATAAGTCAGCTCTTCACAGAGATTCTACACTACTGTTGAACTTCTGTTCTTAAAACAGGCCTACTAGACCTCTGGCTGTACTTTCTAGTGTCTTGTGTTGTCTACAAACACAATGTAAGAAATGAGAGTTCTAAGCGTTAAGCTTGATATGTGAAGGGTGGGTGTCAGGAGGATGGAGCCAGGCTCTGCTCAGTGTCACCTAGTGATAGGACAAGGGGCAATGGGTGTCAGCTGGAACATAGGAGGTTCCATATAAATATCAAAAGGAACTTCTCAGGATGATGGAGCACTAGAACAGGCTGCCCAGGGGGGTTGTGGAGTCTCCTTCACTGGAGATGTTTAAAACCCATCTGGACATGTTCCTGTGTGACTTGGTTTAAGTGATCCTGCTGTGGCAAGGGGGTTGGACCAGATGATCTTTTGAGGTCCAGTCCCTAATGTTCTGTGATTCTGTGAAGCAGAACTGTGAGCTCATGTCAGGGTGCACTTAGTGCTGGTCAGCAACTGGTTTGTAATAACCACAGCAGTGCCGACAGGCTAGCTTTACACCCAACAGCGCAGTTCCCCGACCTGCAAAGAAAAGTCTAAGCAGATTCATCTTGTATTGATTTCTAGGGTCAGGAGACTTTTCTGTCAAGTTCCAATATTTTCAAGGTGCTTAATCAATAGCAGTGTTAAACTGCCCCCCCCCTTAACCATTGGCAGGAGTGTTTTTCTTTGGTTTTCTGACTTGCTTGTATAACGCTGTGTCTTAAGAGATTAAAAATAGGAAGAATACGAGTGTAGATGCTTTTGATGAATAGGATCTTTAGCAGAAATGTAATAACCTCAAATGTAAAGTATTGATCTTGCTGTACTTGCTCTAATAAATCCCAAGTTTTGGGGGTTTTTTTATATTTATTGTGGTTACAGTTACATGGAAAGACAAACACAGTGTTAGTTAGCACTTGTAATCTAACAGGTGAGATGATGGGATACATCGCTCGCAGCCCGGAAGAACAGGGCCTAGAATGTTATTTATCAGAGAGAACATGAATCTGCACTATGGCAGAAGAGTAGATTGTGTTTGTTTGGGTTTTATTTTTTAGAGAGGAGTGGAACAAAAGGGAGAGCATTTATGACATTTTTGGTACTGTGCACCTTGTAAGTCACTGTGGAATCAAGTGAACTGGTGACTAAAGTCATTAAGTTTTGGCAATGTATTGATAGCAAGGCTAAAAAACCATAGAGCAATGTATATTAAATACATTATAGAAGCATTAGTATATGTGCATTAGGGATATGGTTTAGGGGTGAACTTGTAAGGTGGAGTAGATGGCTGTACCAGGCTACAGCTGCCAGCACTGATGGCTCCAATGCTTGTAGCCAGTAAGCAGCTTCCTAGCCCTGTGTGTTGCAATGCCAGGCTTAAAGCTGGCATGTCAGTCATCACGAGAGAGAAATAATGCTCAGATTTTAAGAAGGGTTATAAAGCTGAGGTGAAGATGGATGGATCCCACTGTTTTTTGCTGAGCCACAGAACAGCCTGGATATTCTACCATACTGTGCTGACTGCGCACTGGTAACACTTCACAGCACTCTTGACCTTTGGAACAGCAAGAACGAAAACTCTATCTTATCCGTACTTTACTAATCCTCTTTTATTTCCTAGTCTTTCACTTTTTCCACGCTTAGTAACTGATGAAACATTTTAACCCTACATAGGCGATGTCTTGGGTTGTAGCAGGAATGAGGGGCTCAGAGAAGGTGAAAACGTGTTCAGTTGTGAAACTGTGGTTAGAGGTATATGAATTTACACAATAAAAACAAACGTACGTTTTCCTTGTGCATTAAAATAAAGCAATCATTTAGAGGCCATAAAATGAAGTGAAATAAACTCTAAGATGCTTGGACTGAGGTCACAAAACGCGGTCAGGTGACTGCAGTGACCAGAACTCTGCATCTGTCCTGTTCTTTAATCACATATGTTAGTGAAACTGAAGATCTCTCTAAAGCCCAAATGAATAGGATGACTATTAATGTATTTTAATGAATTTTATCATTAATAAGATAAAGCCATTAACAAGAGGGAAGTCAGGTTTTTGATTTGTCTTTCACTGCAGGTAACTAGTTGTGACTCCTGAGTTAAAAGCAGAGGGAACTCTTTCACGAGAAATCTTAGTTGAGTTTTCTACTTTTGCTTCATTTCCGTAGCTGAGCTGAAAGCTGTTCCAGGGAGAAGCTGCATGTTTTATTTTTACTGTGAGTACTCTGAAGATAAGTGTAACTCCTTCTCACAGAGTACGGAAGCTGCTAACAAAGTCACTCAGAAAGGCACATTATACTGATGCAGCTGCAGATGGCAAATCCTGAAAGCCTGAGGGCATGGGAGAATATTGAATCTAACTTGAAATGCATTTACTCAGATTCTTGTTACAGAGGTTCTGCAACCTGCTTGTTGTCAGCGTTGCTGCTGTCGCTTGTTTGTGAGAGCAGAGGAGCAGGAGAAGCTGAGGAAACGTGCCCTTGCTCTGGAAACGTGCTGGGCAGTGCAGCGCAGCTTTTCCTGAGCACTCCCAGTAATCAGGAAGAAAGAAGCAAGGGAAGGAGCGTCGCTGTTGTCAGCAGCCTCACTGACAAATTCCAGTGTCAGCTCAGTAGTCAGGGATTTTCAGCTCTGAGTCTCTCATGATGGATGCCTTACTAGTGGCCACGCTGAAAGAATCGATAATGTGGCCACCTGGCTTTCAGGAGTAGGTCAGCTGCCCTTCGGCTGCAGCTTGTTGTGGACTGTCCTCTGCGTTACTGTATTGCAAAGTATGACAAACTTTTATTAGGAGCAATAACATGATCCTGTACTTTCCCTACATTATTGGCTCAAGGTTATTTTACTCTCCGTTTCCTTTACTAGCAGTGTTTGCCATTTGTGGTCTATTTATAGGTCTTAGGCGTGTCAAGCAGTGTCACTGAACTGCTTCTACCAAAAAGCTGCTACTGGTGTCTGCTGCTTTATATTTGGCTGCATGTTATGTGAAAGTAGCTGCAGAACAGTCAGGATGTGCACCCAATTTGACTTTGTGTTTCTTTCATAAAAGTCAAATTCTCCTTCTGTTGTGTAGAACTGAATACACACTCATGAGGTTAACTTCAGTGAGCTTTTCTTGCCTTCATAGTAACTTACTGTGGGGTATTTGGAGAGCAGGGTAGGACAAAGGGTCCTGGGGGGTCCTAGTGGACAGCAGGATGGCCATGAGCCAGCAGTGTGCTCTTGTGGCCAAGAGGGCCAACAGCATCCTGGGGTAGATCAGAAATGGGGTGGTTAGCAGATCGAGAAAAGTTCATCTCCCTCTCCACTCTGCAGTGGTGAGACCACAACTGGAATATTGTCTCCAGTTCTGGGCCCCTCAGTTCAAGAAGGACACAAAGCTGCTGGAGGGAGTCCAGCTCAGAGCAAAGAGGATGATGAAGGAAGTGGAGCACCTCCCTTATGAGGAGAGGCTGAGGGAGCTGGGTCTCTTGAGCTTGAAGAAAAGGACACTGAGGGGTGACCTCATTAATGTTTCTAAGTATGTGAAGGGTGGGTGTCAGGAGGATGCAGCCAGGCTCTGCTCAGTGTCATCTAGTGATGAGGCAATGGGTGTAAGCTGCAACACAGGAGGTTTCATACAAATACCAGAAGGAGCTTCTTCCCAGTGAGGGTGACAGAGCACTGGAACAGGCTGCCCAGGGGGGTTGTGGAGTCTCCTTCTCTGGAGATGTTTAAAACCCACCCGGATGTGTTCCTGTGCGACTTGGTCTAGGTGATCCTGCTGTGGCAGGGGGATTGGACTAGATGATATTTTGGGATCCCTTCCAATCCTTAATATTTTGTGATAACATTCTTTCTCTGCTCTCTTCTCAGTGTAATATCAAAATCTAAGCAACAGTATTGGGATTTCAAGGAGATAGTTTGAAAAGGTAAAACTCATGTAGTCTGCATTTCCTTTTATTGATTGATTTGCCATCCTCATTTAATTACACGTCATTTAGCATTATGTGAGTAATACTGAAGATGGAGGAGATTCCTAGAGTTAGACTAAATAAGAGTATTTGGTAGTAGGTAGCTGAAGGTGAAGGCTTCCTCCTTTACTCTTCTGATGGCATTGTAGCACTTCCCTCAGAAACATAGACACACTGCCAGACTGAGTCAATCCCATGGATTTCTCTACTCTCATGTGCTGCCCTTGGCAGTGGCAAATAGGTTAAGAGGCTGGCCAGATAAAATAATTCACCCAGCAGTTTACATTTATGCAATAGAAAATGGCTATTAATAATAGTTCATGCTCTTCTTGGGATAGAGGGATTCTACTTCTACCCTGGAGCATTAAATTTAATTACTATTACATCATTGTCTTCGCTTACAAAACTGGCAGTGTTGTTTATCATCAGAAAATAATCCAACCCCTTCACAAAGCAGCTTTGATGTTTGTCTCAATGAACTTTCACAGCAGTTAACTCCATGTATTAATTAAACACTATTCTCGAAAAAGTGGTTCCTTGTTGCAGTTGAAGGTTTAGTACCATTTCATGAAATAGATTTTTCATGCTCAGGGAATAAAGTTCAAAAGAAACTGGGTCGTTTTCATCGTGCCCTTCATCATTTTATCATACTTTTCCCAGGGTTGATTAATTAATTGGACAATTGCATATATTAAGTGGGCTTTCACCTACCACACCCCCAGCCCCTTATCTACTTTTGGACAGCTTCAAAGATTAAATGTCATAAGCCTATAGATGTTAGTGGTCTTATGATCTACCTTAAGTTGCTCTATTACTGATAGGATACTTGTGGTCTGTCCAAAGCATGTTCTTGTCAAGCTGAAACTTTAACTTCAGACTAGTTCTGGAGATTCTCTGAGTGTAGTAACTTTATCTCCTGTTTGCAGATGCTGACAATTGCAAGTTGCGTGCTATTATTTTTCCTGTGTACTTACTCCTGTTAATGAGCCAAGGTGTAAATTATACCTGATAGTATTCTTTACTCCTGGTATTAACTGATATTGATAGCATTTTCAGATTAAGCAGGTTAGGGGAGGGCAGTAAGGCTTTTTATAAGAGTGGAGAATAAAAGTTACTGTTATGTACAGTGAAGGAATCTTGATTCAAGTAGAACCACAAAAGGTCTAAACCACAACTGAATCCAAAGCAATGACACAAGGAAATTAGTCTCAGCTACATCAGTTCCTTCATCTGACTCTCCGTGTAGATGAAAATAAGCTGATCCTGGCATAAAAGGGGGTGTGGTGGAGTGTGCACGTGGTTGGGGCGTTCTCAGGAGACCAGAACATCCAGTCTACATTTTTCACAGAATCACAGAACATTAGGGATTGGAAGGGAGCTCGACAGATCATCTAGTCATTAATTAAAAGTGATTATGGTCTAAATAAATCTATGTGTTTGCTTAAATTTTATGGTTGCAGTATATAAAGGCTTAATGCTAATAAATGTGTCATGTCTAGATTATTATCTTCCGGTATTAAATTCTTCTAAATTCTATTATACTCTTATGTCCTTAATGTCGTCTTCAAAGTGCTGAACTTCATGTTTTTAAATTACCTGGGATTATTGCTAATACAGTTTTTCACTGCCTGTTGATGACTCTGCACTCAGCCTGGCATTAGGCTTGTCTGTCTCACGTATAATTGTGTATGTGTAAAAGACCCAGTAATCCTCAGGGACAGATGGTTTACTCTTTTCAGAAATCTAGAATAGCAAATAGGTTTCCATACTTGAATGAACTATGAAGCTTTCAGAAACATAATTCCCTGATAAAGCTGCATGCTGTTTCTCAATACCTCACTGAATTTTAGGGTGAAAGTGAGAAATGTGCCAGTGCTGGGAGTAAAATCATGGTGATGACTTCCAACCTTCCTGGAGGTTCCCTTTTAGGTGAACTGATTCACAGAATCACAGACCATTAGGGATTAGAAGGAACCTCAAAGGATCACCTAGATCAAGTTGCACAGGAACGTATCCAAGCAGGTTTTAAATGTCTCCAGAGAAGGAGATTCCACAACTCCCCTGGGCAGAGCCTGTTCCTTCTCATATTGATCTGGAACCTCCTATGATCCAGCTGACAGTTTTGCTTCACAGAATCACAGAACATCAGCACTGGAACAGGCTGCCCAGGGGGGTCGTGGAGTCTCCTTCTCTGAAGATGTTTAAAACCCACCTGGATGTGTTCCTGTGCAACTTGGTCTAGGTGATCCTGCTGTGGCAGGGGGATTGGACTAGATGATCTTTCGAGGTTCCTTCCAATCCCTAATGTTCTGGGAATCTGTGATCTCTTCTTATTGGATTAACTTCATGAGATGGTGGTTTGCTATGACAGTATTGGTTGCATATTAATTCTTCAATCTTATCATACGAGTCATTACTTTGGCTAGCAAGTGTTTGAAGAAATCCAGGTTCTTTTATTCTGAAAACTCTGATAAAAATACTTTTATACAATTTCTTGGTTAACAGCGATATGCATTGTATGATAGTCCATTCTAGCTGGTGAGTGTGCGATAATATGCACATGTGACTTCTGATAATTGCCGCGTTAGAGGATGCTGAAAAACGCAATTTCAAGTTGATATCAGATTATACAGATCAGTCCAGGGCTAAATTCCTTTTTTCAATTTATTTTCCCTGAATCACTATTATTTTCTTTATGTAGTCTAATAGCATAATTACTGCTTGGTTCTTAGCCTGTTAAATTCAATAGACACATCTCTCTCATATTTGGTGGATGTTAGCTATTTTTTGCCTCCATCAGCCAGCCTGAAGAGTTCCTTGCATGTGTACCTCTTATTTGAAATACTTCCTCAGTTGCAAGCTGAACACTGATCATGCTCCACAGCCCAAAAACTGTACCTTCCTCTTCCTGCATCTCTGAATGTCAGATTACAATTCTGAGTGAAATCCTTATAAAAATCAGTGGCAAGACTTTTTGTTCTGTCTTCTAAGAAACAACACCCCGTTGTTAAAGGAGACAAAAGACCTGTGTCATACAAGCAACAAATGGAGACTGAGGGGTGACCTCATTAATGTCTGTAAATATGTGAAGGATGGGTGTCAGAACGGTGGAGCCAGGCTCTTATAAATGTCAACTAGCAATAGGACAAGGGGCAACGGGTGCAGGCTGGAGCATAAGAGGTTCAATATCAAAAAACCTCTTCCCAGTGAGGTTGACAGAGCACTGGAAGGGGCTGCCCAGGGGGTTTGTGGAGTCTCCTTCTCTGGAGATATTTAAAACCTGCCTGGATATGTTCCTGTGTGACTTGGTGTAGGTGATCCTGCTGTTGCAGGGGGCTTGGACTAGATGATCTTTCAAGGTCCCTTCCAATCCCTGATGTTCTGTGATTCTGTGTGAAACCTCTCTCCCACCAAACCAGGTTGCCCAGATCCCCATACAACCTGGCCTTGAACACCTCCAAGGATGGAACATCCACAGCCTCCTTGGGCAACCTGTTCCAGTGCCTCAGCACCCTCATGATCACATAAGGATTGGAAGGGAAAGATCAAAAAGATCATCTAGTCCAATCCCCCTGCCAGAGCAGGATCACCTAGACCATGAAGAACTTCTTCCTAGTAGCCAATCTAAATCTTCTGTCTTTCAGTTTCAGGCCATTGTCCCTTGTCCTATCACTACAGGTCCTTGTAAAAAGCCCTTCTCCAGCTTTTCCGTAGGCTGCTGCACCACCAGCAGTCTGAATTGTGATTTCATTGGTCAGCCAGGTTTTTTATCAATGGCATCTTCATGCCCAGCTCATGCTTCTTTCTCCCATGTTCTTCATCACTGAAGTTTAGTCAAGTGTAGAGGTCTCATGTGGTCATTCTCCACTTGTGATCTCTGTTATAAGACCGGATGGGTGCAGACATGTGTTTTAAACTACGTAAGGATTGCCCTCATTTGCCAATACATAGAAATAAATATAATAGACACAAATTAGCCTCTAGATTCAAGCAAAGTGAAAGAGCAGAATGTGGTGTTGGTCTTTCTATTGTTCATGCTAGGAGGCAAAACCAATGTGTTTTCACTATGTAAATGGTGATAAATACTTGTCGTTTTTCTGCAGAATTTCTTAGTGTTGGCTTTGCAGTAGCCAGGACACAGAGCATCAACACTGGATCTCCAAGAAGCCACAATAAATTCAGATGAGTTAATTAAACAATACTGAGACTGCCAGGGGGGTTTCTTTGAGCCATGTTGCCTACAGAACCCTTCAAACCATGATGCTCTGTTGTGTAACTGAAATGAGACCCTGAATAAAGCTCTGGCAAGAGAAAAGTGGTGCCGAATAGCCCTCCTAATCTTTTTTGTGCAAGGCAATTTTTCCCTTGCATTAACGTGTCAGAGCACTGAGGACTTTGTACTTAGTAAGACTTTTTGTTTCACAGTTTCCCACAGAGCAGGGAATTTGCTGCTGAAAGCTGTGATTATGCAAAAATACGGCTTGGCGCTTTTTTTATCCCCCTCCCCTTGCCCCTGAAGGAATATCACTGCTTTAGAAGAAGCTCTGCAGAGAGAACTCGGCACGCCTGGTAACTTAAAAATTTGATTGCCGGAGAACAAGCGTTCAGTTGTGTGCACATTTCATTTCAATGCAGTGGCCTGGGAGTGTTCCTGAGCTAATTAAAATGCACTAAGTAGTCAGCTGGTGGTGCTGAAAGCTGCTTCACAGCTTGGCAATGGGAACTGCAGTGATTTCCTCCTTCTGGTCTGGCATTGTTGGGAAGGAACGTCCTGTGGAGCCCGTTCAATGCATGGAGCCTCTCTAATGGGTGCAAAATGGGTTTGTGTCTGAAATTAGACATTGTTAATAATTTAAGAGCAAAGAGAACAGGCATTTGGGTAGAAGCTTTTTCAGCTTTTACAGAGAACCTACAGAAAACCCAGGCTGACCTCAATGACACCTGGACAGACTTGGACACAGAAATGCAGTTGGATTATAGCAGTTATGAAGTCATCTTAAAAGTATCTGAAATTAGCCTTTTTAAATTATTATTATTTATTAAAAATATAATACTTTATTAAAAATAAGTAAGCACCTTGGATGTTATTTTTGCATTAGGGTTTTTCACTTTTAAAAACAAACCCACACACAGTACCCAGGTCATCCAGATTAATTGCAGGAGGAGCTTTTGATATGACTGGAAGGGGAATTGGACTACATCATCCTTTGAAGTCTCTTCCAGTGCCTAATGTTCTGTGATTCTGTGTGACTCGAGAGGCCAAAGGATGCTTACAGCTGCCTCCAAAGAGCAAAAGGACAAGTGCAGGGCTCTCCTGCTCTGGGAGATGCCTGCTGGTGTAAGTTTGATGGCCATAATGGCTTCTTCTCTTTAACCCTGAAAGGATTCAGAAAGTACTTGCTTGAGTCCAGCTTCTGCTTCAGCAGCTCGCAGGGCTTTTTAGGTGGCAGTGTGGCACTTATACCACTGCCATCCTCCTGCCTGGCTTAAAAGGTGCAGACGATCACTTGGAGATGAGGCAAGTGATCACTGCTTGCTCCTTCTGACTTCCTTCTTCAGCAATGCAACCTATCTAAACTTTCCACTAATTTACCTGTGTGTGACAAGGGAAAATGAGGTGGGTGTTTTTGCATTTCCTTCAAGATGAAGTTCCACAGTCATCTAAGAAAACTGGAGGGGTGGAAGAGAGCATTTTCCTCTTCTCGTTGCAATTTGAAGAAAGTAAATGGAAACTATTTTGGTGGATCTACAGTCTGTATCTTATTTTAAATTGAAATTATCCATTGGGTAGATTTCCACTTACTCAAGCAGAGCTCTGGTGATTTGCATCAGTTAAGAATCAGCTCATCATTTCCTTTAAAGCTACTCATATCGTTCTGTGGTTATGAGCACTCTACACAGCATTTAAGCGGCATTTAAAGAGAAGAAACCCTTGACAAGCTTTGTGCTGCAAATACAAGTCTGAAGCGATACTTCTTCATGAGAACATGGTTCGTTTTCCTCGTCCAGAGGTTTTAGTGAGGTTCAGCGGTATTTTAGATACAATAATCTGTTAAAAGGGATGTTTCACCCAGGTGACCTCCGTGTCAATATTTGGCCGTTATGTTGTTACAAAAAGTCATTACCACAAGCCATTTTCTTTAAGCTCAGCATGGTAAATGTGGCTTTCTCGAAGCCTGGATGTACTATCAATTATTTAATAAGCGTGAAGTTTACAACTTAGTTAAAGGTTATCATCTATAATAGATAAATCGGCTTCTGTTTTTATGAAAGCCACATGGTTTGACCTTTTTGCTGTACAAGAGTAACATGTTTCTGTGTCCGTACAAACTGTGGTGAGACTGTGGTTTTCCTCTTGATGTTGCTCTGCTTGCTTTACATGGCCTGGAATTTACCAACAGTGGTTGCAGCAGGTTTAGGCAGGGAAACAAATGCATGCACTGCTGTGCTCTCTTGAACAATGACATTGCGATGTAAAATCTTGTAATACAACTCCTTTTGGGCACTGTCAGAATGCAACACACGATACAGTGTCCTGAGGACAGTGCTTGTTTTGGGAATGATTTTGTTTTTTGTGGAAACAAGGACATTTCTACTGAAATAACGCTTCCTCAATAGAGTCAGCTGACTGAGGTCTCTGAGCTGCATTCTTGGTACCTTGAAACCTCAGTGGAACTTACTTTCCTAAAAGACTTTTGAAGATGAGTGTTGGGTGGCCAAATCATTTTGATCTGGCATGACACTCCTGTAAAGAAAAAACCCCAACTCCTTAGACATATATCACAGAACGTCAGGGATTGGAAGGGACCTTGAAAGATCATCTAGTCCAAGCCCCTGCCACAGCAGGATCACCTACACCAAGTCACACAGGAACATATCCAGGCAGGTTTTAAATATCTCCAGAGAAGGAGACTCCACAACCCCCCCTGGGCAGCCCCTTCCAGTGTTCCGTCACCCTCACTGTGAAGAAGGTCCTTCTGATATTTATATGGAACCTCCTATGTTCCAGCTTACACCCATTGCCCCTTGTCCTGTCACTAGATGACATTGAGAAGAGCTTGGCTATATCAGCAAGGCCAAGGCCACCTTAATTTTACCCCTGTAGACACTCTGAAATTGAAGCCCCTAGATGTGGGATGACAAAGGCCACAGAAATTTGGCACCTAATTTCCCCAATGCAAAACTGGATATTGCTGAGGAGTGGTCCAGCAATGCCAGAGCCAGGCACTGGGGAATGTGCCCCAGTCACATCAGTGCCTGAAGGGATCAGTCTTCACAGAATCACAGAACATTAGGGATTGGAAAGGAACCCGAAAGATCGAGTCTAATATCCCTGCCACAGCAGGATCCAAGTCCATATATTGATTATTTTTAAATAGAACAAAGGTTCTTAAATCAATGGGTATTTGTAAAATTTTTAAACTGATCCCACCAGAATTACTATTTCAAATGCACTCAGGGAAGTTTTGTCTCTGTATTGAAACCCCAGAGCTGCTGCTTTTAAGTGTTTGTGGGTATTTCTGCCCCTACGATTATTCATGACGTGAGGATGAACCTCCTGACTGGGAAGGAAGTTTTCTGGACTGATGCTTAGTGCCGTGGCACCTTTTGGGTGTGATCAGCCAAGATGGCATTTCTCTGGTTTACTCCTAAAGGAAGATGTAGCTTTGTGGGAGTTCCTTCCATGACCCTGTGGTGAAGCGGGTAGGAAGTGTTAAGCCATCCGTTATTTTAAAATAAAGACTGTTTAAACCAGAGTACGTAGAAGCACCTTAACTGTAGACAACTGGAAATCATTCTCTAAAACCTCTTATTTGGTAAGAATCATTTAATTCTTTGAAATGTAGGCCATTTTCTACAACAAATGGGACCAGCTCAATCTGTTCTTCACAATTTAGTAATTTAAAAGGACATAACTGAATTTTATTTTAATGGTAATTGCAAACTCATGCAGAAAATGTAAATGCACCCTTCCCGATTAGCTTGCAGCATAAACCATGGCTTCTATTAATGTATTCCAATTTGTAATTCTTTGCGCAGTATGAGATTTGAAAGCTGTGATTAAAATTAATTAGGTTAAGTAAAGTTTATCCCCCCTGAGCACTGCTGTTTGAAGAAAGAAATAGTAAAACACTATCTACATCTGGCACTGCAGGAGGCTGAAGCATCACAAGGGTTGCGCACTGCTTTTTGGGGTACCTTAAGCACCAGGTATTCTTTTCTACCAACTAATTGGGAGCTGTTACATCCCTGTCTCTTGTAAATGCTCTGAAGCTACAACATCTGCACGAGCATCTGACAAACCAGTCTTTGTAGTACAGAGGATGACACTAATTTACAAGCAGCATCACCACTACCCAGCTAGGCATTAGAGTGCCACTTCACTCCAATGTCTCCCAAGTTCAGGAGCAACACAAATGTTGTCCTGAGGGAGCTGCTGCAGTTTGTGCTTGCTAGTTTATTTGGTTGGTGTTGCTTGGGTTTTGTGTGAATCCTTAAAAAGGAATTACTTTTCTAAAGAGGGAATATTTGGATAAAAAGAAGTGTAAGTATTGGGAAAAGGGGGTTTGGACTAGACGATCTTTCGAGGTCCCTTCCAATCCCTGATGTTCTGTGATTCAGGAAAATAATAAATCTATACTCGTGTCATGGTTATAGTGACAAAGTTTCAAATGAAGGTGGTGTTCTACTGTGCCAGGATACTGTATAAATGAAGCAAGGGTGTTGTGGAGTCTCCTTCTCTGGAGATGTTTAAAACCTGCTTGGATATATTCCTGTGTGACTGCGTGTAAGTGTTCATGCTGTGGCAGGGGGATTGGACTAGATGATCTTTCAAGGTCCCTTCCAGTCCCTAACGTTCTGTGATTCTGTGAACATTGAGCCTGCTGGGGTGGAAGGGCCTTTTTGAAAGAGAAAGTGACCGTGTTCTGACCTCCCCTCTGTAGTACAGAGACCAGGACACTGGCTGGAAACTCTAGATAACTCCCCTGTGGATTTCACACTGTCTGATTTCTGCCATTCCAAAGGTGGCAGCCAATAGCCCAGAATTTGGCCTTATGCCACTCTCTCTGCTCATTCAGAGCAACTAATTGAGTAGTTGGGCAAGTCTTTCTCAGGGGAAGCCTTTTGTAAGGCACAGCCCAACTCCTGTGTTAGTTACTGACTGTCAATATGCTCAACACAATCACTGGATGCAGGGGGGTGGTTTTGGAGACTAATGCCGTTTGGTGACCCAGAACAGAGCCTTCATGCCTCTGTGATGAAGACAGAGGCTGTTCCCATCAAGGGAAGGACACTGTGCTAGGTGATAGCTCTTGAAGATGCTTTGCCCTGCTGGCAAGGGCTCCCTTTGCTTTCTCTTTCAGCCAGCTTTCACCAGCTGAGCCCTCGATGCTCCAGTGAGCCATGCTGGCCTGAACTGTGCTGCCCTGAGCCCTGCTGGCCTGAGCTCTGCTGGCCTGAACTGTGCTGCCCTGAGCCCTGCTGGCCTGAGCTCTGCTGGCCTGAACTGTGCTGCCCCGAGCTCTGCCGGCCTGAGCGGAGCTGCCATGTTGAAGCCTCTGTGCCCGTGTGGTGACCAGGCCGTGCCTCAGCAGTTCAGGCCAGTCGCTGCCGAGCAGGACATCTGCTTGTGCAGGGGTTCTCTTCCTGAGGCAGGGAAACACCAGGGGAGCACAAACCCCACCAAGATCTGGCAGAGAAGCTGAGGAGGCTCCTTTGGGGCTATTTGAAGAGCCGTGACCAGGATCTGCAGCCTGTGGGCACCCTGACCCACCCACAGGCCATGAAAGGCCTCCTGGAGCCCCAGGGCACAGAGCAGGGGAGATTGGACTGAATGATCTTTCGAGGTCCCTTCCAACCCCTAATATTCTGTGATTTTGTCCATGTGGGCCAGTTTGTGCTTTCAGAAGGGGCAGGGGGCTCTGCCCGCTCTGGGCAGGCGGTGATGGTCCCTCCTGGCACAAGGCCGAAGCCTCTCCCAGTGCTGCCCCCACCATGACGGAGCAACGAGAGGAGGTAAGGACCATCAGGGAAAGTGGGAGGGAGGTGGGATGGACTGCTGGAGCCACACACAACCTTCCCTAAAGCAGCCCAGATGGTCAGACAAAGCCTGTGACATGGTGGCTCCCTGTCCTCTGTCCCTCCAGCTGAACCTGGTGACTAGAGCGCAGGGAGCAGTGGTGACAGGTGCCCTTGTGAAATCGGGGTGATGCTCTGCAGGGGCAACAGAACAATGACAAGGATGGTGGTACTCTTTGCTTGGAGGTGTCACCAGGGTTAAGTTAGACTACACCTCACATAAAACCAGCTTCTAGAAATTAAAACAGACGGGTCCTTGTCACAGAGGACTTGAAACCCCCACATGCAGACCAGACCCACTGCAGAGGGAAGTCTGCTGTCTCCCTGGAGTCAGGGTTAAGGATGTCCAAAGAAAACTGCCTGCCCTAGTTTGGTCCTCAGATCATTGCCTGTTAATGGTTTTTTGGGTAGGCAATGATGAGGTAGCAACAAGAAGTCCAAGTGCAATGAAGCCTTGGGACAGCCAGCTGAAGAATCAGGAGCACAAGTAATATTGTCCTCTATCCAACCATTGTAGATTGATTTACAAGACACTGGACCTGCTTGCAACAGATGGGGTAAGCTTAACTCAGTGAGGAAAAGGATATTGGAACAAGAATTGGAAGGGCTTTAAACTAGATTCGTGTGTTTTGGTCTCTTCTTCCAAGTAACAAGTGGTAAGACAAGAGGGAATGGCCTCAAGTACACCAGGGGAGGTTTAGGTTAAACATTAGGAAAAACTTCATTGAAAGGGCCATCAGGCCTTGGAACTGGCTGCCCAGCGAAGGGGCTTGAATCTCCATCCCTGGATGTGTTTAAAAGCTGTGTGGATATGGAGCTTAAGGACAGGGTTGTGTGGTGGGCTTGGGACAGTTGGGTTAATCGTTGGAGTCTATGACCTTGAAAGTCTTTTCTAACCTAAACAATTCTATGATTTTATGAGAGTGTGGAGTACTAGGAGGGGTAGTCCAAGTAGGGAGAATGAAGCATTTCTGCAGACTGAAGCTTAGCCCACAGCACTTACTAGACACCCCGGCAGACAGCAGAGAGGCACATTGATATAGGGATGGCCACCAGGTTCAGCCAGCTCAAAACTGTGTGAACCATTTAGAGGAATTAAAAACTTGCAATCTGAAGCACATTCCAGGTCAGCAGTGATGTCTGAGAGGACACACTACTGACACTGTCAAAGCACCTGATTAGGAAAAAGAAGCAGAAATTAGTTTTCCTGCTGTTACCCTTGCTGGTCCAAGTATTAACAAGCACAGCAGGACACAAGATGTGGTGCCTTTCTTACCTGAATGGCTGCTCTTTCTCACCTCATATTTCATTCCCTTAAGTCAGATGCTGCACAGAAAGTTCAGTGGTGGTGGAAGCATGAGGCCAAAGTGCTATGTGAGGCAGAGGAACCACCAAAGGCAAACCTGCTCATTTCTATTTATTTGGGGTAAAAGAAGGAATGGGAAATCCCATTAAAATGAAGGTTTACACTTTGTTTAGGCTTCCCACTGCCTCTGTGATAGCAGTTTCTGAACAAGAATTTCTTACTGTCTGTGGTATTTCTGGGTTAGAAGAGGAAAGAGGAAGCTGTATGATCCTTTAACGATGCAGCTGCCTGAGCCAGTAAAGGTGCTGCCATTAGACTGGTAAACAGAATGGACTGAGAAAACAGAGGACTTTGTGGTACGATGCAAAGCCGCAGGCTTCACAACAGAATTCATGTTTCTCAGGCTCAGGAGGAAGTTCAGCAATCTCCAGGTCTATCATCCTTTCAACTCGGGCCAGGGAGTTACACCCAGTAATTTCTTTTGCAGGCCTGTAATTTACCTGAGCTGTGGCCATCTACTTTAGCAAAATGGCAGGGAGAATGGTGGAAATATCATTGCACTTGACAAGGCAATAAATCCTTACTGAGAAAATGTCATGAGACTAAGGATCCCAGGAAACACCACACCTCTGAGCCAGGTGTGACATGGTGGCTGGCAATGCAGCAGCAGGACTGCTCTGCCTACTTTGCAGGACACCCATCCAACTGGGTGTTGAGGGTCCTGTCCTTGGGACCAGAGCAGGTCTGAGTCACATTCAGCAAGGAAGAGGCCCTACATAAACCAGGAGCAGCTTAGCTTGCTACATAAGGAGATCTCCTTATATTTTTAAATATCGTGGTCTATCCCACTCCTGCTACCTCTCTCGCCTCACCCTTTGGCACAACACTGATGTCATGACTGCTCCTCTTCTCCTGCCTTTCGGTGTTCCTCACCCCTGCTGAAGTGTACAGACGCTAAGAAGCATGGGTTTGCTTGTTTATTGAAGGAGTCTGAGAGCAGTGGGAGGGGAAGACATGGTAATTACAGAAAAAGTAGACCAACAGAATCATAGAATCACCTGGGTTGGAAGGAACCTCCAAAGGTCAGCTAGTCCAAGCCCCCTGAAGGAGCAGGGACGTCCCCCAACTAGATCAGGTTGCTCAGAGCCTTGTCTAGCCTCACCTTGAATATCTCCAGGGAGATACTCAGATACCTCCCTGGGCAACCCATTCCAGTGTTCAAACACCTTCCTGCTAAAGAACTTCTTCCTAACATCCAGTTTCAACCTGCCCTTCTCTAATTTGAATCCATTGCCCCTCGTTCTATTCCTGCATTGGCTGGCAGCACTGACAGTGCGCAGGTAACTGGGAGCAGGAGCAGCATGAGATGAAGGATGCCATTGGGAAAAGGAGGAGCAGCACATTCACATGGGGCTTTAACAACTGTGAAACATTCAAAGGAGAGCAAAAAGTGATGGGCAGCATGAGACACTGATAGAAAGGTGTCCACTAACCAGCATTCATTCACCTGTTCAAATCTCAGTTTAGAGAGCATGAGAACAGCCACTCTGAGCCATGACAAAGGTCTCCCAGCCCTTCTCGCCTGTCTCTGGTGGATGCTTAGAGATGCAGGGCATGCATTGTGAGATCTTTCTGTTGGCAAAGTGTCCTGGTCTTGGGTCAGCATCTTGGGTTTCCCTTGAGCTAGACGTTGCAACATAAATCATCATGTTTCATGAACCTTCGTAGCTGCAGAAGTACGAAATGAAACCATCTGTGAAGCATCTTGAAAACTCAGATCTTCCTATACAACACCCTAGAGGGCTCCCTTTTGCCACATACCCACAGAAGGTGGCATGTTGTCAGAAATCGGGTACAAAGGGCTTTGGAGATTGATTTTTCCCATTCCTCCACAGTGCAATATCATTTCAATTATTTTATTTCTTCTGAGATTTGCCCAACCCACCTCAAATCAGCTTCCTCTCCTTCCCGACAGAGATGGCAACAATCTAATGGCCCACTCTGTAAACAATATTCATAACGTTAGGAGCCGTTAGGACAGCTCTGGCCATTTGGTCTTTGAATACAGGAGTGGCAAAAGCTGACAAGAGAGTCTTCTTGCTGACAAGAAGTGGAAATCAGGTAGTGCTGGAACTTGCATGGAAGTACAGTAACAGTCCACAGAAAAAGTGAGAGGAGCTCAGCCTCACAGATTCTAGGTGATCTTGCTGTGGTGGGGTGATTGGACTAGATGATCTTTCAAGGTCCCTTCCAATCCCTAATGTTCTGTGATTCTGGTAGGAGGTTGTTGTAAGAGATGGGATTCCCCAGTGCAGAGACAGCCTTACGGAGTTCACAAGTCACTGAGGTGATCTCCAACCTGCTGCCTCATCCAGGGCTCTCAGATGGGCTCTGGCTGTGAGCACTTCACAATTATTATTCTCCTTTTTTGTAAACGTTTTGCTTTACACCTGACTGTCCTGTTTTGGGAGAAAGCTGATCCTCCAAATAGTGGATCTGAAGAAAGGATGTGATCAACTGACACACGGTAGCAGTGTAAACTCTCACTGACCTGCACGGTGGCACCATCCCAAAGCGCTGGATTAGAGAGGTTACTCTGCACGTGGGATTTTGCATGAGTAAAGGCTAAATCTGTTTCTGCTGGCCTGGCAAAAAAATCATAACAAATCTGCAATGCTGCTTCAAAGATCACCATAAACAATCCAGTGCACTCATTAGCGTCTACACCCTGCAAATGTTTAAACCACAAGAAACCGCAAACCGCAAGAAACCTGTGAACTGAATAAACAGCTGCTGCTCCAAACTCAAAATCGAATTTACAAGGTTCTACTAATAGGCAGACATTTGCATTGCAAAAGCAGGTTTCGTATCACCGATATCTGTGTCGCAATTAGGCTGTAGAGCTGAGCTTTTAGCTGTTCAAATGAATTCACGAGAATATGCTCAAGAAAATTATTGCTTCCATTAAAATAATTTTTAAAAAACCACAAAAAAAAAGGAAGCTCTAAAATGTCAAACGAGAAAGCGGTACAGGATGTGGATATATTAACGTCTCAGGTAAATGGGACTCATTAGCTACAATATTTCATACAGAACTATCTAAGTTATGCACATACAAAAAGCCTCCCTCGGGTGTTTGTAGTGCTCGAGCTGTCTCGGTCTTCCCAAGTGTAGTCGCCTGAATTGTTTTAACACAGCGATTCAGTGTGTAAATATGCCTGTCCTCACGCTGAAGAAAGCACCACTCTTGGAGCTCCAGCCCTTTAACTTGCTTTTGTTACTGCATCCAGGGCAGGCAAAGAGGAGCAGCCAGCAAGGGCACGTCCAGCCTGGCTCTGAGAGGAGCCTGAGGGAGATTCTTGGGGAGCCATGTCAGAAGCAGCACAGGTATGAGGTGATCCTTCTCTCCCAGTTGCTCCTCTCACCTCACAGTTTCCTGGGGCTAAGTGATCTCTGAAGAAAGCATGAAGGATCTGAAGACATGTGGATCCTTCTGCCATGAGTTTATCTTAGTGCTACACTTTTCTGACAGGCAAGAAACAGCAGATCTTAGAGGAGGTGCACAACCACACCAATACAACCCTTATTTGCTGTGACAGAAGGACCAGGGTTCTTTCAGTGAAGACTGGCATCATCCTCTGGCCAGTGAGTCATTTGTCACAAGAGTTTTTATCGTGTGGATTGCAGCTACCATAGTAAATTTGATGGGCTAAGACTACTTTTAAAGTGTGACACCAGTGTGCTCACACCACACAGGTAACCCTGCTGCAGCCTGTTAGTAGTCCTGGACTGTGTCTTAGCACCAATGAGAGAATGCTAGAGCCCTCATATTAATTAACTGTATGGACAACAACCTGCTGCTCAGACCTTTTCCCTTGGCCAGTTGAGTTTTGCAGCAGAAGCATGGCTGGTGTGGCTGAACCTCACAGGAGAGGCCACATCCCCGGACTAACATTGTTAGTCAAAGTTGTGCTTGTGGCTGAAGGAAAGAGCGGGTCACACTGAAGAGACAGGTCCGGGCAAAGCTCACTGGGTTTCTTTGCAAAACCCCTAGGACTCTGCAGAAAGGGGCAGTAGGGAATGCAGTGGAGAGGAAAAGAGAGGCATAGTGCAAAGCAGTAGCTGAAATTCCTAGTGTAGGACTCAGTAAAGGTGGAGAGACCAGCCAGTACAATGGGAGGTGAAACAGAAGAGGAGTCTGCAATAGGAAAACTCAAAATCACACAGATAATTTCTATTGGTGATGTCCACAGCACAGGAAGGAGAGAGATGTGGCTGGAGATCAGGTCAAGAGGGGATCAAAGAGACTAGAAGCAGTGAGCAGTGAGGAACTGGGATGGGTATCACAGGAGCTATGTGTGGGTGTTGACAGACTGTGGTTTGTGGAGAGCTGGAATAATGGGAGCAGGGAAAGCTGGGGTCCATGGTAAAACCCTAAGACAAGGAAAGGGCACACTGCAGGCAAGGCTGGCAGCCAGCTGAGAGGAGTGAAGGGAGCGTTACCCCTCCATGTCAGGTGGCTGCAGGTGAAGGAAAGGAGCAGGAGGCAGGCAGCAGGGTCACAAGTTCTCTGATGTGGCCACCAGCACTGACATTCCTCGATTTTCTTGCTGTCTTGAGGGAAAGCGCACTTCTGCCAGTTCAGTCTATTTCAAGGAAGAGCACTAAGTCAGCAGCCAGGCTGCCAGTGTCCCCTTTAGGTTACTCACCAGTGCATGGACATGGCCCATCTCTCTGCAAATGCCTTGACTCTGTCCCACCAGGTGGGCACCAGCCATCACCTAGAGGCATGGCCAGAGCCCCCTTTGGTAAACCAGCACATGCAAATCTCTCATTTGCTGAAATGACAGAAGTTCACATCAAATCAAAACTTGGCTCTGAGCTACCTTCACCTTTTGTCAATCACAACTACCCTAGATTTTTTACTTTTCAAATTTGAAATAAAACCGAGACCTGAGTTCAGATCTTGATCTATTTATAAAGTGCTCGAACCCAACATTCAGTCTAAAGTTGTGACTTTGTGGAGTTCAAGAAAAAAGCTACTGGAAAGTCAATCTTGGGCCAAACCGCGTCTCTCGCAGCTTTATTGAGAAGGAAGGCTCCATAAGCACAGTAGCCACTAGATGCCACTATAAGCATGGCTTCTTACACACAGAAAGAAGCCTTTTTTCAAGCAGTGACTGGTCAAGGTTTACTAATTTTGAAAGAGTCCTTTCAGTAATAGTCTGTTTTCTTTGAACAGACCAGTGTTGCTTTAGAATTGGATTTTTATGGGCAAACTTCCTGTTCCCTGTTTCCATTCATGACCACCATCCTCACATATGACAATAAAAAATGTGAGTAAATCACAGAATCACGGAACATTAGGGATTGGAAGGGACCTCGAAAGATCATCCAGTCCAATCTCCTGCCACAGCAGGATCACTTAGATCAAGCTGCACAGGAATATGTCCAGGCGGATTTTAAACCTCTCCAGAGAAGGAGACTCCACTGCCCCCCTGGGCAGCCCCTTCCAGTGCTCTGTCAGCCTCACTGTGAAGAAGTTCCTTCTGATATTTATATGGAACCTCCTATGTTCCAGCTTGCACCCATTGCCCCTTGTCCTATCACTGGATGACACTGAAAAGAGCCTGGCTCCATCCTCCTGACACCCACCTTTCACATATTTATAAACACTAATGAGGTCACCCCTCAGTCTCCTCCAAACTAAAGAGACTGAGCTCCCTCAGCCTTTGCCCATAAGGGAGGTGTTCCACTTCCTTCATCCCTTTATCATCCTCGTTGCTCTATGCTGGACTCCCTCCAACAGCTCCGTGTCCTGCTTGAATTGAGGGGCTCAGAACTGGGCACAATACTCCAGATGTGGTCTCACATGTTTTGCCATTCCTGACCTTTCCTCAGGAGCAGAAATTTCCTAAAAGGATAAAGTAGAAATTACCTTTGGAGATCTCTCACACGTCTTTTAAAAGCACTTCTTCTGCCTCTGTCAGGGAGACCTTCATATGTCACCTCAAGCAGAGCAGTGCATTGCGCTATCAGCAGTGTCCCCTGCTGCGCCACACTGTCAGCCACATGCTCCGGTGCACACTGACCCCATTTTCTACATGACAGGGAAGGACCGTGGCTTAATCTGCTTTCAGCCCAAGGCCCAGAGCAGCTCTGCTCACTGCAAAATCGGGAATGGCCCAGGATCCTTTAGGTGAAGGAGCCTTTATGCCACGAAGAACAGCTCAGCTGCAGGAAGGGCAGGAGGAGAGTTGGAATGGGGCAGCACACAGCACCAAGCACCAAGCCCCCAGCACGTTCTAATTCGCACAGAATCACAGGAAGTTAGGGGTTGGAAGGGACTTCTGGAGATCATCTAGACCAACCCCCCCCTGCCAGAGCATAGTCACTTGCAGTAGACAACACAAGATTGCATCCAGGTAGGGTTTGAATGTCTCTAAAGAAGGAAATTCCACAACCTCTCTGAGCAGCCTGTTCCGGTGCTCTGTCACCCTCACAGTGAAAAAGTTTTTCCTTATGTTCACATGAAACCTCCTCTGCTCCAGCTTGCAATTTTTTTGTTGGCTTCTTTTTTAATTTAAAAAAATTGCCCAAGACCAGATATTGAGGGGTAGGGGGTGACTCCAAACATCCCCCTAAATGTCTGTTCCCCCTGAGGTCTTCTGATGCCCCCCGAGGTCCGTCAGCCTAGCTCACTGTGGCTCTTGCCAACTTCTTGGGCATCTTGCTAACGTTGGGGTCCTCCAGCTCCTTGGGCTGGTAGTAGTGAGGTGCCACCTCAAGAAGCCACGAGCTGTCAGTCTCAATCACCTGGTGTGTGAATTCCTACGTGGTAAAGACCAGCATTCTCAGCACTCTGAAGTGCTGTAAGAGAGGAGAAACCCCATCCTAGGGCTCAGCTGTGCCTGTCTCCACAAAAAGGGGACTGTTCTGCACCCCAGGGCTTCAAGCTACCAAGGCACTGTTCACATGCTCCTCCAGACTTCAACAGCTTCTCAGCTGCCATAGAGGCCAAACACCCACCCTTAACCCTGTGAGCTGAGCAGTCACAGCCAATGCTGACACACACAGGGCTCACAGGAGCTGTTTGATTAACTTCCTTCCCCCACCATTTCACCCAGGCAGTGAGTGAAAATAACTCTGGTTATGAAGGAGAAAGCCTTACTCCCACCCACACATGACTCAACCCCAAACCCTCTAAGCCTGCAGCAGCGGTCAGTGTGCTAATCTCCAGCATAGCTCAGCCGCTTGGCGCACAGCTATATGGGTCATGGCTACCCTAGGCAAAGCAGACACTAAAAGTAACTGTGAGATGTGTAGTGCCCAGTAATAGGACACAGAGTAGCAGGTATAAACTTGAACATAGAAGGTTCCATCTCAGCTCAAAGAGAAACTTCTTTGTAGTGAGGGTGATGGAGCCCTAGAACAGGCGGCCCAGAGGGGTTGTGGAGTCTCCTGCTCTAGAGACTTTCAAACCCCACCTGGATGCAGCCTAACCTAGATAGTCCTGCTTTCGTGGGACATTCTATGATTCTGTGAAAGTGGGGTTTTTTTCCTTGCTAGATGCTGGTGTTGCAAACTGGGGTCTGAAAACCAAGCAATGATTTCCCAGCCCCAATTAGCCATTTAATAGATGGCTCAGAGACAGCATTTTAAGATGTAAATGTCATCACAGATGCAGAGGTCATCATCGTTCTCCACACATGGATACATGAATGTTTGTCTCAGGCAAAATGCTTCATTTTTGAACTCCCAGCACTGTTTTGGATGTCACCTATTTACAACTGAAAAGGCAAATGGAAAGTGGCTGCTACTCACTGAGAACTCAGAGCTGGTTTTTCAGGACTGGAGATATCTGTACTATTTGGTCAAGAACTGATGGTAAATACTGAAGATTTAGCTGGGTTTTCACACTCAGTAACAATTTCAATTGAATGCAGTGGAGGTCTGTGGGAGTCTAGGTAGCAATTTGAGCACTAAGGAAATGTACCATCATTGCTGGTGCTCTACCTCCAGTTTGTTACCACATCAGAGTTAACAGAAAAATGCATGTGTTTCTCCTCATCCCTTCCAGTTATTTTTAAAACTGAAAGAAAAGTCTTAAATATGAGACACTTAGAAATGTTTCTCTTCTATTTTTACCTGCACAATTGACTGCTCTAAATCCAGAGCTCTTTCCCGAAGGACAGTAATAGAAACTGATAAATGGATGGGGAGAACATTGACGCTGAGAACTTTTTGGGCAGATGTACACAAAAAAAAAGAGGAAAACCTCTCAATTCTCATGTGAGTCCTCCCTTTTGGGGTGATGCAGACATAGACGATCCTCATCTCATTTGCAGTGAGGCTGGTGCCTGCTTTACCCTCTAGAGATGTGCCAGCAAGAAGTCCCAAACCTTCCTGAACCATTAGCAAATGCTTCTAAGTGGAGCAGCTATCTCTATTAAAGCAATGAAAACTGTTTCTTTCCCATGCACTCCTGGGATACTCTCTATTTTGGCCCATATTCAGGAAGGCAATTAAATATGTGCTAACTCTATGCTCATGAATAGTCACATTGAAATTTAAGGAATTACACATGCCTAAGTGCTTTCTTGAATGAAGTCCAAAGTCAGTATCCCAAAGAGAGCTAGAAACACTGTGGCTGAAAGCCTTACACCACTGTGAAGGCCATGTCAAGGGAGCTGCAATTCAGCAGAAGCTCCCAGGAGGGTGTGGAGTATGGGGAAGGGAGTCTGGTTTTATGCATATTGCAAAAGAAACCCCACCATTTTCCATTCGCAGGCACTGCCCTACCCCTCTGGGTAAAGTATGTAGTGTTTTTCTTTCATTCCATTTCCCTTCCCAAACCTGGTAGAATTTAAATAATCCCTGATGCTCTCACTGTCTTGCAAAGTTCATCTGCTGCCCTGTGAGAGGGCTGAATCACCATCCCTGGACATATTCAAAAGTCATGTAGATCTGGAGCTTAGGGTCAGGGTTTAGCGGTGGCCTTGGGACAGCTGGGTTACTGGTTGGACTCAATGACTCTTAGGTCGTTTCGAACCTAAACAATTCTGTGAGTCTACAGGATCCATCCAGTCCCCACCTTTGATGCTGTGAAGTCTGTGAGAGGAAGTTACAAAGAGACCCAGGACATCTCTGCAAACAACGTGGAATTTGCGTGGGTTGATATCTACCTTCATGGCCTTAGCAAAGGCAGATAACACTCTGCCTGATTTTCCCCACCTAACAACAGTAACTGCTCAGAAGTAGTTATACTGATGAGCGTCCTGCATATGGGAAAACTCCTTTAGGGTTATTTACTTCTTGTAGTTCATGCTTGCATAAAGATTCAATGACTCCTTTTGGGAGCAGAGCTGTTGTCGAAGTAGAGAATCCTTCCTAACCATGCTGATGCAGTCTGGTGGCTTGTGTGTGCCTGCGTTGGGCTGAATTTGTCAATAATCTGAGAGGAATGGGTTTGACAGGTATCCTGTTGGTCCTACTAAGTGGCTTTCCGCTGCTTCACTTTGCGATAGATGTTCCGATACATCCTTCTTTGTGTAAAAATGCAGCAGAGTCATTTAGCACAAAAGATCATTCTTTTCCCTGCCAAGTCACTTGTGGATATGCTCTACTAGGAGCTGATGAATGATAATGTCACTGCAAAGGGACAGTTGGGTGGTGGTTGATAACCCACATACCATTGCCTTGGCAGCTTCTTGGGAAGGGACATTGAAATCATCAAACACTTTCCACAGGCAGCTGGTTCACCTGCCTGCAATAGATTTCTTGAGTGGCTTCAGACCCTCAGACCTCATGAACCCTCCCTTTCCTCCATTCTTGGTCCTTTTATCCCACTCATCTTCACTTTCCACTGCATCTTGTACATTGGGAGAAGAGCTAGTGCCATCAGGCTTGTTCATGGGTGGAGGTTGTCCCAACTGCTCAGCAGAAGTCACGCAGAGAAGATAATTTAGACAGACCTTGCTCTTCAGCTCCAGCAATTGCTGCCCTCGATTTGCTAGTTTGGTAATGATGACTTTCAAGTCAAGCTGCAAAGTCATAGGAAAGTAAACCACCTGAATTCTTAGGATTGGTTTGGAACATCACGTATCACACTATCACTAGTTTTTTTCTGTTTGCAGAAAGAAAAGACTTCACAGACTTTTGGTTTCTGTTATGCAGAAAAGTGTTTTGTGTAGTGACTTTTGGTTTCAGTTTTGCTAACAGGTGTGAAAAAAGCACTTTATATTCACTTGGATTCGTTCATTCACAGTTAAGAAATCAGTCGAGAGTGGAAGAAGCAGCAAAGCTCACTTCCCCTTCCAACCTGTGAATAGAAACAGACGAGCAAGGTCAAGACAAGCTCATTTTAGAAACATGAAGGATGTGGGTGAGATTTTCTAACCTGCCACTCAAGCAGGTAGCATTCCCGCCTCAGACAAATGTCACTGATTTCCAGTGAGATGCTTTGAGAAACACAGCACAGTGCAACAGAGCACTCATCGCTATCTTTAAGAACCTGTATGTCTTTGAATATCTAGTTTACAGTGACCAGAAGCAGCCTGTCCGTTCATTGACTGCAGTTACTACTTCCCTTATTTAATCCATCCGTTAGATGTACGTACAGAGTTTGTTTTGACGACTTCCCCACCGAACCCATCTGAAGCAGTTGGGGGGTGGTTTATTAATAGCAAAAGATCTGACCTGTGTACTTTTAATTGACTTTCCACTTCCAGCCATCAACTGCTTGACACAAATCACGGAAAAATTAGTTATTACGTGGTGAGTAAGAGATGTCATACACCGTTGGCTGATGCAACTCTTGTGTGTCTGTTCACACCATCTGGCTCATGATCAGACAAGTTAGATGTTTTCACTGCCCAGTCAAATGGTCCTGTGCCTGAACATCAGAAGGGGGTCCCAGTTACCTGCCACCCATTGCACCAAGTAGAATCACAGAATCATAGAACATTAGGGATTGGAAGGGACCTTGGAAGATTATCTAGTCCAATCCCCCTGCCACAGCAGGATCACCCAGACCAAGTCGCACAGGAACATATCCAGCTGGGTTTTAAATGTGCCCAGAGAAGGAGACTTCACAAACTTCCTGGGCATCCCGTTCCAGTGCTCTGTCACCCTTACCGGAAGAAGTTCCTTCTCATATTGATGTGGAACCTCCTATGTTCCAGCTCAAACCCGTTGCCCCTTGTCCTGCCATTAGAGGACACTGAGAAGAGCCTGGCTCCATCCTCCTGACACCTACCTTTCACATATTTATAAACATTAAAGATGTCACCCCTCAGTCCCTCTTTCTCTAAGCTGAAGAGACCCAGATCCCTCCCATCAGGGAGATGTTCCACTCCCTTCATAATCTTTGTGGCTCTGCACTGGACTCTCGCCAGCAATTCTATGTCCTTCATTCCCTCTATAACCTTCTTCTCCAGCATAGATTGCTCACCTTCCAAAGTTGTTTTGCCAGGGCACCCACAAGAGTAAAACTAATTTACTGGATCTCTCTGCAAATACAACCTCCAAGTGTGGTTTTGCTACCAAACCTAAAGCACTGCTGTGACTATTTTCTGGAGGCTTTGTTGGGCTATTCTTTGTCTCTTGCTGAAGTTCCCAAGTTACCTGGTCTGTAACCTAAAATTGGTCTGTGTGGGAAATATTTTGAGTTTGTTTGTTCGCAGAGGTCAGAAGCCAGTGGTCTGGCACAAATATCCTGTACACTATACCAACCTCAGTCTTTATATACAGCAGGCATTCCTGTGGAATGGATTGATTACAGTTGGCTGACGAGCATTATTTCTACCAGACGTGAGATCACCTTGCTAGTGTGGAGATTGTTTTGGAATAGGCTGCTGTTTTAAGCTTGCTCAAGGTGTGCCCACAAGTCTGTTTATTCTCATGTATCTTTATGTGGTCAGGGTGGTGGTGCTGGAGTTTTTCATAGCTGAGCAATTTCTTCTCGTTTATTAAATGAATTTAGTTTCAAATGGAGTACTGGGTTTTCGTTTGTGGTGCTGCTTTTCCTGTTACTGTTGTTGTGGTTTACCGTCCACATTGGGGTGTTCAGAAACTACTCTTCAGATTTCACTGAGCTTGTTTTGTGCTTTGTGTTTTTACATTTCTGGCCATTTCTCAATCTTACGGTACTGAGTACGAGCTGGGACTCCCTCCAAAAGAAATTACGGTATATGCAGTGCTGGGGCAGCGCTGGAGCTTTGTGACTTCAGCCAGACACGCTTTGAGTTCTCACTTAGCCAGCATCTGAGAGGATGTAGAGTTCTGTCCAGGTAGGTCTTACAACAGCAGTAAGGCCTTCTTTAATGCACTCATACTGCTACGGAGTTGCATGTCCAAACTGGGTTCTTGAATACCCCTAGCAGTGCGTTTTCATCACTAGAACAGCTCTCTGGGGAGAAAATAAAAATGAAAAGCAGAATACTTCTTTCTGAGCTCAAGCGATGATTTAGAGGACGACGTTGAGCAAGTTTTAGTACTCATTTTACTATCTGTAAAATAGAGATATTAAGATTTATCACAGCCCCTTAAGGATGTCATGAAGGTTAACTCCTATTAGACAGTGTTCTGAGCTAATCAGAGAAAAGATGCTACCCACACATATGTAGTGGGAGGCCTGGCATTTCTCTACTCAGCTAATATCACAACATTTGAGATCGTGACTCTAGTTCCCAACCATGAGCAGTAAGGGATTTCAGTCAGGGCCATAGGAGTGATACAATGTGAGGACACATCCTCAGGATATCAGGAAATGGATTGCTGGAGGCAGCAGCTGGACAAAGGCTCCTCAGTAGGTATCTGCCATCATAAAAAAGTCTGCTTGATTACTGTCACCTCAAGACTGGGGTCAGTCTCCCTCGGAGATGCACAGCCACTTCTGTTGGGAGTCTCCCTAGGGAGGTGTACACCATGGGGTCACCAGAGCTGTGGAGGGAGAATTAAAAGTCACTGCAACCCAGCAGCAAATTCCCCCAGCTGTATCCTCCTCCTTACTATCATCTCATGTCTCTTGCATCCATCCTCTCTGCTTCTAGCCCTGTCATGCCAGTAACCTCATGACCACTCACAAGAGACCGTAGCAATGCTTCAACTCACCCATCCCAAAGCCCACTTATTTCTTGCTTTAAGACTGATGATCGCATTTGTCTGCAATGCCTCCCCTTGCAGAACCTCCCAACCTCTACCAATCAGCTCCTGCACACCCCATCACATCCCAGCCAGTCTTCCAGCACCCTCCCACTTTTAAAGACTGTTACGAAAGACAGCTAACTCAAAATCTGAATTTTCATTTGTTTTTAATAGTGCTGATCCCTATGTGATGCATTTTGTGTGTGCCATCATCACCACCATTATTTCCAGTATTCAAAAGCCTTTAAGACTCTCTGTTTTAACTAAAAAAACTTGCCATTTAACAAAGGGAGACAGAAACCTGCCAGTTTTCTCATTTGAGGTCTGCTGACAAATAAAGATTGGAAACCACCAGCCTGACCATTTCTTAATCCTATGGTAATCTGCAATACATTCCAGCACTCAGTGGTCCTTGTCATTAGAAAATGTCTCTGATGGCTAACATAAATCTTCCTTGCTGCGAGTTAAGCTTGTTTCTTGTTGTGCTATTGCCAGCAGATATGGACAACACTTTATTACAGTCTCCACTGCAGTACCTTTTAAATATTTGAAGGCTGTTATCTTGTCTTCTCTTTTCCAGACTAGACACAGTCTCGTCTTTCAATTTTTCCCCTGAGTTCACATTTACTAGACCTCCGATCACTCTTGTTTCTTTCCTCTGAGCTTCCCCCAGCTTGTTAGCAGTGCAGCTAAACATATCACTGTTCTTTGAGATTCAAATCAGCCTTTATGCTATGCATTATCCCAAGAGCTTGCATAGGCTTGGTTACCAGCCTGTTCACCTCAATCTTTTGCTAAACCACCACTTTCTAGAATAAAGTCCCGCTGCTTTAGGTAAACTGCCTTTATTTGTCCCTCGCTTGCTAGTCTATCATTTGGCTGTCAAAATGTGTAATTTTTTAACTGCCCTTCCTTTAACAAGAATCACAGAACATTAGGGATTGGAAGGGACCTCGAAAGATCATCTACTCCAATCCCCCCACCACAGCAGGATCACCTAGACCAAGTCACACTGGGATATATCCAGGCGGGTTTTAAACAGCTCCAGAGAGGGAGATTCCACAACCCCCCCAAGCAGTCCATTCCGGTGCTCTGTCACCCTCACTGTGAAGAAGTTTCTCCTCATATTGATGCGGAACCTCCTATGTTCCAGCTGACACCCATTGCCCCTTGTCTTATCATTAGATGCCACTGAGCAGAGCCTGGCTCCATTCTCCTGACACCCACCCATCACATATTTATAAACATTAATGTGGTCACCCCTCAGTCTCTTTTTTTCCAAGCTAAAGTAATCTAGATCAATTTTTCTAGCTGAGTTATCTTTTTTGTTTTTTCGCTATATTTTTGCCATCTCCAGTTCTTCCACCAGGACCAGAAATGAAAAGCCCATGGGACCCTGTGAGGAACATCCCCCAGGGTGACAATTCTCATTTACAGACAACATTTAATCTGTTCCGTATGAGCTCTTTTGACTTTGCCCTTCCTATTATTTTCACAGTGTCATGTGCAGTGAAGTCACATGTCTTACAAAACCTTAAATGTGTTGTGTCATCACATTTACTCTTACCAAACCTGAGACCTGCTCAGGAAGCAAGAGCAATTGTGCTCTCTGGATGGAAACTTCAGCTTTCTTAGGGAGAGTTCAAGAAACCAAAGATGGTGTGTTACTTGGAAAAGAAAGAAAAAAACAGAGGCAGGAAATCTGTTAGACATAAGAGGAGTGTGTGTGTACTCGTTTCATAAAGATATGAGTTAAGGACTGGAACTGACTATTACTCCAAGCTGATTGCATCTGGTAAGCATTAACTGAGTACACATTTCTGAGCTGTTTGCTTCTTTTTTGATCCCACTGGGTAGTCAGCTTCTGATAGTTCCACTGAACCATGTTTAATCATGTTTAACAATATTTTAGTGATAAGAGTTGGTGGTATTATAGCTCCACTTGCAGACTTGGATGCAGTTGATTGTATTACCTCCTTCAGTGAATGTATGAATCCTCTGGTAACTCATACTACTAACGTCTGAGGAAGTCGGGGCTATTATTGTTGCGGTGTTCAGAATGCTGCCTCTGCATCACTTTGATCCGTGGCCTTACATGGCTTTTTGAAGCAGAGGAGGGTGGAGAGAGAAGGGTTACTGGGCTTGTAAACATTCTATTACATCAGACTAGTTTCTTTGCCATGTACAATCTGCTGGTGTGACTCAGACTTTCACATTTTATAAAGTCAGCTATGTCTACAGGGACTACAACCGTTCTGAGAAATTCCAGATAAATGTGAATTAGTTTTATTCTTATCACACAATGTGCAATTGTACAGAAAGTGCCCTTTTGTTGACTTCTAGTGCAGATGTACAACAACTGGCAGATACTGAGAACAACATGTTCCTGCCTCACCAACCCCTTTATTCTCTGGCTGCGAGTCTTAGCCCAGGTTTAGCACTATCCCACGCTCATTCACGGTGTTCTCAGCTCTCCACCCACCTCCCAATTTACTTATTTATTTTTTACTGAGGTGCCACTACCATGATCTGAGACCTGGCTGCCACTAAACAGTTGCAGTCATGCTCTGGAGAACAGGCCATGTTCTTTCACAGTTACAAGACAATTTATTTTTGCCCTTGTATTGGTTTAGGGCACTGCCAGTAGCATGGGAAAGTGATACTCATTACCAGCAAAATTTTTCATGTCTCATATGAAATAATCTGGGGCACCACGTGTAACGTTTTCCCTTCACGACTTTCTGGGCAGGATTTTCAAACACTCTGCTTTATGGCAGCCCAAGTTTGCAATTAATTTGTTACCACGGAATCACAGAACATTAGGGATTGGAAGGGACCTCGAAAGATCATCTACTCCAATCCCCCCGCCACAGCAGGATCACCTAGACCAAGTCACACAGGAACACATCCAGGCGGGTTTTAAATATCCCAAAGAAGGAGACTCCACAACCCCCCTGGGAAGCCCATTCCAGTGCTCCATCACCCTCACTGTGAAGAAGTTCCTTCTCATATTGACGTGGAACCTCCAATGTTCCAGCTTACACCCTTTGCCCCTTATGTCCCACATGTTTGCTTGCTGTTTCCACAGTTGTCTCCTATTCAAATAACATCTTACTAGTGTGGTGGTCACTTTGAATGTGCTAGGGAATGAGCAGCACTCACAGGCTGCTTGCAGAGATCCTGAGTGATAGCTGCAACTTCCTCAGCGCTGGGATAACTCACACAGGCACATCGCCATTTCTCACGTTCCTGGCAAAGGTCAATAGGACCCACTTGCTAGCCCAGTCAGAGGAAGCAACTGCACCAGATCATTGATGAAAACATGATGATGATTTGATGAGAGGCCCAAGATACTCCCCTAGGGCCACGCAGTGCATCAGCCCTGCTCTGCAGTGTGGACTCTGAGTCAAAACAAAAGTTCTTGGAAAGCACGGGGTAGGGCTCGGGCAATTAAAATCAATGAGTGAGAAAAAATATATTCAGGAGATTCTGAATGATCCTTACCAGCCCCTCGTGTAGTGGACATCATTCTGAAATTGCTGTGAGATGGGTCCAAAGCAGGGCAACAAGGTTGGTGAAGGATCTGGAGAACAAGCCTTATGAGGAACAGCTGAGGAAGCTGGAACTAGTTAGTCTGAAGAGGAAAAGGCAATAAGGGAGACCTTATTGCTGTCCACAGCTATGTGAAAGGAAGTTGTGGAGAAATGAGGCTTGGTCGCTTCTCACAGGTAATGAGTGACAGGACCAGACGAAATGGCCTCAAGTTGTACCAGGGCAAGTTGAGGTTGGACATTAGGAAAAACTTCTTCACTGAAAGGGTCATCAGGCCTTGGAACAGGCTGCCCAGGGAGGGGGTTGAATCAATGTGTTTAGAAGTCATATAGGTCTGGAACTTAGGAAAAAGGTTTAGCGGTGGGCTTGGTAGATTTACACTAATGTTTGGACTTAATGATCTTCAAGATCTGTTCCAACTTACACAATTCTATTATTCTAAAAAACGCTGACAGACAAGAAACAATTTCAAATGTTTCATCTCACATTCTGGGCCAGTCTTGAACACAAAACACTTCTGGAGGATGACGCAGTCCACATTGTCCCCTTTGTTAAAGATGAATGCTGCCAGCCCTTCAGCTGGTGGCACCCTTTCACCAGGGTGCAGTGGCCAGGGGACTGTTAGAGGGGTCAGGGAGCTTTTATTACTCAGAGGAGCACCTCAGAGCAGTGAGCCCAAATCTTCTCTGTTTATAGAAAAGCACTTTCTTATTAACGAACCTGTATCTGACAGAGTTTTTACTGAAACAACAGCCTCCCCCAGGGCAGGTAAATGTGACTGCAGCAGTAGTTACCGTTCCCCAGGGCCTTCCTGCATGTAGGATACAATTAGATGCGTTTGTCTGTAAATGCTTTAAATATTTCAGCTGGTGTGCCATTAAGGAACAAGAAAGGGTTTTATGTTAAGAGAGACTCAAAGCTCTGCAAGGCAGCCAATATCACAGACAAGGCGTAAGAATGATTTGGGATAGATAATGGCTGTGAGTAATGTTATAAATGATCTCATTGCCTTTTTTTTTTCCTTCTGTGAAATAAATGACCTTCCTTCTTCCACTTAGGAAGCAATATGGCCATTACGGTGTGAAAAATGTCTCGCTCAAGCCAGGACTGCTCAGTACATTTTCACTGAGGACCACTGGATAATTTTAATGATGTTTGCTCATTTTCACTCAGCTCTTTCATGTGGTTTTATCAGGTCCCCCTCCCCTCCAAGACACAGGGAGGACGTCAAGGGACAAGGACTCTCTCACAGGGATGCAGGAGGCTTCATACATCTAGGTCTTTTCTGATGTCTGAAATATCATTTATGCAGCCCACATCTCACCTTTACCTTCTCAACCCCAGGTTCAGTGCTGGTTCTTTCATCAACAGCAGCAGGAAGGTTTGCTCATGGTGCAGCTGGATTTGTAAGTGCTAATGAGAACCACGGCATAACATGATGAAACACTACACCCCTGTGACAGAAGAAAAACACTTCCCTCTTTCAAAGATCTAAGGGGCAATAGGAAGTGGCTACAACACATATTTGAGGACACAGTGTCTGTGAGCAGGAGGCCCCAAACAAGAATGCAGGACCCAGAGCAGTGGCATGGTGCTAGTAACTGGCTCATTGCTGAGCATTGCACAGTGTCAGCAGTTGGCTCAGGCTTTCTCCTCACCTCTCCAGGCCAGGTCTTTGCAGGTACCACATCTTCCACCCCTGCTGCTACACACGTAGCAGTGAAGCTGTGATACGGCAGTTCTAATCTGAGATGTGCCTAGAGACAGGGCTGCTCTGAGATCCCAACTTTGCTCTTTTTTTCTGTGTTAATGCAGTGACAAATAAGCTCCATTTGGAAAAAAAAACCCCACTTGGGAACCACTTAAAAGCTTTCCCTTTCTCCTTGTTTGTAACATTTTCCTCCTTTCCATCTCTGTGGCATGTGCAAGTGATGTGAAGAGAAAATAACAGTACCTTCATTATGCCTTTGTTTTCATAAGAAAGGAGATCTTATGAAAGGGATTAGCTTTTATTATTCTGGATGTCTGGTAATGGGTGAATAGCATGACAAAGAGTTACATACTTGTTATAAGTTTAAGCATGCCTAATTGTGTATTCAAAATCGTTAGACATCATGGCTAAAAGTCCAACTGAGACATCTGTAGGAAGTGCAAACTCCCCACACAGGTATTTCAGTGATATAATTATTCAAATCATTATTACTCTCACCCAGTGAAAATCTATCTGGAGAATTCCTGCATGGAGTAAGATTCAGCACACATGGCAACAATTCTGTACCTTCTTTTGGATCCCAAATTGCTGTATGTACCATAAAACTTCCCTCCAGTCTCAGTCCCCTTGCCAATATGCTTCGATTGAAAATGTCACTTAAAACACTCGATCAAAACCTAAAGCTCTGCCTCCTTTCATTCAGGATTGAGCCTGGCAAAGGTCCCCTCAAGTCAAGTAGAGACACCACCGCTCTGAATAAAAGCTTCACAGTTTGACTCAACAAACTTGTCATCTTTGCTCAAAGAGCTGGATAAAAATGCAAACAAGCTGCTGTCCTGACATGTCACATAGCTTGTAGGAAGGACACTTCATTCAGCCTCTAACTGGACAATAGAACCAATGCTGGCAGTGATCAGTGCTGCAAAGCTTGAACCTTTGGTCATGGCAGTCCTGACTGAAGTCCTGAAGGGTGGTCAGGCACTGGAATAGGCTTCTCAGGGAGGTGGTTGACTTGCCATCCCTGGATGTGTTTAGAGATTGTTCGGATGAGATGTTGAGGGATGTGCTTTAGTGGTGAACTTGTAAGAGTAGATGGTTGGACTTGATGATCCCAGGGGACTTCTGCAACCAGGGTGATTCTGTGACTCTCAGAGCACTCTGCACTAAGCACTTCTGATGGCTACACAAGGCCAGATGACAACTCTGCTCAAGCTTGCAAATCCTGATGCATTTCTGGTGCTCACATCAATGGACTGGTCTCCCACCTTGCCCCATCTCACAGCACAGTGGGAGTGTCCCTCCATACCTCCACCCTGAGTACTGGAAACCTGTCAGCAATAATCCTACAAGTTCCCATCACAGTTCCCTGGCCTTTCTGCCAGAACACTACAATTCCTTTCCAGCACTTCCTCTCCTTTCTATAGATAAGGTCTGACAGCTCTAGAGAATGGACAGCTTACCTACGCAAGGGGAGGGTGGCTCTGGTGCCTGCCTGCAAGATGTGATTAAGATATGGGCAGGTGGCTCTCAAATGCTGTGGGCTGACTGGTTATGTGAAAAGAACTTACGCTAGACTGGTAAATTGTGTCACCATATTTCCAGGGAGAGGAGATGGTGTGTTTGTGTTACATCAGTGTACGCCCCGTGCTGCATTTGGCAAGCTACTGCTTTCAACTTTATTGGGGTTTTTCAGAGCCTGATCAAAATACCTAATGGAGCTCATTTACATTATTCTCAACATCATCGAATATTGGCCCTTAAAATTAATGGGTACACAGGGTGAAAGATTGCCTGGATTTGAGATAGATGTCATTGTGCAATAAAAATGTTCATGGTTGGAGTTGGAAAAGAAAGTGATTTAGTGGTGTATTGATTTTTTAAGGAGTGGGGGAATTATGATTTGTGATTGGAGTTAGTCCAGCTAGAGATGAGGCAATGCAAACAAGAAGATTCATCTACTTATGTTAGGTACTTAGTTTCCCTTACTTAGGTAATTACTTATCTGCCATTGTAGAAAACCTTAAAAACACAAATGCAGTGTCTCCATGAGGCAGGAAAGCATTGCTGTCTTCCATTATCTCACAACAGAGGCCCCAGGAGGTCGAGGCAGTGCCCACATGAAAGACGTCCTCCCTGATGTCCCACCATGATGTAAATCCTTAGGGCACCCCAGCTGCCATCAGACCAGAGGTATGGTTGAAGAAACAACCCACCTCAAAGTGTTGTTCTCACATTTGCTCCATACCTGGCACCTCTTACACCCTCTGTTCCAAACATCTGGATGTGTAGATGTGCTGGGTGTCCAACACCTGCAGCCCTCAGCTTCCTACTCATCATGGGTAGGTTGATGTGGGTGATCAAAAGGGACCTTTCAGAAAAGGGGTTGACAACACAACCCTTGTTGTGACCAAACACAGGCAGACTGCTCTCCCTGAAAACCTGTAGAGACTGCTTCCGCCAAGCTCAGATCTGTTGAGTTCAAGGCACCTATCATGAACCTCACTTGCTTTTACGCATAGATGAGATGGAAGGCAGTGTGTGAACTAAGAGTTTGCCCAAGGCCCTAAATCAAAATAACAAACAGATGTTATTGAGTGCAAAAATATTTTAGAATTGTCATATGCAAAAGCTTCTCAAATGCTAGGAAAAGGTAATGGTTTCCAGCAGAGAAGCTACTGGCAATGGTTAAACCCGAGAAACACTGTTAATAGCTTTGTGTCATTAATGACAAAAAATAAAACTTTTAGAAAAGTTCCAGACTTCCTCACTGGGGAATCCACAGATACAGAGGTATCTTCATATCACTTTTTCATTCAGGCCAGCTCAGATTAAGCACAGACTACACGCTGGAAGACTGGTTACTCTCCTTTATGACAGCCATCTGCAGGCTCCTCAGATGAAATGTGCCCAGACTGCCTCTGGTTTATTGGTTCTGAGAACTGGTTTATAAGTTGCAGAGAAACAAAGAGCATAAAATTGCAATGTGACTGAAAATCTTTAAAATAGTAAGAAATACAGTCTGTCCTTTTAGCACAGACTTGGGGTCTGCAGAAGTGCAAAAAATGAACCATTCAAGGCACTAGTTCTTTCTGTTTTACCAGGTCAGGTCTCAAATCTGGACCATGAGCCTCCCCTTCTCACTCCTCACAAGACTTATGCTCTAGAGCTTTCACCAGCTTTGTCGCCCTTTGTTGGACCTGGTCTAGTACCTCAATGTCCTTCTTGCAGCGTGGCATCCACAACTGAATGCAGTATTTGAGGTGAGGCCTCACCAGTGCAGAGTACAGGGACACAACCTCTTCACTACTCCTACTGGGCACACCATTTCTAATACAAACCAGGATGCCATTGGCCACCTTAGTGACCTGGACACACTGCTGGCTCACATTCAGCTGGCTGTTGACCAGTGAAGACCATGCTGGTATGGTTCAGGAAACAAGCAGAGAGCAGGGCATTGGAATCCAGGTCTCTAAACATAGCTATCAATCTCCTCATCTGGCTGCCTTCATCACTACTGTATCCCCTTATGCAGATGCCTAAGCATGAAACAACCCCTATTTAAAACAAAGTAAACCTTTTCTGTTCTTATCACTTCCCAGCCTTTGTAACACATTATATTCTTTCCCTTCAAGCTTAACAGAAGTCTATCAGTGCACTGATAATGCTCTTTATTCAGTGCAGGTGAGAGAACAAAGCGGTGCCTCCCTGCCTGCCCTCAAGGACCTTTTATGGTGCCTACACAAACATTAGCAATCCGTGTAGTCGCAGTGCAGTGCACTTACAGAGTGGAAGCATCAATTTGATCTCCTGGAAGGGTATTGTTCATGATGCCTCACGACATAACAGTCTTGTAACATCTTTAATTCAAAACAAAATCTCCTGCAGAGGGTTGTTCTAACAGTCTTACCAACCTGAAGGAATCAAGTCCGGAGACAGCGTGCAAGCAGCAGTACCTTGAAGGATGCTGCTCACGGCTCACAGCTCTTGCGGTGTTTGTTTGATGATAATGCAAAAAAGGTGCAGTTAAATCAGCCCCAATTATGCCCTGTGTAATGTAAACGCACAGAGATACAGTTACAGGTCTGGAAATCCATGGGCATGTCGAAAAAGCTGCTTTTGATCATTGCAGCATCTTTAGGTGACATTGACAGTCTACTGACAGAAAGCACAGGCTGAAGAAGCCAGAGGCCAGGTCTGCACATTGTTATATGCGTGCACCTGCACTGCTGACACTGTTAAAACAGGGTGTTGTCAACATCTTGACCTGATTCACAACACCATTGCTCTGTCCATGCGCTGCATCCATTCTGGGAATTCTTTTAGCTGAACTTTGGCTGCTTTCCATACCCAACACTCAAAATCCTAAGTCCACTCTTGACACATATGTACCTGTGACAGGTCAGCATATGGTCACCACAGCCACTTGTGCCGTGAAGACATGTGAGTCATGAGCCATCTGCCAAGATATAGCCAGAAAAACTGTACACCCTGAAGCCTGCTGAGTCTCGATGCTTTACATCACTCATGCAGGAATGGACTTGGGCTGTGGTGTAGCAGTTCACCAGCAGCAGGCTATGCTGCCATTCAGCATGACCTAGACAGGCTGGAGAGCTGGGTTGGGAGAAATTTCATGAACTGTAACAAGGGCAGTGTAGAATCTGGCATCTCAGCAAGAACAACCCTGGGTACCAGTGTAGGTTGGGAACTGACCTGTTGGAGAGCAGTGTGGGAGAAAGGGACCTGAGGGTCCTGGTGGACAGCAGGATGACCATGAGCCAGCAATGTGCTCTTGTGACCAAGAAGGCCAACACCATCCTGGGGTGGATTAGAAGGGGGATGGTTAGTAGATTGAAAGAAGTTCTCCTCCTCCTCTACTCTGCCCTGCTGACACCGTATCTGGAATATTGTGTCCCATTCTGGGGCCCTCAGTTCCAGAGGGACACAGAACTGCTTGAGAGAGTCCAGCGCAGAGCCACAAAGATGATGAAGGCAGTGGAACACCTCCCATGTGAGGAGAGGCTGAGGGAGCTGGGTCTCTTTAGCTTGGAGAAGAGGAGACTGAGGGGTGATCTCATTGATGTCTACAAATATGTGAAGGGTGGGTGTGAGCAGGATGGAGCCAGGCTCTTCTCAATGTCATCTAGAGACAGGACAAGAGGCAACGGGTGTGACCTGGAACATAGAAGGTTCCATATAAATATCAGAAGGAAATTCTTCCCAGTGAGGGTGACGGAGCACTGGAACAGGCTGCCCAAGGATGTTGTGGAGTCTCCTTCTCTGGACGTGTTTAAAATCTGACTAGATATGTTCCTGTGTGACTTGGTGTAGATGATCCTGCTGTGGCAGGGGGCTTGGACTAGATGATCATTCAAGGTCCCTTCCAATCCCTGATGTTCTGTGATTCTGTGATTTTGTGAATGCAGAGGCTTCTGTAGCAGCACAGGTACAAAGCAACCCTACCCCATCTCACACCACAGCAAACTTTCTCCTTATCTTTATCAACACAACTGTTTGTGGACTGTGTCTGCTTTGAGTCCTCAGAAGCCCAAAAATATATACTTGTTTCTTTCTTTCTGACAGATGAGGTGCCTTATCTAATTAACTGTGAGGACCCACAAGCAGCTCTGGCAGCACAGCTGAGGCCAAGGAGTTCTGTAAGAAAAGAGTGGCCAAATGTGAGGCAGAAGCTCCTGAAGGTGGTGTTGATACCAGTATTGAGATTTCTGCAAAGCTCAACCACAACAGCATCAGGTACAGGCATCACTGCTGCTACCAAGTAATATAAGTCCATCCACGGCTGTGCCCAGGAGACTAACAAGGTGGAGAGAAGGAGAATTAGATCATACCAAGAGAGCAAAGAGACCATCAGCTGCACAGGAATGCTGTTTTCAGGTACTCATTGCCATTGCTTTTCCTCTCTTTATTCTAATTCTGTGGCATGAATAATTTACAAAATTAATAGATTAAAAATTAATATATGCCATTGCAGGCTGTGCATGAAGTCACGTTGCCAGAGATTATCCCTTCCCCATTCATATTGCAGGCTCAAAGCTGACCCTGCTCCGCTAGACTCCAATATTTTTTGTTTTTCCTTTGTGCAATGTGCATCTAATAGCTCAAGGGGAGCTGAACAAAGCTGGGAAATGAAATTACCAGCATACAAACAAGACAGATCATGACTGTGACATTTTTATTCTAAAACTGAAAAATGAAAGCACAGAGAAAAGGACTGACTGAAAGAGTACGTGAAGAATTCCCCCCCGAGGAACTGTTCTAGTGCTTTTTGGGATTAATTTAGTCAAGGAGGGGGCTGTGGAGACATTATAAATGCCTGCTGTTTCAACTGCAGGCCATCCTGAGCAACACAAAATCTTAAAAACACGCAGAATCTCAAAAATCCACAAAGCAAAGGCATAAGCCCAAGAGAGATGGCCATGAAGCAGTTTGTCCAATGCTCAATATCCTGTATCTGGGAGAAAAGTTTCTATTCATTTCAGTTTGTGGCAGTTTAAAAAATATGTGCTTTCATCAGAAAAGGGGAAAATAAGGTGTTTCATGGTAAGTCCCAAGTTAATGACCAAGGAATTGCTGTGCAGCTGTCAGGGATGCAAGTTTTATGATCCAGACTTTGGTTTTGAGACAAGTTCCAATTTTAGTAGAATCAATGCGACACTTAATTTTTCAAGGTAAATGGAGTGACTACCTGTCAGTGCTCTATTTTTACACTCGTAGGATCCACATAACTGTATTTTCCAGGCTGCTACTGTGTGTGAACCTTTATAGGAACTTTTGTTACTATCTGCCTGATATGAACACGGAATGTTTTGGTCAGGGTGAGGCAAAAGTCTGATATGCTGCACTCAAAATTTTCCACCCCACAGGCTGGCTTCCCTCTGGCCTGGGCTGATCAGCTCTTTGGTTCAAATCTATTCACATTGTTTATGAACCTTGGGTTCACTCTCTGTTTTTCTCCTCATCCACTTCTCCCTTACTCTCATTCCTTAAGCCCTCCTCCCACTCATCTTTTCTTTCCACTTGGATTGTGTCTTCCGAGATGGACATATAAATCCACAAAAAAACACCTCTAAATGTCACAGAATCACAGAACATTAAGGATTGGAAGGGATCTTGAAAGATCATCTAGTCCAATCCCCCTGCCACAGCACGATCACCTAGACCAAGTCGCACAGGAACGTATGAAAACACAGATCACAGAAGAAGCACAGTCTTATATTTGCTGTCATCACAGTATTTTCTGTGCTTGAACATCATATCCTATTTCTTCATGGGTCCACTGATAAGATTTTGTCAACTGGGGCTACCCCACTCACCCTTTTTTATGAAATGTTGCTTTGTTCTGCTCCAGTGCCACAGACACCAAACATCCAGGCATGACAGGACACACCACAGCTTTGGGGTATGTTCTCTCCTCCTCACAGTTCTCAGGCATTTGCCACTGGCCCAGGCAGTTTCTACTCCCAACCCAATAGAGAAATGCAGTAGCAGCCAATTTGGGGAAGGCAAAGGCTCTGCAGAGAGGGGAAGGTCACCATCCCATAGCACTGGACAGCCTCTCTCTGCATCTTTCTATCACAAGTCCTCCCTGAGTGGTTTTTAAGGGGCCTTGACCCCTCAGCATGGAGAGATTGGGGGTCTGCAGCACCGTTGCACAGTGCAGGAAACTGAGGCTTTTTCCCTGCTGATGATTTGGTCTTAGAGGTCTTTTCTAGCCTCAATAATTCTGTGATTCTGCTTGGCTCATTCTGAAAAAACAAGCCCGTGCATTCAGGGCTGATCCCAGAACATTTGGTCCCCTCATCCTTGAGCTTTGGAGTCCCTCAGGAGCCCTCACGGTCACTACCAGTGCCAGGCCCCTGGCAGCATGAGGAACCAGAAGAGCTGCATCATAACCACCTCCTCCTAGCATCCCTCTTCTTAGTGGCCTCACGGGCAAAGTCAGCAGCCTAGCCCTTGCAAAGGTTGCTCTGTAATGTCTGAGTTGGCCTTGCAGAGTAGCTGCTTTCAAGCCTCATTCCCTAACACAGCTGCCTTTTCCATGGTACGCCTGTAATTCATGGCTCAGCTGGGATTTCTATGGCATAAATAGCATTACACCATTATGAAATGACAATAGATCCTGGAGCTGTTATTCATCGAAGCAGAGTCCGAGACTGTAACTTCCAGCAGACTGGCAGCAAATAGGTTTGCAAGTGTAACCAGATCCTATTGCTAATCCCAGCTCTGTTTGGGCATCTGGAACAACTTGGTTGTGTTGTAAGATCACGATGGCTTCCAAGTAAGAAATCACAGTGTTCTCATTATGTGCTGAGTGTTCATCACATCAGATCCATTTCTCAGCATTTAATGTTAATTACTAGCTTGGTTTTGTATTAGCTGAGAGCTAAATGATGTAGTACTGCAGAAAACTATTAAGATCTGCGTCACATAGGCAAACATAACCATCCACTTCCAGAATGTGAAATGGATAATGAGTGGGTATAAAGGAGTTCTCAGAAACCCCAGCTGAACACATTCAAGAGCAGCGCTTCCTCTTTAATGGGCTTCCTGCCAGAATGACACATCACTCTGCCTCACTGAAGTCATTTATAAACTGTCCTTCACAACACTCTTTTCTTTCCTGCATGTGCTGCTTCTCCTCCTAGAGATAGTCACAGAGGGAGGATGCACCTGACGGTAAAATGCTGCACTGCTCTGAATAGTAAAACTCTTGGAGAAAGCAAAAACCTAACTCTGCTCAGGACTAAGAACGGAGAAGGGAGGGCAGGGCGATGTGAAAAGCAGAGCTACACAGAAGGACTTGGCTACCAACCAAATTCCCAATTCTTTGAGGCTGACTTGGGTTTTCCACTCAAAAGCACTGCCTTGGTTTCAGACTGTAATGCAATATCTGAAAGCATCCTGTGTACTTCCCTGCATTCCTAGAGAAAGCCGGGCCAGAGCTGAGAGGTCGAAGTAAAGTTCTGCGAGTTTTACACAGTGCTCCCCTGAAGGGACGGTGTTGAGGTGTATCAAAGAGAGGGTTTAAAGGCAGGGAAATGAGCTTCTTAAAAGCTCTGTGTACCTTCCCCTCCCTTCCTCTCCTTCTGCCCAAGCATGCTCCCGTACAATGAGTCACTGGTGGTTGTCACAGACTTGGGATCCCCACCATACTATTCAGCTCAACAACACAGTCCTTCCTTGCAGCACAAACATGAAAACCAAGACCCAGAGATACAGGAGAGCATAGGGGTTTGTAGCCATCCTGCGGGTCCAACAACCTACTGACAAGATTTTGGCCTGCAGTGTTCGAAGGAGAGTCTTTCTGAAAGCAGGGTCTGGAAGAAAGGGAGAGAGCATTGCACATTTTTAATGAGGAGTTCCTCCCAAGCCCGAGGAGAAAATAGCAAAGATGCTTGCTTGTGGTTGACGAAGGTGGAAGTCAACCTCCTGACAGTGAACATAGGTTTATGGGCAGGGTGGAGATGAGCATTAGTAGAGCTTGCAAGTGGAGAGAAATTATTTCTGCCTGATATCACCAAGAGACAAGAGCCAGCACAGGCATATGATCACCATAGAGAGAAAGAAGCCAGTAAAGAAGAAGTGATACTAGAATAGTCCGAATGACCATTGCAGCAAGGCTCCTTCTGCAATAACATCATTAAAGATGCTGTTATTAAGGAAGCCATGCAGACTGTCAGCAGAGCTCATCTGTGAAAGGAGTATGAACAAGAAATTTGCTAGTCATAAGCCTGGCATGTTTATTTAAGGAGAAAAACTCATTACTTGGGTCATCAGGATAAAAAGAAAGAAGGGCTTCCACTAATATCTGAAAATCCTTGTCCTGGAACTTTTATGCCTTGCACAGGAAAGAGGAGTCAGCTTTTCTTTTGGGTAACTTGCCTAGCAATTATCTGATTCACCAAAGCAGTTGCTTTGCTCGCTGTCAGCTATTTCTGTAACTATTTATACACGGCCCTGCAGATGCTCTGTACTTACAGTCTAGATGTAAAACTAGAGACTCTCATCGAAAGCACAGACCAGAGCAGGCAAACACGGTCCTGAGCACACAACTTCCAGGAAAAATCCTTCAGCAGATTTTTAAAAGATTTCCCTGCCTTTAACCAGTTCCTTGTTATAAGATGTGATGCTGAACATTGAATTTAAGATACAGCATTTCTGGCAGCAGGGTTTAAATCGCTGGAAGTTACGAGGTAAGCATAGCTGCTCTGTAAGTGGCTTTACAGAGAGAAATTGTGTGTTTATCCTTCCTTGCCCTAGCTTGTTGGGCTTTAGAGAACTTTCCCTTTTGTCTGTATTTTGCTCCAGTTTGTTGAGCTTTAGAGGACCTTCCCTTTTGTCCCTTTGAACATCCAGTACTTCTGCCCAGACACGCTAAAGCCCCTGTTTCTTCAAAACCATTGTTAGGAATTTCCACAATTGCAGCCTTCTCCAACAGTCGGAGGAAAGGATGGCTTCTGACAATGAACTTCACACATGTGCAGACAAAAAGTGCCTTGTGCGGCTTGCCACTTGCCTTTGTTTCCCTGTTTTGCAGGATTTGCTTCTCTCATCAACCTGCCTAGGGCTGCCAGGACCAAATATTGACAATGAGTTGCTGAATTTTTCAGTCAAATGCTGAACTTAAGACAGAGAATATCTTCCTTGACAATTAAAATGAGCTACTGAATGGGGGAAGCTGTCATCTCTGAGGAAATTTAATTTGTCCAGCAATCTCCTCCCTGTTTCAAGACATTATGATCTCCATGAAAAGACACTACAGATTTTGGTACCGTAGCCCTTTTAATAATTCAGCTAAATCCTATTGAATTACTTGAGTTACTCCACTTCCATCTCTAACGGTAGACTTCGACCTGAACATGCCTGTAAATGGAAAACAAATGTAGGTTAAAAACCCAACAGGGATTTCCTTGCCTACCCCGAAAGCTACTTAACACTTTCTCTCCTCCTAGAAGTACCAACAGACTCCTCTTTGTTAGGAAAAAATGTTCTAGGACCACAGATGAGCTCGTAACAATCACTATGGGTAAAACAAAAATGTAGCAGCAGTGGACTCTAAGGAAGAAAGCATATATTAAAAGAAAATTGAAGTCACAGCTTCATAAAATCGTCTCCAGTTCCAGCACACGAGTTTTGCAACAAGCTTGTACTCACGTTAAGTGCTCTGACATAAGCATCCAGTCATAGAGTCATAGAATCATAGACTCATAGAATCATCCAGGTTGGAAAAGACCCTTGGGATCATCGAGTCAAACCATTAACCCTATTCTACAACCCTACTCTAGATTCACCTCTAAACCAGATCCCCCAACACCACATCTAAGTGACTTTTAAACACATTCAGGGATGGTCACTCAACCACCACCCTGGGCAGCCCAGTCCAGTGCCTGACCACTCTCTTCATGAAGAATTTTTTCCTGATGTCTAATCTAAAACTCCCCTGTTGAAGCTTGAAGCCCTTCCCTCTGGTTCTGTTGCTAATGACCTGTAAGACCAGCACCAACAACTTTACAATGTCCTTTCAGAAAGCTGTAGAGAGCGATGAGGTCTCCCCTTAGCCTCCTTTTCCTCTCACTAAACAGCCCAAACTCTCTCAATCTCTCCTCATAAGATTTATTTTCCAGGCCCTTCACCAGCTTCGTTGCCCTGCTCTGCCCTCACTCCAGCACCTCGATGTCTCCCTTGTACTGAGGTGCCCAAAACTGGACCCAGTACTCAAGGTGCAGCCTCGCCAGTGCTGAGTGCAGGGGGACAACAGTCACAGCAACCCATAAGACAGCCCAGATTTGCTGAAACAAAAAGTAAACCTGTCTGCAACTATTGCTGTTCTTCTGGGCTGAAGGAGGGAACTCCTGCAGATGCTTGCTGTTGCTCTTAAGTATTACTGAGTCTGAAGGAAGCTGGGCTTTTTGTAGCCCTTCCTTGCTGCTGAAAAACACCAACTCCTTTGCACAGTGCAGCTGTTTTTCAAGCAGTGATTTGCCCATCTGATGAGCATGTTTTGTGGTTAAAAGTTTGGAAAATTACAGGTCAGGAAGCAATTCCACTCAAGCACTGTCCTGCCAAGGCTGAAAGGAAGAAAACACCTTTCATTGTCATTGTAATAAGTTGCAGACACCTTGTAAGTGTGTGCCAAAAACGCCTTTGGACCACCATTTGGGGTGAGCAGATGTACTCTGTGAGGTATCATGACAGATGAGCTCTTGCAGGACGAGGCAGCATGGCTGAGCCCATTGCAGCTTTCTCCTCCTGGCTTAACTCTGGGAAATTCATGTTGTTGGAGACTTCTGCCAATCTTCAGGATCACATGAAGTAATTTGGGGCTATTCCAATGATGCATCAATTGCAATAGGAGTTGTAGAAAGGCCAACTCAGAGCATGCAGGTCCTTGTGGCATGGTGGTCCCTTTCAAGCCACCATGTTACTTCTACATGCCTTGTGGCAGGGGCTGCAAGGGCTACAGGCAGCTCACTGCACAGAGCAGGGCAGAAGAACCTGGCCAGTGGAACGGTCCATGATGCTGAGCTGCTGCATGCATTCCTCATTCCTTGCATAGGTTGATGCTTGTTAAGAAGGAAAATTATTGTAGTGAGAGGAAGTCAAGCAAACTTGAGGAAACTTAATTTTCTCACTGGTTACTTCAGATTAGATGTACTTGAATCCCCTGCAACATCCATAAAGAAATCAAACTAACGTCATCAGGGAATTGCAATCTGTTCTTCATAAACCACTGGAAAATGCAGATGCTCTGAATGCGCTATGTGCAGAGCCTGGTGCAGGACTGCCATAGAAAGATACCATCCGTGTTGTTCTTACTATTAAGTGTCTATTTGTGACAAAGTCTTTCATTAACTTCTGCTTTTAGAAGTTTATAACTTGGTAACAGTGGTAGTAATAGGAAGGATCACAGAATCATGGAATGTTAGGGATTGGAAGGGACCTTGAAAGATCATCTAGTCCAATCCCCTGACACAGCAGAATCACCTACATCAAGTCACACATGAACACAGCCAAGCAGGTTTTAAATGTCCCCAGAGAAGGAGACTCCACAGCCTCCCTGGGCAGCCCAATCCAGTGCTCTGTCACCCTCTCCGGGAAAAAGTTCCTTCTCATATTGATGTGGAACCTCCTATGTTCCTGCTCACATCCACTGACCCTTGTCCTATCACTGAGCAGAGCCTGGCTCTATCCTCTTGACACCCACCTTTTCCATATTTATCAACATTAATGAGGTCACCCCTCAGTCTCCTTTTTTCCAAGCTCAAGAGACCCAGCTCCCTCAGCCTTTCCTCATCAGGTAGACGTTCCACTGCCTTCATCATCTTTGTGGCTCTACACTGGACTCTCTCAAGCAGTTCTGTGTCCTTCTTGAAGATCTGAGTGGCCCAGAACTGGACACAGTATTTCAGATGTGGTCTCACCAGGACAGAGTAGACAGGGAAGATGTTAAGGTTGCCTAAAAATCTCAGCCTGGAAACATTAATGTCCTAAATTCTGTTCTCACATTGGTATTATTGCACTTTGAAAGATAATTTCACTAAGTGGTTTAATCTAAGCAAAGACAGTTCTTCCTTTTTGGATTTCTATTTTGTTCCTTCATCATCACCCCTTGATGGCTTCAAGGTTTCAAGGTGGGAAGGACAAGGGACAGAAACATTCACAAATGCCAGTTTTCACCTCCTCTCCAGTTGATGTTAGAGGCCAGTTTCCCAAGGGCCTAACTGGAGTCAATGGAGAAAGAAAGGCAACTTCAGAAGACAGTTTGGGTGATCTTAACAGACTTCAGATCTGGAGTGTCTTCTGAAGCCTTTGCACTCTGGCACAGCAGGAGCCAAAAGACACTGGCTTGAGCTACCTTTAGTGTTATCACCCCACCCTCCTTCTTGTTATGGGGTATGAGCAGGGAAACCAAATGTGGTCTTTTCTCTGGGCTGAGGGAAAGAGTAGCTCTGCCCACTCTGCTGGATTATTCATTTCCATGGGCTGTACTCCCCACCGTGCCTCCTGTGGCAATACAACCAGACACAAACATCAGCCTGGAGGAAATGGGCTCCTGAGGAAGAGCATCTTTCTTGTGAAAAAAGGATGAACTTTTCTATACAAGTGAGGTCGTCAGATTTCCAAGCATGGGGTGGCATCTTACAAGATCAGCTCCACTCTGCACTGCAGGGTGCTGCTGGACATTGGGCAGGAGGCCAAACAGCAGCTGAGCCAACAGGCTTAGATCTGTCAGGATTGTCCTAGACCCTGTGGGTCAGTTTGGTTTGCTGGGTTGTAAGCAGCCCCAGAGTCAGAATTTTCACTGGAAAATGAAAGGAAGGGGAGAGGAAGAAAAAGTCACTCAGTGAGAAAGTTGAAAATGAAGTTCACCATTAGCAGAAAGGATGTCAAACGTTTCAAGGATCTTTGACAGTTCAGTGTTTCCACACCAACGTGGAACACCTTGAAGAAGAGTGAGAGTAGGTGTTCAGCAGAAACAGATGCCCCCAATTACTAATTATCCATCCTTAAAAGAAAACGTCTAAAGTTCGCTGCCTTATAGATTTCACTGGTAGGGTTACTTGTCGAAGGAAGTACATATGCGTAGTACTAATGTTAGCAATGAGTGGGATTTACGACTGACATTTATCTCCACATGCAAGGAATAATAGCTGAGGGAGTGGAGGGCTATGGAGTGCTTGTTTGGCTATTTCATTACACTGGAGTTGCCAAAAACAGGAGTAATTTATCTACAGCTTTTGTGTGCTGAACTGTGACAAATTAGTCAAAAGGAAAATTTAGAGAGAGGGAAACTAGATGTGTCTCTGCATGTCTTCTAGCTTAAACTGAAAGCATTTTCCTGGATTGCCCCTGAATCGTTACACTGATCTCTTTTAGTCTGGCTAAAAATATGAATAGTGTGTCATCAAACATGACCAAGAGGTAGCAGTATCAGAGACGCCACATTCTCACAAGCAGACACAAAAATAAAGCCCAACAGTATTATAAGGGCATTTGCACTGTAGTAAATACTGGACGGTGAGCTGAGGTATTAGCACACCCCTGGAGGAGCTCCTTGTGGCATTCACACTTTATTAGAGAGCAGAAACTCCAGCCCCTGGTCACGGTGCTGCAGAGAAGCAACATCCCTCTGCTTTTCTCCTCTGACCTACTTCATTTGGGTTAGGTTGCTATTTTCATGCAAAGTATTTGAAAGCAGCCTCATCATTACAGCAAAGAGCATTATCTCTTGCTGTTTTCCATCTAGCCCCAAGAATAACTCTGATGTCAGCAGGGAGCTCTCTCTCTGGCAGCCGTCTCCTCGCTGCCAGCTTGTCAGATAAAAGGTCAGCTGGCTTTGCCAGCTCGTCAGATAGATCTGGAGTGTGTGGTCCTCTGCTCACACCCAACCACCCCAAGCAAAGCAGCCCCGGGATAAGCCAGCTCCCACTCCCTGCTTCCAAGATCCCATTCAGTTGTGAACCTGCCCTCAATTACACCAGCTGCAGCCCTTGAAAATCCATATTGCAGCTGAGGTGGTGCCAATGCTTGGTGGTCCAACCGTTCCTCCTCCACAACAAACATTCCATGTTGAAGCTGCAGTAAGGAGGTCTGCATTGCCACCCTTTCCCAGCAAGCAGCTGCAGGGCTGAGGCAGAGGGAAGCGAATAAGGCAAAACACTGAGACCCAAAGTGCTGACCTTTAGGCATGTGGAGGGAGCACAGGCACGTTATGGCCTGACCAGTAAAACTGGAGTCTCTTGTCACACTTGGGTGATTTGTTCTCCATCTGCAATGCAGCCTAGAGTAAGATTCCTTATGTTAAATCACTGCTCTAGCAAGAATATAAGAAATTGCAGGGTGATCAAGCATAGCCCCCCAGGAATCCAGCCTAAAACACCCAGCAAACCTCATTCATATTGTTAACGACAATGGCCATTCTGCCTGAGGAAATACAGAGTTAGGACTTCAGAGTTTGGCACAAATCCTAGACTATATAAATAGATTTCTATGAATCAAAGCTCCATTATGTAAGACATAAAAATAAGAGAACAAATGAGAGGAAAAATAAGCTGAACTTCAGAGTCTGCAGTGAAGCATCAGCTTAAGTGTTTGGGCACTGAGTCAAGACACAGATCATCTCTTTCTTTCTTTCTTCCCCCAGTTTGCCTGCTTTGCTTCACGAGTGACTCATCCACTCACTCCCCCTTTCCCCAGCACTTTCCATGTTGTTTCAGACATGCCTGTACATTTTAATGCTCAACAGGACCATCAAAACTGCTTGTTTATTGTCTGTGAACCTACACAGGCACCTCTGAATTACTGGCAGGGGAGGGGATGGAGGGTAAGGGACGTGCACAAAAAAAATGCCTCAAACACGCCGTCGCCAAGGTTAAAAGAGCCATGGTGCAAGGCATGTTGCAGTTTACAATGAATTGCACTGTGACTAAAGGCAGCATGTGACAGCCGTCTATATTTAGTGGTGCCTTTTGCTTTTACACTCTTTGAGATACCCTGTCAGAAAAGCATCTCTGTGCATCTCAGCAGAAGAGAGAGCCCCTGAAGGTGTAGAGAATCTCTGACAATGGCTGTGTGTGCATTCCAGTTGTCGCTGAGGCAGTTGTTTGTACACGTTGCAGGCTCGCCTGTCTCCCCACCGCCGGCACATTCTCATCAGCTCTTTGCTTTGACCAGGGAGTATTTTTAGCTGATGTAGCACAGCCATTTCACTACTGAATCTCCTTGTCACACCTTTTCCACACAAGCCACTAAAGGAGAAGGCTTGAGAACAAATCCCAGTGCCCCTCGTAGAGGTGTTGTTAACATTCTCATAAGAGATGAGACACATGTTCCATTTGCTTCTTTTCTTTTCTTAATTTAGTCTATTTGCATAGGCAAGTAAATGAGGAGTCTGTGTTCTGTACAAGGTAAATTCATGTTGAACATAAATTGGTCTGAAGTGTTTTCCCTTGTTCAGAGGGGTTCCATTTGTGCATCCTTCCAGCGGTAATAAAAAAAAACCCCCAAAAATCTCACATACATATCCTTTTTTTAAAAATCACTATGATCTGTGCTTCTTCTGCAGGTGGGAGATAATTTTTTTCCATCTTTAACGCCCTCTTGTCTCTACTGTTTGGTAAATACCAGCATTTCTTACATGCATTACATGTACTACATGCATCCTTTTAGGTTTATAAATAGTTACAGCAAACAATACCTTTTTTTGCAGTCCCCTTTCTAGTCAGCTTAAAACCTTACTGCTTTTAAAGAGGACTTAGCAACATTCAGATAACATGGTGATGCATGCGTCTACGGACTTGAACGGCACTAATAGTCTAGCTGGGATAAGTATTAGAGCATTCCCAGTATTCCAGATTTCCATAAATAACATAAATTAACTTCCCAGCTATTTATATGCAGTCCCAGCTACAATAGTCTTTTATTCCATCCCTTTTTATTCCCCATTTGCTAAATCAACATTCAGCCAACATTCTGGGGACGGCATCCATTTTTTGCAAAAGGCTGCACATGCACAATGGATGTTGCGTAAGTTTGCTGAGAAGCAGTCCCCAAACATCTCGCTGCAGCCCGTTGCTGCTCCATATAGGCCTCAGCATTGGGGAATTTGCAAAACAAAAGTAAGGCTTGTTGTACCAGAAACTCTACATATTGTCATCCCCGAGCAGGATGACAATATCTGCCAGTGAACCTATGGCAGCCGTGAGACCATACAACTGTAAAAAGATCTTTTTGCGTAGGCCTGGGAGGGGATAAAACTCTCATAGAGATTCTTGGTCTGCAGCCCAGCTCTAGACCCATACTCTGTGTTTCCAGGGCTTGGACATAGTATTTTGTGTGCTACCATAGCAACTGATGCTCACATATCTGCTAGCAGATGGTGGTTCCAGGAAGGAGGCCCAAAAATGTCTGTGCAGCAATCTTCACATCTCTTGGACATTTCAGAAAAACCATCTTCCAAGCTTTTCTTCCCAATGTTTTGGATACTGCTGGTAAAGACAGGGCAAACAGGGAGCCACCCCATCAGTAAACCACCAGCTGTACTGGACAAAGCAATAAATTCTTTCTTAAAATAATAGAACAAGATACATGTGAACAAATATAATAGACTGGAGAAGAGTTACAATGGCTGTTGTGCAGGGAAGCTGCATCTCACACATTTGCCAGTTTTCTAAAGGAGATAATGAGTATGTAGAGGCAGCTCCTTTGGCTGATAAAGTAGGACAGGATCCCTTACCAAGATGCTAAACTATAGGGAAAGTTCTCTCTCGGATTGAAGTTGAAGGAAAAAAAAGAGAAGGAATAAACCGTAGAGCATGAATTAGCTGCAGGATAGAAGCCAGAGAGTAGTGGTCAATGCGACAGAGTCTGGTTGGAGGCCTGTATCCATTGGAGTCCCCCAAGAGTCAGTACTGGGACCAGTCCTATTCAATCTATTCATTAATTGCTTGGATGAGGGATTAAAGAGCACTGTCAGCAAGTCTGCTGATGACACAAAGCTGGATGGTGTCACCAATGTCCCAGAAAGTCTTCTGTGCTGCCATTCAAAGGGACCTGGACAGGCTGGAGAGCCGGGCAGGGAGAAATTTAATGAACTATAAAAAGGGGAAGTGTAGAGTCTTGCATGTGGGCAAGAACAACCCCAGGTACCAGTATAGGTTGGGACTGACTTGTAGGAGAGCAGTGTAGGAGAAAGGCACCTGGGGGTCCTGGTGAACAGGAGGATGACCATGAGCCAACAATATGCCCTTGTGGCCAAGAAGGCCAATGGCATCCTGAGGTGGATCAGAAGGGAGGTGTTTAGCAGATCAAGAGAGGTTCTCCTCCCCCTCTACACTGCCCTGGTGAGACCACATCTGGAATATTGTGTCCAGTCGTGGCCCCTCAGTTCAAGAAGGACACAGAACTGCTGAAGAGACTCCAGCGCAGAGCCACAAATATGATGAAGGCAGTGGAGCATCTCCCTGATGAGGAAAGGTTGAGGGACCTGGGTCTCTTTAGCTTGGAGAAGAGGAGACTGAGGGGTGACCTCATTAATGTTGATAAATATGGAAAGGGTGGGTGTCAGGAGGATGGAGCCAGGCTCTG
>JAOXOE010000256.1:49076416-49091338 GCA_028565055.1 Phoeniculus purpureus
GTGGTTGAGTCCCCATCCCTGGATGAGTTTAAAAGTTGCTTAGATGTAGTGTTGGGGGATCTGTTTTAGGGGTGACCTTGTAGAGTAGGGTTGATGGTTTGACTTGTTGATCCCAGGGGTCTTTTCCAACCCGAATGATTCTATGATTCTGTGAGAGCTGTGCTTGGGGAAGGAGGATGATGTGGGATGTTCTAGCAGGAAGACCAGGTCTTTAAGTGGTCTAGCCTGCGTTTACTACAAATTGTCCTGTTTTGCTAATGAATTGGAAAATATTTGTGTGTTGCTGTCTCCAGCATCTTCTTTCTTCACAGATCCAAATCACTAAAACCTTTGTTCATTCCTTCATTATTTTAAAACATACTTTCTCCATCTAACAAAAGACCTTACATGATTGGGGTGGATCAGAAGAGGGGTGGTTAGCAGATCAAGAGAGGTTCTCCTCTCCCTCTACTCTGCCCTTGTGAGACCACATCTGGAGTCTTGTGTCCAGTTCTGGGCCCCTCAGCTCCAGAAGGACACAGAACTGCTGGAGAGAGTCCAGCACAGAGCCACAAAGAGGATGAAGGGAACAAAACATGTCCCTGATGAGGAAAGGCTGAGGGAGCTGGGTCTCTTGAGCTTGGAGAAAAGGAGACTGAGGGTTGACCTCATTAATATTGATAAATATGTGAAGGGTGGGTATCAGGAGGATGGAGCCAGGCTCTGCTCAGTGGCATCTAATGATAAGACAAGGGGGAATGTGTGTGAGATGGAACATTGGAGGTTCCACATAAATATAAGAAGGAACTTCTTCCTGGTGAGGGTGACAGAGCACTGGAAGGGGCTGCCCATGGAGGTTGTGGAGTCTTCTCTGGAGACATTTAAAACCCACCTGGAGATGTTCCTGTGTGACTTGATCTAGGGGATCCTGCTGTGGTGTGGGGATTGGACTAGATGATCTTTCAAGGTCCCTTCCAATCCCTAATGTTCTGTGATTCTGTGCAATTCTGTGATTGAAGTTACCTGGGGCTCCAGGTACCCAGCACATCACCCAAGGCTGCTGAGAGAAAAAGGCAGATCATAAAAACAAAATCTGCAAAACACACATAGCAGATGTTTTCCCTTGCACATGACACTGGGGTGTTGTTCAGGAAGGTGGTGAGTGCCTGCTTATCGTCTAATATTTATACATATTTTATTCTTATTCATATCAACCTCACAGGGTATCAAGCTCTCTGTAGGATTTTTGTTCAATCATTCCATGAACGGAAATAATCAAACTTGCTCTTTGCTGAAGCTTTTCCCAGCTTACTACAAACTAGTTCTGGGACAGAATCCCTACCTCTTCCTTTTACATTTAACCTTCCTGCCACCCTAGATTCACCATTGTGGGTCTGAAATCCATTCGCACAGAAGCCAAATGTAGAGTGGCTGTTGTGTAATGTCCCTTGATTTTATGACTTAATCTTCTTTTCATCTTGCTTGTGTGTACAGTACAGCTACACACACGCAGCATGGCTATGAAATAGCAGATCGCTCCCTCTGCTTCCCAGGAAGGGAAGGAGAAAGGAAAGGGGAGATTTCATCTCTGTCCCCTGGTATCATGCTCCGAGTGTTATTCACTGCGCTAATAACTATATCAGCATGTTTATAAGCTGATGTGCTTTTAATTGTTTCACTCACTCTCTCATACACATGAAGTAAGCACTCTAATGGGTTCTGTACCTTTCATCCTTTATTTTATTGCTAATGGTATCTCCAGTAATATAAAATGATGGATGAGTGCAGACTGAAAAAAGGGAAAAATCAATGCACTTCCAGACTCTCTATGAGAGCAGGCGAGGAGCTGGGGCTGCCAGGCACTGCAATCCCTTTTGGGCCAGACAAGAGCAAGGCAATGAGTGAGAAAGGACACATCAGCAAAACATCTCCACTGCACACAGGCAGAGGGGAGGATTGGAGGGTGGCAGTGCCCAGGCATCTTGTACCCTCTGCCTCATCAGCCCACCTCCCATTATAACAGTGTTCTAGCCACGCTTGATGTACAGGCACACACAGGGCAGCTGCCAAACACGGGGGTGTAGGATGTTTTCATCTGGCTGTGGGTGCAGTGCTCACACCACAGCTGGGGTCATGCACAATCCAGGCAGCACATGGGTGAAGTTACCTCAGTGCAAAGCAGCCAGGTGATCTGGGTCATCTTCTTCCCAAGGCCTTTCCTTGATCCCAGAAACAGATGTGTCCACATGGGCAGGGATTGTGCCTAGCCATGGGTGTTGGCAGGCCCATGTGTACTTGAACAACTGTGCCCTGAAACATGTGATGGGTGTCATCACAAGCACAACAGTGGAGCAGATACCTCTTGTGAGGAACACCTCTCACCCTCTGCATGGCTAGAGAAAAGTGTGACAGGAACACCACATCCCCATGTCACATACAGCCATCATCCAAGTGATGGTGCTGATAAAGCAGAGGGGCAGCCACTTGTGTTTACCTTACAGGAAAATATAGCTCAATCTTTGGCCATGAAAAAAATCTGCTTAAAATATCAAGAAGGTGAGGTTGATATTCTTTTATTTTTTCTTAAAGCAACAGGAACAGAAAAGTCTAACAGAAAAATAAGAATTAATGTGTTTAGGGAATTCAATTCAAAGGTAAGGAGAAGTATTGTTTGTTTTAAAACAAGATCCCACCCCTTATGTCAGGTTGTAGCCTGGAGAGGATATCATACTGCCAAGTTAGAGGAGCCTATAATGGAAATGCTGACAGACCTTCATCACCAGAGCAGTCATAGTCCCTCTATAAATAGCCTTCCTAAATGCCTGGCATGTGAGATAGGTTCAAGTAGCCACTTGACAGAATCTGGCAACTTGACTGATGATTATTTCAGAAAACAATCCCAGATGAGATCTGTTTGTCTGCAGACTCATTCTTGCAGGTGGTTTGGGTGCAGGTCCTACCTACTCTCTAGTGCCAGAGATGATGCACTAAGGATGCTGTTCTGGCAGGTACAATGCGGCTTCCCAAACAAAGCTGTAATATGACCTACTTTGCTCAGTCTAGTACTATTCAATAATAAGTGGCCTCTGTAGGGTTTCTACATGTAGACAACATCAAACATGTTTCACTGAAGCATCTAGATATTGATTTTACTCAGCCTGGGAGCTTCAAAGCGGGTTCTTTCCATGTCATCTTGAAAATGCACCCTCTTCCTCCTGTGCTACAGATTCCCAGTGCACGTGCATGCAGATTCCCCAAGCCGATTGTCCTCCCTCCACTGTTTCTTCCTAACTCACTGTCAGTTGCCCCATCCCTTTATCCCCTAATGGCAATAATTACTGTGTATAGCAGTGTAGGAGCTGGCTCTGCTGCTGTCACCAAACCTTTCCTCCAAACATGGGCTTTTACTCAGACTGCAAAACAAAGCACTGGTCCCAAAGAGGAACACTGGGAACACTGGAGGACTGTTTAAATTTTGTGAACCTCTGTTTATAGGTCCAGGGAGCGTGTTAAGTTTTCACTGTGCACTTGTTCATCCTATCGTGTGTTCTGGTGTTCTGTCCCCAGCTAACAGCTTCACAGAGGTATTTTACTGTCCTGCATCTACAGAGGTTGAACTATTGGGCTCTTTTGCTTTGTTTTGTTGGTTCAGGGACAAAAATCTCCATCAATAATGTAGAGATCCAAGTGCAACAGATATTTTGTTAAGAGCTAGTCAGATACATTTTCTATAGTTGGGTTGAATGTTGTGCCTGAACCAGATTTCAAGGACCAGGTGATTTGCTTTTTCCTCATCCCTGGACCAGTGCAGGTGCCCAAGTGATATACCCATACATCTCATCCACTGATCCACACTTCAAAGTTGATTGTGTACTACTCAATCAGAAAAATGAATGAGTAAACATTCTTTTTTGGGGGCTCTTTGATAGAGTCTTTATGCAATGTCTTACCATGGTGTGCTGTTGTGGATGTGTGCTTAAGCTAGCATCACCAGGTCAAAAGGCAGTTGTTTTCTTGTAGAAAAATAATGATTTAAGAGTGCCATGGCGTGTGAAATGCAACAAGCACCTGAAGCAAAGGAGCAGGAACGCTCTGCTGCATGAGGTCAGCTTTGTTCATAGGATCATAGAATTGCCAGAGTTGGAAGAGGCCTCAAGAGATCAAGTCCAACCCCTGTCACTCAAGCAGGGCTGCCCAGAGCACATTGCACAGAGCTGCCTCTAGGTGGGATTTTAATATCTCCAAAGCTGAATGTTCCACAACCTCTCAGGGCAGCCTGTGCCGGGGCTTTGCGACTCACACTGTAAATAAGTTTTTCCTTATGTCTAAATGAAACTTCTTGTGTGCCTATTGCTCCCTGTCCTGTCACTGGGCAAAGCTGGAAACAGTCTGGCACCATCCTCCCTACAGCTATCCTTGCAGGTATTATAGATGTGGGTCAGGGCTTCTCACATTCTTCTCTTCTCAAGGCTAAACAGTCCCAGCTCTCTCAACCTTTCCTCATAAGAGAGATGCTCCAAGCCCCAATAATCACCAGTGGACTCTCTCCAACAGTTCCCTGTCTCTCTTGAACTGGGAAGCCCAGAACTGGACTGGTATTTTACTTCTTCACTGGCACAAATGACTGCTCTCAACCAAGTGCCATTCCTGATGGCTCAGTAATTTCTTCTCCTAAAAATTTAGGTCAGATAGCAAATCATGTCTATTCAAAGCAATTCTCTCTTACAAATGTGATTTCTTTGAAAAGCCAAACACAGAAGCTGATGTCATATACTGGTAATACTCAAGGATACTTGCACCAGGGCAAGAGTAATCTCACCAGGCACTACATGAGGAAAGCATCTCATGTGGGAATCACAGCTGAGGCAGACAGTGGTGATGCCCATCACCAGAGCCTTTCACAGCACCTGGGGTTATAGATCCTAGAGCTGTTTAGGGTGGAAAAGACCATCAAGATCTCGATGTTTCCATCAGCTTTCAGCCCAGCCCATCACAGACACAATGCCTGGGGCTCCCATCCTTCACCAATGCTGCTCTGGGGATTTCTGAGGTTTGGTATTGCCAAACTCCACCCGCTCAGCCACACTGCTGCCCACACATTTCTTCACCAGGACTTTGATGGTTAAACAGCAAATAGTGCCAAAGGCAGGGATTGTTTTGAGTCTGAACTTGGATGGTGATGTGAGATGTTAGAGCATTTTCAGCACATATTACCAAAAACAACAAATGAGGCCCCAGGTAAATCAGGACAATCTCATACTGACAAAGTGAAAAACTCCAGTTGCTACATGTTTTATCCATCACATATATTAACAATTGTGTGTTTCTTTCAAAGGAGCATATGTGATCTGCTACAGTTTAAAGGTGCAGGGAACCCTGACAGAGAATAAAGAATAGAGATGAGATACCAAACCTGTGTGATCTCAGTGGGTATCACTTTTGTGCATCCTGCCTGCTTTCCCTGGAGCTAAGTGCAGTGCTGCACTGAACTCAGGACCAGACCCTGCTCATTTTTTCAAGGCCACTCATATTTGGTTTTATTCATTGTATACAGCAATTGGGATTCTGTCCCACGTGTTAAAACAAAGATATTAGCAAGCAGAGACATTCCCTTCCTGAGCCATGAGATAAAGTGGATGGAGTTGGTCTGCCTCATGAATGCTAAAAGAGCAAGTGCAGTGTCTGGAAAATACTGAACTCACCTACGAGGTTTGAGACCTGCCTGCTTATAAAGCTCCCATTTAGATGAGATGCTTTCAGAAGTGGGTAGGCCAAGCTGCCCTCCTCCTAAGTGTCTGCTAATAACCTTAATGGAGTGCAAAGGCATTGAGAGGTACCAAAAGGTATTTAAAAGTGGAGAGAGTGGGAAGGGCAGGAGTGTCACTCTGTACATACAATCCCACAGCCCGAATCACGCAGGGATGCTGAGGTAGGCAGAGACCTCTGGAGACTGAGATCATCTCATCCATATCTCAAAATGAAACATTCAAACCCGCTCATTCACATGTATTCAAAATGGCACTTGTGGGCACAGACATGACCTTATTGCTGGACCAAAAGCCCTGGAGGAGCAAAAGCATTGTCAGGAAAAAAGGTTGGAGTCACAGGATGAGAACTGCAAACATGCCCGAGGGTGTTGGAGCACCTCAGGACAAAGTGACTCAGCTCTGCATGATTTAGTAGTTCAGATCTGTATGAAACATAGCCCCAGGGCAGAAATCCTATTCCCAGAGGCTGCCTGTGGAGGATGAAAAGCTTGAGGAAGTGAGTGGAGAGTGAACAACAAGCCCTGTAAAAGTGAGTGGCCATTAGCACCCAGAGTGGACTATGCAAAGCCCCTCTAAGACAGCCGTTCTTTGCTCTGTTTGGGATTCTTGCATTGGAGGAGACTGAAGGGTGACCTCATTAATGTTTATAAATATGTGAGGGGTGGGTGTCAGGAGGATGGAGCCAGGCTCTGCTCACTGTCATCTAATGGTAGGACAAGGGGCAGTGGGTGTAAACTGGAGGTTCCACATAAGTATGAGAAAGAACTTCTTTCCAGTGAGGGTGAAAGAGCACTGGAACAGGCTGCCCAGGGAGGGTTGTGGAGTCTCCTTCTCTGGAGACGTGACCTGTGCAACTTGGTCTAGGTGATCCTGCTGTGGCGGGAGGATTGGACTAGACAATCTTTCGAGGTCCTTTCCAATCCCTAATGTTCTGTGATTCTGTGAACTGGCTGCCAAAAGTTGCCCAGGCATTTCTTACAGAAGGCAGGGAGCTTCCCTCCTCAGTCCCAGCTTTGTATGCCCATTAGCCCACAGACAGACACCAGCTGGTGAGAGCAGCTGTGCTCACAGCCCCACACCTCTGATGAAAGCGTGTTACGAGTCCAGGACACCCACCATGTACACATACTGCCCTCACTGCCAAACTGGGACCTCAGATGAGTCTTAACTTCTCTCTTAAGTACATTCCAGCTGTTATTGCCCCTAGTGTGTTCTGGGATGTGGGATCCCATGGGATGCAAGCATTCAAAACGTTTTTTCCCAAACGAGGCAGCACAAGAGTGAAGCTCAGGCTTTGCATGTTCTGGGGAAACACTCCAACACTGGAGGTGAGGCACGAACTCACACATAGCGTTGCTCTGAGGATTTCCTCTTCACTCCTAGCAGAGCCATTAAGGGAACAGTTTCTTTTGCCAGGGCCAGTGGGAATTCGGTGCTGCTATACCTCCAGGGGGTTGAGAAATCCCACCCAGAAAAACAGAACACACCCAAAGGTCCTGCTGAAGCCAAGTGACATCATCAGGGGGCGAGACATGAGCAAGGATCTCCCTGAGGACTTCAGAGCACCCTAATTGCTGCCAGCATCTGCTGGGGGTGTCTCAGTAGCAGTCGGGGTGGAGGGAATCAGGGGAAAAGTGCATTTGGCTGGGCTGGCCCCTTTCCTTCAGGCTGCAGAGCCAAGCTTTGAAAAGACAGAGAACAAAAGGCTGACTGGCAGAAAGTGCTGGAAAGGAATTTTGTTTCTACAGGAAGCTCAATGGCTTGTTGTAAAACAGAGTGCAGCTCTGTTGTTTCCATGTTAAACCCTAGAAAGGGGCAGCTCCAGCAAACACTGGATTTTCTGGTGCAAAACCAGCAGAGGTTTGAAAAGGACAAAAGGCAACTCGAGCTTCCTGTCTGGATTGGTAGTAAAAATTAAGACATGAGAGCACAAGATTATTTTCCTTTTCTTCGCCTCCTTCCACAAATCATCTAGTTTCATCTTTTTGAATCCTAAACATTAATTTAAATCCCAGGCTTGCCTTCAAGAAAGAAAAGAAACGGCGTAGAAGGCCTTCTACGCCCCAGATCTATAGCAACACTTCCAATTTTCATTACCAGAAATAGCAAAAGGAAATGAAAAGCAGGTGTGGGAAAGCTTTTCTGAATGATGCCAGGGTTGTGCTTTAACCTTTACAGGAGGGAAGCACACATCTGTGCGTACCAGGCTGTTGCCTTTTCGCTCAGCTCCCTTGCAGTCACAAAAAGCTGACAAAAGCAGCCACTCTCCAGTTCCTCTAAGCAGGCTTGCTGACAGCCCGTGTCGCTGAAATATTGCACTGACCTTTGACAAAGACAGTAAATACGGTTTGCGAGGCTGGAGGAAGGAAAAAAATCAGGGCGTTTGGGATCTCAGGATTAAACAAAGAGAATGGGAACGTGAAAACAACTTTGGAGACCTGTGAGAAGAGTAAGAGGCATTTTATCTTCCTTTCAGTCACACCGTGTCCTTCTTGCCTTTTGCATACACGACTAGCGCTTTCTCTGAGTTATTTGCCACAGCTTTGGTTTGATCCTGCCAGATGCTGAGCGGCAAACCGGTGCCAGGCTCAGCAGTTTGCAGCCATCGAGCTGAGATTAGTCCCAGATTACGCCGGTGCAGCCTGCAAAAGCCAGTCATTCTGTTTTTCATTTCTGTGGCAAAACTGCAAGATCCTGGAATTTGTTGTTTCTCCTCCTGTATACCATTCAACGGAGCAAGAATGAATGCCCCGGAGCTACTGTACCCTGCCAGCTCAAGCCTTTAAAATGAACACAAAAATCACAGCCCAGCCTGAACAGGGAAATGAAAGCCTGAACCTGGCCCCAGCGACAGCGGCTGCTGGAAAGGCCCCCTGAGGCAACTCCAGAGCTGTAATAACCTACGTAAACAGGGATGGTGTGTTTTTTTTTATCCTCCGCCTTGCTTCAGTGAAAAGGGGCGGAAAAATAACTCACTTGCATACACAGTCATTTAGGCCCAGTCATGATTCCTTTAGAGCCTGTGCCAGTGGATTTTAGTCATTCTCTGGCAAAGGTTTCTCTTTTAACCACAAACACTGAATAGTTACTGGGTGAGTCACCACCTTGAGTAATCTCATTCCTTGACCAGTACACGCTTGCTTCCTGCGCTGCAGAGTGTCTTTCCTGCGATGCCCAGCCTTGCAGGGAGTCCAGAAGAGCCCAGAGTTCACTTCCCAGGGCAATTCCTGCGGCTGATCCCTGGTCACCTCAGGGCTGGGAAAGCCACTGTAGCCCACTGGCCTCTCTCACCTCAAATCCAGCATATGTTATCCTTGGGAAAGCAGCGAGCTCAGGGTTAGAAGGTAATTTTTGAGACAACAAGCCTTTACTCAGCAAGTCTGGTCATAGCTGGAGGGATAATATGGCCACACAGCTTTGCCAGCAAATTGTAAAACAGCCAAACCGGCAACATTTACCTTGTACCCCTAGCCAGCGCTCTGGACAAGAGCAGTCACTGACCTAGGGCTGCTCTGCCTGGTTTTATGGAAGGGAATGTCAAGCAACAGCTTTAAGCAGCTTGGGATGGGTTTTGTGCAAGTGTTTTGCAGAAGGTGTGGACTCTTTTCCCTTTCTCATTCACCAGTTCATGAGAAAAGGCACCGCTAAAATATGGGCATTAGGAACGCCAGAGGAGGAAGATAATTCCATTCCTCTTCAGAAGATGCAATGTTTTAAATGCTTGAGGATTACATTGTGGTGAGTGTCCACGTAACGCTTTTTGAAGAATGCTATTAAAATCTTTCCCTGCCTCTTCTTTCACAATTGCAGCTTTCTGTTTCATTTCCTATTTATGGAGGACCGTGCTTTCCTTGGGGTGTCCTCCATCCACTTCTTCCTGCCAGCTCCCTGTCTTCAGGGGAGGAACAGAGAAGAGAGGCAGCAAGAGGGGAGGACTAAATTATACTCTAGTATTTATAAGCCAGAAAAAGCAGATTAAATAGAAGTTATCTCATATATTCATTATCACCTTAGAAAAAAGTCTCAGAGTAAGGTCTCTCTGTGTGTTTCCTCTGACAGAGCAGATCCAACTGTGTCTGTGTCTGATAGTCTCTATGCCTGCTAGGACCATTCAGTCCTGTCCTGATCGAATCTCTTTACACACCTACATCCAGACTACACGCATCTTCAAGGCACTGGCCTCGTCGGCTTAGTTGTAGCATAAACCTCAGCTCCATCTTACTTGCATGGATGACCCATGCTTTTGCAAACCCCTGCACTCCCTGGACTGAATCAGACAGGTCCACTATTTTACAGCTGTTTGGCAAACTTGTTTTTTAAAGCTTCCACCCAGGACATTTATCATCGCTTAGAAGTTATCTTGGTTTTTCTCCTTATCACTCCATATAGTAAGGATGATTTTGTCCTGTGTATAAACCTTATGTAGCCTAAATAATGCGAGCAACATAAGGCTTAAAAACTTAAATTAAACCTCAGCCACAGGCTCAATGCTAGAAAAATACTGATTTCCCCCAATGCCTGTGGCTGCCACTGTGAAAGGAATTTGGGGGCAATGCCCAGATGTGCCCAGCATAGAATCATTTAGGTTGTAAAAGACCTTTGAAGTCATCGAGTCCACCACTAACCTAGCTCTACCAAGCCCACAGGTAAACCATGTCATCGAGCACCAAACCTACCTGACTTATAAACACATCCACAGGTGGCAACTCAACAACCTTTTGCCTCTGCTGCACAGCCCTGAGTTACCAACCTGGCTCTCAACCCTTTGTGCCACCCAAGACCTCATCCCTCCTTGCTCTATCTCCATCACAGGTCTGTTCAATCTCGGATGTGAAGCTCAGCCTCTTCCTTCCCAAAGCCACAAATGGTTGTGTCACTGGAGCCTTTCTGGCAGCAGTGTGATAAAGACGTGTCATTCACATCTCATCCTAAAGACACAAAGCAATGTCAAGCCCACCACCACTGTGCTAAGTTATTTCAGTACTCATTTACCACCACTGCTAGGAAGCTGGGTTTATTTCAAGGTTGAATTCATTTAACTTCCGCTTACAGATATTGAATCTTATTATGTTTTTATATACAGCATTACAATATTGCCCTAGATCTCATTTCCCCGGGTGACTATCTATAAATACAGATCAAGTCACCTCTCAGCCCGCACAAGCCTTGTTTTCGGGGCTTGCCTTACAGCCCTTAGGTCATTTTGTGTAGCTGTCCTTTGAATTCTCTGCAGTATTTCACGTCTTTCTTGAAGCATGAAAATGAGAAGTGGACAAAATACCATAATAGCAGTCATTAATTCAAAATCACTTTCCTTCTTTTACTTCAAATTCCCTTATTATACATCTATGGGCTGCATTGGCCAATTTTTCCCATGGCATTGCATTAAGTGCTTGTGGTTGGGTAATTATTAGCACTGACCCCTGTGTCCTTCTGTTTAGTACCACTTTCCAAGAAAGTGCTCTTCATCCTGGGCAAGTTTTTCAATCAAAAGATAATGCAGTATTAATTCAAATGGCTTTGAGAAGCGTAAGTGTGTATATCAATGCAGATCTGCGGGCCAGTAATCCTCTCAAGAAAGGGCAACAGGTTGGCACAATGAGACATTCCATCTCAGAAACCACACCGACTGACATTTGCTGTAATTGTAGGTGTAGCTAGAGCTTAGCTCATTGTTTGTAGTGTCCGGAATTCACTGTTCTATAAGGGTCTGGCAGTCCTCTGAATCACTCTGCTCATTCCTTGCCTACATATCCAAGTGTTTCAAGCACTAAGCACCCTTGACTCACTCCCTTCAGCCTCTTGGCTACATATAATCTGAACAGGTTAATTCAAAATTGTTGCTCTTTAGCAGACACTGCTTCACGTACTTTTTTTTTGTACAAGAGAGTTTTCACTTCTGGCTATAACTTCATCTGAGCCAGCCATATCCTCCTGCTCCACCCCACCCACAGCACAAAAAGCTCTTTGAAAATGTCTGCCTTTTTGAGATCCAGCTCAAGCACCCATCATTTGCAGGCTAGGCTTACCTGACCTACAAAATTTTTATTCCTAATATGACAAAAATACCTTCTCATTGCCTTGAGCCACTTCATCCCAAGCTGTGTGAGCGATTCCTTTCACTTTCCACATCACTGTGCATTATTTACAGTTATTAGCTTCATCCTTTCAGCCCAGAAATCTTTCCAGCAGCACAACTTCCCCATGCGACTTGCAGAACTGAGGCTGAGGGATGGCCACGCTGATGGACAGCATGAAACAATCCCACTTGAGGTAATGCTTCCCACATTAAAAATTGGTGATGTCAGCAAAAGGCTTGAGTTTTTGGAAAACGCTCCCTTCTATAGTTCCAAGTATATGTGATAGATGTTGGTACTTTTTTAACAAGGTCAATGAAGCCAGGCTGCTTTCTCGTGCAGGGGCTGCTGCCAATTTTTAGGTCAATGATGATCTCATCTTCTTAAGCAGAACAAGAAGCAGTATGTGGAGCTGCGATATGTTCTACTGATACCCGCACAGCTACTGCAGCACAGAGGTCAATACTAATTTAATCTGCTTTTGTGACTGCAGTGAAGCCACAGCACTTCTGCATTAAGAAATCATTCGTCATTTCTGGAAACTCAGGAAACGTTGCTACTAGCCAGAGGAGTCTAGTCAGTGCGTCTCAGGAGAAAGGTGCACGTGGCAACGTAGTTTTACTGCGCATTATGTAGCAAGATTGAGAGCACATAAGATTAGATGCAAGATAAATGTTCATCAACACCAACGTCTCTTTAATTTACCACTTCAAAGTGTATCCTATAACATTCCAGGGAACCTGGCCATGATAAATAACAGCCTAAAAAGTAGCAGCGTCCTTAATGGACAGTGCCTTTGCTGAAACTAATGTTCCTAGCACCAGATCTATGAGTCTGGGATGCCCCATGTGAGTGTCCTTTATTGTTGTTATAATGCCCTTCACTTATGGAAAGCAGAGAGTTGCTGTGGGACCCTGTGCCTTCAGGAGCCACATGCACTGCCAGTTGGTTCTTATGGGTTCTTTGTTCAGATGCTTTATTCAGCACCTGATGATGATTCTATGCATCTAGATGTAAAATAATGCTCTAGTTCTTCTGGACATGTCAAATCACCAGCCTTTCTGTGTTTCTCACCTTAGCTCCACTGCCAAAGCTCCAAAGATTTGCCACAATACTGGCCAGAGAGAGGAAACTTCTCAGAACAGTTTTCTTATTTCTGTCCTTTTTGGAAGGTGATCAACTTTTTCTTAAGACCTTTAAACTCCCTCTGCAAAAGGTCTAGTAGTTCCCACTTCACAAGACCACAGGCAAGAATGAAATACGACATGCAGGAGAGGTCAAAAGAACCAGTAATGTTATTCCTGTCATGATCACTGCATTCACAGAAGAAAACTCTCAAAGTCCCAGAGAAAAACCTCCTATATGAGATGTCTGTGTTCAAACTTCATCTTTTTCTTGAGAGTTATTAGTTCAAATAAACACATCTACTTTGTGTTACATCTAAGGATATACGAAAAGTCTTAGCTGTCTCACAAGCAGCGTCCCTCAGGGCTCAGTTTGGGGATTGGTCTTGTTTAGAATCTTTATTAATGACCTGGATGAGGGGATCAAATGCAGTAAATTTGCAGATGACACTAAATTAAGTGGCAGTGTCAATCTGCTTGGGGATAGGAGGCACTGCAGAGGGATTGGGACAGGCTGGAACGATGGGCTGAGGCCAATGGCATGAGGTTTAACAAAGCCAAGTGCTGGGTCATGTGGTTGGATCACAACAACCTCCAGCAGCTATGGGCTTGGGGAAGAGTGGCTGCCTGGCAGAAAAGCACCTGGGGATGTTGGTTGACATCCAGCTGAACATGAGCCAGCAGAGTGCCCAGGTGGCCAAGAAGGCAAATGGCTTCCTGGTGTGGATCAGAAATGAGTAACCAGCAAGGTGATGGTACCCCTCTGCTCTGTACTTGTGAGACCGCACCTTGAGTTTTGGACACCACAGTGTAAGAAGGACATTGAGGTGCTGGAGTGGGTCCAGAGAAGGCCAACAGGCTCGGGAGAGGTCTAGCAAACAGGTCCTATGAAGAGTGGCTGAGGGAATTTGGATTGTTTAGTCTAGAGAAGAGGAGGCTGAGAAAGAGGTCTCTTCTTGCTCTCTACAACTACCTAAAAGGAAGTTGTAGCAAGGCTGATGCTGATCTCTTCTCCCAAATTACTAATGATAGGATGAGGAGAAATGGCCTCAAGTCGTATCAGTGGAGGTTTAGACTGGATATTGGGAAGAAGTTCTTTCCCGAGAAAGTGACTGGGCACTGGAACAGGCTGCCCAGGTCGGTGGTGGAGTCCCCATCCCTGGAGGTGTTTAAAAGCCAAGTAGCTAGAGCACTTGAGGCCATGGTCTAGGGGTTAGGAAGATGTTGGGCTGAGGGCTGGACTTGATGACCCTGGAGGCCCTCTCCAGCCATGATGATTCTGTGATTCTATGACAGAGTGAGAAATTGATGCTATTAAGGTCCTGTTCAAAAAAAAGAAAAGGTTAAAAAGGATTAAGATGTAATTATAATAAGGATTAAGATAAGAAATAGTAGAATTTATCTTCTTTCAATTTTTTATTCAATGTGTAATTCTCCAGAAAGAAAACATGAAGCAAAAGGTATTTATGCTGCATTTAAGCATAGCTCTGAAAAATAAGCCTACCTTGGTTTTATGGCATTTCAGCTTTTGCTTGGTGGCTTCCAGTTTGTTTCAGCTAGAAAGGTGAGATTTCTGTTGTTGTTTACTTCATTCTGAGTGACTATTAGAACGTGAAATGTACTTTAATTTACATCATTACAATCCACAAACTCAAGACCTAACAAAGTTGGGTCTTCAAGCAATAACTGGAAACTCTTCTAAGCCTTTTTCTGTCCATCACTGCAGTAATAGGATCCAGTTCTGCTCCCATCTGAGTCAACAGGATTTTCACTATTAATTCTTATGAGAACAGGGTCAAAACATAAATTGCATTGAATTAATCATAGAATCATTCAGGTTGGAAAAGACCCTTGGGATCATCGAGTCTGACCATCAATTCTACTCTGTAAGTTCAGTCCTAAACCAGATCCCCCAACACTACATCTAAGCATCTTTTAAACTCATCCAGGGATGGGGACTCAACCACCACCCTG
>JAOXOE010000256.1:49094104-49106817 GCA_028565055.1 Phoeniculus purpureus
GCTGGAACAGAGGAGGTTCCACATCAACATGAGAAGGAACTTCTTCCCAGTGAGGGTGACAGAGCACTGGAAGGGGCCACCCAGGGGAGTTGTGGAGTCTCCTTCTCTGTAGACATTTAAAACCCACCTGGATAAGTTCCTGTGTGACTTGATGTAGATGATCCTTCTGTGGACTAGATGATCTTTCGAGGTCCCTTCCAATCCCTAATGTTCTGTGATTCTGTGATCAGTGACCAAGAGGATAGCAACAAACCCAGTGCCTTGTAGTCTGTCACTTATGTTCAAGAATGTTTGAAGGTGAACAGGAGTGTTGGGGAGAAAATCTAAAGCCAAACAAGACACTGCAAGAGATTTCAGCGAATTCCCATTTCTCACGTATGGGAATTAGGCACAGGTTTAAAAATCACCTTGATAAATGAGACTGTGTCCAGCAAAGACACACCAAGCACTCTGATTTATAACAGTCATTGAATGCAGTCGTGCCCCTGATACACAGCACCTTTGCTGTTCAGTTTGCGTATGTGCAAGCTAATTTTCAAGAGATGTACATCGGGGTGCATCACACACCAGGAGGCAAGATCAAGCCCTTTACATGTTCACAGTGGCAGTGTATCAAGGAGAAGAAGAAAAAGAGGAAATGAAATACTCTCCTGTGGGGGCCTGAGTGTAGAGGAAGCCTCCAAGATCTATATGCCTTAATCCTTCTGCCTAGTATATCACCATTCCTCAGCAGTGCAATAAAGCTCTCCCTTCATTAAGACTCTCAGTCCTAGGGAAGGTGACCCAAACTCCCCTTCCATCCATTTGAATCCTGCGCTGACAGTCAGTGACTTGTTAATTATTAATATGAAATATTTGATGGTACAAACAGCAGCTGAACCCAGTTTAATGTATGCTCAGGATGACTCTCTGAAACTGAAATCAGCCATCCTGATCCCTTGGATTTTTCTACTGAAGGTTTGCTTTTTGCTCCCTCTTTTACTTCCCTGTCTTCCTTTCTTGTGCCTTCGTGCTGAGTGGCTTCTTTCATCTCAGCAATGAACTTACAGGTCTGCATTTCGATTTTATTCCTGTACTTACTGATCAGTCCTAACAGAAAAATAAGCAACAAGGCTACAAGCCCTGGTTTCATCCCATCCCCAGTAATGCTATTTCTTTCCTTCACCTGAAATGGATAGTCTGTGCAGCAGTTTGAAACACTTCTCATCTCTGCATATTCCTGGAGTGTGAGCTGTGGTATTAGCTTGTGGTAAGTGAAATCACATCAGCCAGGGTTAAACAGGAGCTACAACTGTTAAACACAGGCTTTGGGAGGCTTATCTTCTGGCTTAGGGCACGTTTTTAGGATGCAAATCTCCTCTTTAGAATGACTTGCTAGCTATGAGATTATGATTCGCTACCTGCGTGCTCTATCGACACATACATGAGGGAGGTCACAGCCACCCACCCGCCCTGGGTGCAGCCATGGTTACCTACAGAATCTGTTATCATTCCAGTCAGAGGGATATCATCTGTTTGATTTCCATGCAAGATCTTTAGCACCAATATTTCAAGAGCATTTTCCTGTCTTGAGTCAGATCACATTCATCTACAGCACCTTCACCCCGTGGTGCATTTCCCATGCTGATCAAGAGAGAGGCTACTTTAGTTAATGTCCCTCCTGTCATTTGCAGCTTCTTATTTTTGTTCACCTTTTGCATTTTGGCCTTTTGAGAGCTATGAGCCGTGCTAATACATGGAATCACAGAACATTAGGGATCGGAAGGGACCTCGAAAGATCATCTAGTCCAATCCCCCTGCCAGAGCAGGATCCTCTAGATCAAGTCACACAGGAACATGTCCAGGCAGGTTTTAAACATCTCCAGAGAAGGAGATTCAATGGGCTGTGCCAGTCCAGAATCCAAACTTATCCCTGGAGAATATTCACCTCCTAACTGGCAAGAGTGAGCCCCAAAGCACCCCTCTTATTATTTCCCTCTCAACATGAGAGTCAGTTCAGTTAAAGCCTCTTTGGAAAACTGGCCATCAGGCCATTCAGCAGAACAGAAACCAAACCCTGCTAATATCCAGGCTGGCAAAGATTCATTCTGTGATCACCAGAATATACTGAGTAGCTACGTGCACACTTCACGATCTACATCCATCCCTCTCTAGGGAAAATGTGCGCATGTGTTTAACCAATACTCTGCTGCCTGCTCTATTTCCAGCTCATGTCAGGGACCTAACAAGCGGCGCAGAGCAGAAGCAACAAGCCCCGTTCCTTGTTTCTCCGCCACTCACCCAGCAGTCACACTAAATTATGCACGTTGCTTTTCCTGACGAACCTCTGTAAGCAGCATCATAAACCAGCAGTATTTGCACCGCAGGAGCAACCTTTTGTTCTAAATACTCAGTCTCCGCGTGCAAATGCAGAAGGGGAAGTGATTTGGAAACTCTTTTGCAAGAGTTTAGAGAAGATGATTGAGTTTTTATTGTTGCCATTATTATTGGAAATGTGAACGTTTTCTATCGCATTAACTGACTTTACAGCAATTTATTTTGCTGCTGTCATAAAGGGAGGTAATGAGCCATGAAGTTTCTTCAGGAAATTGTCAGCAGCTGCCTGCAAATAATTTTCAAACACATGTGAGCCACGAAGAACACAGTGATTCAAAGCACTGGAATGGGATGCCATGGGGGCTTGTGGAGTCTCCTTCTCTGTGTGACTTGGTCTAGGTGGTCCTGCTCTGACAGGGGGATTGGACTAGATGGTCTTTCGAAGTCCCTTCCAATCCCTAATGTTCTGTGATTCTGTGATTCTGTGAAAGCAAACTGTTTGTTCTCATCCTAAAGGAGGCCGAGTGAGTGTCACTGGTGCGTTCAGGAGAAGGGTCTGGTGCACAGACCTGTCACCGGTATGTAACAATGGAAAATTTAGATGTGTGTTAGTCATCTCACAGATAAGCTTATCACCTCCTTTGAAGGCATATGTTTCTGCAGATGGATAATTGTAGTGGAAGGATAATCAATAACATGAGAAGAAATCCAACAACCTGCTTTTTGTTCTCTTAGGGATCTCACTTTTTAAAACAAATACCTCCCTGTTATCTCTGACACCTTCTTTGTTCTTCACAGTAGGTGTCTAACACTAAATCAGAGCCAAAGCCCATATCTAATCAAAGATAATAGGAAATTTAAAAGATTTCCTTATCAGTTCCAAACATATACAGCATCACACAGCAGTTATCTAGGGTTAGAAAGCTTTCTGGGTGTGATTCACAGATAGCATTCAAATCATATCTCTGGAGCTTTGGTGACAAACACCATACTGAAGAATAAAGCAACATTCCCTGGTTGTGTTATGATGACAGTGTGTGGGAAATGGATTCTCCGTGCCTAGAACTTTGTGTGGTCACTTACACAGGTGCAAGGGGAATATAAAATGCAGCCAGCTGGATGTGAAGTGTTTTGTTCTCACTGTTAGTGGATGTAATTGGCCGTGCAGGGTACCTGGCAGTGAAAAGCTGAACTCATGTACATTTTGATCTGTACAATTTTCCCAGTGATAGAAAAGTTGTGCATTTCCTCTACTCAGGCTTTCATGCAGTTGGGACACAGAGCACAAAGACAATGAAGGGAGTAGAACACCTTCATTGTTCTACTGAAGGAAAGGCTGAGGGAGCCGGGTCTCTTTAGCTTGGAGAAAAGCAGACTGAGAGTTGACCTCACTAATGCTTATCTGCCTGGATGTGTTCCTGTGTGACTTGGTCTAGGTGATGCTGCTGTGGCAGGGGGATTGGACGAGATGATCTTCCAAGGTCCCTTCCAATCCCTAATGTTCTGTGATTCTATGATCTAGTGATAGGGCAAGAAGCAATGGGTGTGAGCTGGAACATAGGAGTTTCCACATAAATGTGAGAAGGGACTTCTTCACGGTGAGGGTGACAGAGCACTAGAAGGGGCTGCCCAGGGGGGTTGTGCAGTCTCCTTCTCTGGAGACATTTAAAACCAGCCTGGGTATGTTCCTGTGTGACTTGGTCTAGGTGATCCTGCTCTGGCAGGGGGATTGGACTGGATGATCTTTCAATGTCCCTTCCAATCCCTAATGTTCTGTTATTCTGTTCTGTGATTCTATCATTTCTTTCTTGGGTCTTTTCTTCCTTGAAGTAATAGGGTGCTCGCTTTTCCCCCTGACCTATTATAGTTGAACGTATTTCAAACCTTGTTTTGACTTCACACAAAACACTAGTCATTGATGTTCCTCTGACTAGGAGAAAGTCTTCATACCAGGGTCACTGGCCAGAGAAATTACTCACTGAATTCATCACGAGCAGAGAGTTAGAATTCATTGATTTACTCATTTTCCCCAGTGCTCATCACTTTAATAGCTGAGCATTTCATAACTTTTGAATGGATTTATCTCCAAAGTAGGTTGGTGAGGTAAAGAAATTTTATTTACTTCCTTTTTACTGGCAAAGAACTGAGGCAATGAGAGATTAAGTGACTTGTCACAGGTCGCAAAGAAATCCAATAATGCATCCAGAAACAAAGACCAGGCGTTTTCAGAATGAGTGCAGCGCCTTACATCATCCTTCTCCTCTCTTAATAACCTCTAACTAATTTCTTCCACAGATTCTGTGTCTTGCAGCAGTCTGTGTCTCTGTTCACAGCTCACTTGCTTTTACAGGAATCCCATCAAACTCTCCGTCCTTACGGTGCCTTCAGAAACTTTCTGTGTTTTTTTCTGATACCAGTGAAGCAGTGATGGCAGTATTCTCAGAGTAGCACTATAGCACACCTGTCATGAACCAGGCAGAAGACATGAAACGAGGTGATGATATGCCACTCTCACAGGAGTGAGAATACAGTATATTGCTCACAACAATCCCAGTCTGCTGCTTCTCCACTGTGTCTGAAAGAAACCTTTGTCAACAGAAATCATAGCTATTTACCAGTACTGTGGCAAGGTCTGCTTCTACTTCTTTTTCAGCTGGGAGAAGACATGCAGCAGTTACTCCCTGCAAATGTGTACCACAAAAACAGCAGTAATACCTGGTTTCAGCTATGCACTGTAGCAGTATGCCCTTGACTGGGAAGAAAAAGGGGAGCTCGCAGTGCTTAGACAAAGAGAAACATAACCTCTTCGACACATCCTTATAGATGCCTTTCCCGTTTTCAAGTCTCACTGCAAAAACTAAGTGTAGCAGGGTAAATGGATGGTGTCTGTCAGGGTATCTGGGTTCGGCGACAGCCTCAGTTAGAGTCACATAACTCCTAGTGAAGTCAATTGGACAGGGTCTCCAGTGGGCTGCAGAGTCATTCCTCTGGTGCAGGGCTGCTACAAATCATTCCCATTTCAGAAGTGACTTAGGACCAATTTACACTGGTATCAGTGCAAAAAGACATGAAAAATGTGAAGGTTACTTTACTTAACTGAAGGCAAAATTTATCCCTGTTTAACTAACCTCAGACATTTTCAACTCAGTCATAGGTTAGGAGAAGGACCTACTCTGTGCCTGGGATTCTTGAGGACACCCCTGTCCTAACTCCCCCAAATCCTTACAGTGCTTGCATTCAACTTGAATTTCAGCTGCTGCAGCTTACGAATTCTGCTCATCCTTCTAGTAGCAATTTGGGGCTGTTGCTAAGAAACACTTTGGACATTGAGGTGCTGGAGAGGGTACAGAGAAGGACCACCAGAAAGATTAGGAGTCTAAAGACTGATGAGCAGAGGCTGAGGGAGCTGGGGCTGTTCAGCCTGGAGAAGATAAGGCTGGGAGGAGACCTTATCACTCTCTCAACTACCTGAAAGGAAGTTCTGCTGAGAAGGGTGTTGGCCTCTTCTCTCTAGTGAATACAGATAGGACAAGAGGGAATGGGATCAAGTTGTGCCAGGGGATGTTTAGATTGGATATTAGAAAAAAACTTCTTCACAGAAGGAGTGGGGAGGCCTTGGAACAGGCTGCCCAGGGAAGTGCTGGTGTCACCATGCCTGGAGGTATTTAAAAAATGGCTGGATGTGGTACTTCAGGAGATGGTTTAGTGGTTATACTGGTGTAGGGCTAAAGATTGGACTTGATGATCTTAAGGTCCTTTCCAGCCTTTGACATATTCTATTCTATTCTCATTAATGTCTATAAATATTTGAAGGATGGGTGTCAGGAGGATGGAGCTAGGCTCTTCTCAATGTCATCTAGTGATAGGATGAGGAACAATGGGTGTAAGGTGGAACACAGCAGGTTCCATATAAATATCAGAAGGAATTTCTTCACAATGAGGGTGACAGAGAACTGGAACAGGCTGCCCAGGGGAGTTGTGGAGTCTCCTTCTCTGGAGATGTTTAAAACCTGCGTGGATGTGTTCCTGTGTGACTTGGTCTAGGTGATCCTGCTGTGGCAGGGGGATTGGAGTACATGATCTTTTGAGGTCCTTTCCAACCCTCAATGATTCTATGATCCTATGAATCTATTCTGTTCTATTCTGTTCTATCCTATTCTATTCTATCTTATCCTGTTCTATCCTATTCAACTGGACTATTCTACCTGCAGAGCTTCAGAGGCTGCTGGCAGGGCACAGGCTACCACACCATGCACACAGATGAAGGCTGTTATCAGCATTAGCGCAGCCCTGAACACACTCAGAAACACTCCCAATTTCCCTCTCGCTTTGATCGGTTTTGCTGTCATCACAACTTTCAAGGTTCTTCAGCAAATTAGACCTTTAAAGTACCATCCAAGCCCCTCTTGAAGTAAGGTTTAGAATCAAGTGGGATATTTAGGATTTAATGGTTCTAAATTACCTTAACATTTTCACTGTTTCAAACCACCCGAGGGCCACTTTGTGTGTTGATGTTCTAGCTGACACCTGTAACTTGTGCCTCAGTGGAAAATATTTCAGTGCTTGCCCCAGAAGAGCACTGAAGGTAGATCCATTCAGCTCCCTCAACCCTACTCATGTACTTGCAGTGGGACAAGGGATGGAATAAGAAGATCTTCAGGTTTTACAGAAGAGATGTGCAGGGCAACAACTAGCAGGAGGATTCTCAGAGACCACCATATGCTAAAGTCAACCCATTTTTTCCAGCCTTTATCAGGAGCTGGCTTGATAGAAAACCAGTCCAGTATCAGCAGCAGCAGCCCTAGCATGGAGGAGCATCCGTGCAGCTCTGCAGCCCCATGGCAGGGAAGGGTGAGTTTGCCCAGAGCTGTTGAAGTTGTGGCTGCTAGTATGTCACCACATATGGATGCTGTGTCAAAATCCATCAGAGAAAATCTCAGTCCTTTACTTTGAGAAACACATTTCTGGAGAATATGAATAGTTTTGGTTGTTAATCAGAGTCAGGAAAGATGAACAGGTCATCCAGCTACTCTGGTTATGTCTGTAACATTCTGTTTCCAGGAAGTGCCCTAAGTTTGTAGCAGAAAATTCTAGAAACCACTCAAAAAGATAATTAGAAACACTAGTATTGGAAGTGATGGGTTTCTCTCATTATGCTACGAAACAGAGAAACTTGCCTTTACATGAATTTCCAGTAACCTCTGTTTTTCTTACACTTTTACACAAGCTGTCCTCATAATATTTTTATAGAATGCGACAAAGAAACTATTTCAATAAAGCTTTTCCTTTCTTCCTGTACTGAGGAACTATAACTTTTCATTGAGCCTTTTAAGATATGACACATCTTTTGACACTTTCTGACTCTCAGCACAAGGCAAAAGCAACTTCTGAGCTTGTGTTTTGGTTTTCCTTCTCTTTTTGATCTGTTTAGCTGAGCTCTTGTCAGTTGAGAAGAAATTGTTAACTCATACCTTTCCAGATGCTGAAAAATTTTGCTGCTCAGTAATGCTAGGACTGCTGTGGCTATGAGCTACACTAGAGCTCTCTTTTTCACCACATACGACTGGACACTGTTTACCCTGTTTATCTGTTTATTGTATGGAGCAGATCATCTTGAGTGCCATCATGTGGCATGTACAGGACAACACGGTGATCAAGCATGGTCAGTATGGGTTCATGAGAGGCAGGTCCTACTGGGCCAACCTGATCTTCCTTGGCATGTTGACCTGCATAGTGAATGACAGAAAGGCTCAGGACGTTTTCTACTTGGACTTCAGTAGAGTCTTGTACACTGTTTCCCACAGGATTCTCCTACAGAAACTGGCTGCTCATGTCTTGGCTGGACAGAAGCTTTGCTGTGTAAAAAACTGACTGGATGACCAGGCTCAAAGTGGTGGTGAATGGAGTGAAACTGAGCTCGTGGCCAGTCACAGGAGGTGTTCCCCAGGGCTCAGCACTGGAGCCTGTTCTCTTTAACATCTTTTACAGTTATCTGGATGAGGCTATTGAGCGGATCCTCAGTAAGTTTGCTGGTAACACCAAATTAGTTGGATATGTTGATCTGCTTGATAGTAGGAAGGCTCTACAGAAGGATCCAGATAGGCTAAGTTGATGAGCCAAGGGCAATGGTATCAGTTGAGTTCTGCATTAGGGCCACAACAACACCATGCAACACTGCACCTTGGGGAACAGTGGCTGAAAAGCTGCCCTGAGGCTGTTGATTCACAGCCAACTGAATATGAGCCAGTGGTATGCCCAGGTGGCCAAGAAGGCCAGTGGCGTCCTGACCTGGATCAGGAACAGTATGGACAGCAGGAGTAGGGAAGTGATCACCCCCGTGTACTGAGCATTGAGGAGGCCTCACCTCAAATACTACATTCAGTTTTGGACCCCTCACTGCAAGAAAGTCATTGAGGTGCTCTATCATGTCGAGAGAAGGGCAACAAAAACTTGTGAAAGCTCTAGAGCACAGGTCTGATGAGGAGTGGGAACTGGCTTTGTTTACTCTGTAGAACAGGAGGATAAGGGGATACCTTATTGTTCTCTACCAGTACCTGAAAGCAGGCTGGAGCCAGGTGGTGGTCAGTCTCTTCTCCCAAGTAGCAAGTGATAGGACAAGAGAAAATGGCCCAGAGTTGCACCAGAGAGGTTTAGGTTGGTTATTAGGAAGAAAAGGGTCATCAAGCTCTGAAGCAGGCTGCCTGGGCTAGTGGTGGAGTCACCACCCTGGAGGTATTGAAAAGACAGGTAGACATGGTGCTGAGTGCCATGGTTTAGTGGTGACTTACCAGTGCTAGGCTAACAGTTGGACTGGAACATCTCGAACATCTCTCCCAGCAAAAACAGTTCTGTGATCCCATGGTTCCTTTAGTCTTTCCTTGATTTGTCTGTAATGACCCACTCATCAAGGTTTTCCTATCATAAGGTCCCTTTAATAACTTTTTATTACTCTTTATGTCAGTGGCTATTGGCCTTGATCAAAAACACAAGCCATCTGCCGTGAAGATGTTGATAACTCCATAGATAAAGACAAGCTTATTGGCTTTTCCCTTCCTTAGTCCTTACTTGCTTTGCCATCTACTTCAAAGCGAAACCAATAAACATCCAAGTAATTAATTCACCTTTTTCCCTTCTTCTGCTAATATTTACATTGACCATTTTGGATCTTGATGAGTGAAACACCAAAATCCAGTTGTCACAATTTTGTGTGTGATTATGCACCTACAAAGGCTAATAGGAAGTAGGCTAATTTGCATATTCAGCTGAAAAAAATATCGACTATCCTTGCACGGATGTAGAACGGCACACTAACACTTTTTGCAACTGAATCTGGGCTTGATAGGTTCATTTTTCCTTTGGCTTAACATCAAGACAACATTTTGCCCCGTCACGCCCATATTCATCTACAGAATTTAGCCCTAAGCCAATTTGGAGGTAATTATGATGATTTCCTCCTACTTCCCTTTAAAGTACTATAGGCATACTTTGCTTTGAAATGAGCTGGCCAGGTTTTTTTTCCCATGAAGAACATAAAATAATCCTCTACTTACAGCACTCACTTCTTTTCTCTCTCTGCTTTACACAGCAAACGGGGCTCTCATGACATGAGAAAAGAGATTATTTTCCTCTCCTTTCTCGTTAATCCATTTGGTACCAAAGCCATAAAAAGAAGGCAAAGAAAACTTAGTGAAAAAGGGGTTTTATTCTCTCTTGACCTTCTCAGTGACAAATTAAAATGAAAATGGCTAGGAATGAGAGGCTGCACTAGGTGGTGAAATAGCCACGTATCTGTGTGGGTTTGGCTCACACCAGACGTATAAATTGTTTGCTGTCTCATCCTGAGCCTCGCTCATACCAATCACAAGCTCTGAGAAGACCTGTTGTAAGTCACCCACACAGGCAGCTGAGAAAGGCTGCTGGGTGCAGGGGCTTTATTTCAGCTGTGGTTCTCAGGCCAGGCAGTCTCACTATTTCTCATCATTCAGCACCACCATCACCTCCTCCCTCATTTCTCTTCCCTTCTCCCTTCCAAAAATCCCCACTGCTTAAAACCCCACATTTTGAATAGACAAGTTTGACATGGAGCGTAGCAGAAACCATCTCCAATGGTTAAAGTGAGCCAGTTTCTCACAAAGTCACAGAACATTAGGGATTGGAAGGGACCTCAAAAGATCATCTAGTGCAACCCCCCCACCACAGCAGGATCCCCTAGATCAAGTCGCAGCTGATGGGATGAAAATGTCCAGCAGTCGTAACTTAGAGCTGTTCTCCTGACTAACATAATCATTAATGGTAATATTTAAAAAATCAAATGACTCACTGAATTAGGTCATCACAGTGCGTTATCACACTGAACCAAGGCAAGAGAACCATTATAAGAAATTCCAGAGCCTTAAGAGCTCTTCCAAGGCAATGCTTGCTGTAAGTGGAAGAAGCGTGTGTTGCTGTGAACTCGAGAGATGTTGCCTCCAGGACAACACCAGGGGGACTTTCACACAGACATGTTAGACATTCTGCCCAAACCAGCTCAGCACAAGTCACAAGCAAACTGTAAATAGATAGTAAATCAGAGGGAAGAGAGGGAGCGAATAGCCAGAGATATTAAGATAAACAATACGTAATTATTCAAACATAAATAAAGCTGCGTTAGTGTCTCTGTAGGCCCTCTGGGTCATTAAGGACGCAATTAACAAGGATTAAGATTTTTTCAAGATGCTGAATTTATTATTTACGTTTGTCTCCACTGTAATGTGGGATTTGGAAATTTATGGAAATGATGAGTGTGATATTATGAAGATAAACCTTTCTGAAGAAGAGGTGCTGAAGCAATCTGAGACAACCCAAGCTAACGAAGTTAAAAGCATCCAGGAGTTAAACTTCAGATCAGAGGGACTGGCAAGCGCCTGCAATGCCAGTTTGAAGAATCAGGGTGTTTCCCATGACTGAAGAGTTTTCCTGTCCCAAATGTGAGTCAGAAATGACAGAAGGCAACACCAACCCCAGGGTTGAGGGTGCTCACTGTGTGCAACCACAGATGTGGGGGTGCAAGGTCAGGCCAGCTGGGCTGCAGCTCTCTCTCCTCAAACCTGCAAAGAAGTCCTAGCAAATTAAGGAAGTGGGAAGTGTCAGCGGGTTTTCAAAATGCTTTTGACAGAGCTCCTCATAGCAGAGGAATGGGTCAGATGACAAACCGTGGATCAGTACGTTGACTTATAAATGGATTAAGCGGTAGAAAACAAATAATCTCGGTAAAGTCCTGCCTGACGATGGTAAATGCTAAACCTCTGGTGACTTAAAGGTTAACTCCCATGTCTTCCCATTTCTATTACAACATCTGTTTGCTCATTGGGAGGTTTTTATGAAGAGGCTGCCTGAAGAAGAGAAGGAACACTTGCCTTCAGGAAAGCTGGGTTCTCCTTGACTCTGCCACCCCCAAGAAGACAGCGCTAGGCTGAACGGCCGTGCCAAAGTTCATGCTGACACATTATCTATTTTAATTTCTTACTATTGGGGACGTTATTTCACACTGTGCTGGCTGTGATTTTCTCTCTGCTGTGTCATCCTGCCACCTCGGAGCCTGGTCTGGAAAGCGCAGCAGGCGAACTGCAGAATGCCCTGGGTTCAGTGCTGTTCCTCGGACAATTTTTCACAGTGATTTAGAGAGGAGTGACAACGTGTCACTGAAGTTTATGCACGCTGCTAAGACTGAAGGGCAGTGTAAATTATGGAGTATGGCGAGCGATTTCAGTAGCTCACATGTACACACCCCAGGCACATGAGATGTCATCTGAAGAATGCGACGTAACACGCACGTCAGTGAAATAACAGCTCCTTGACGTGAAATGGCATTCTCTTCCCTTGGTGGTTTCAGGAAAATTCAGTGTAGCCTGCAGAAGGCATCGGCATCTCTCCCACCTTTCCCTAGATGCAGGTAGCGACACTTCAGCAAACACAGTTGCATGAGCCATGCTTAGACAGACCGACTGACACACTGCAGGGAGTTCCAGGACTCTGGATTCGGCAGACTGTACCCACTCTGTGAAGATCATGGTCTAGGGGTTAGGGAGATTTTGGGATGAGGGCTGGACTTGATGATCCTGGAGGTCCTTTGTGGCCACAATGATTCTATGATTCCAAGCAAGTGCTCTGATTTGGGTTTTGTCCTGTTTGCTATAGCTGGAGCAGCTGCTGAACTGATCCTGGGGCAGCTGATGGAAACAGAGGCACCGGTGTCATTGGGTGTGGTGTGGTATGGTGAAAGCATGAAGAGAAATGGGTCTTATCCAGTAAAACACACTTATGTCCATTCTCACTGCTCATACAGGCTACTTGTGCCCAGCCTTTATTGGGGGGGGGGGGGGGGGGGGGGGGGGGGGGGGGGGGGGGGGGGGGGGGGG
>JAOXOE010000256.1:49106827-49118133 GCA_028565055.1 Phoeniculus purpureus
GGCTGACACAAAGGTCTGGGAGTGAAGTGTGCATAACAATTGTCCATGAAAAAACATCTCTGTGAATAGGTGTCGGAGGGCTCACAGGGCTCCAGAAATTCCTGGTTCTTAGCTACCGGACTCACCACTTTTTCTTCACAGGCTGACCCCACTGCCTGACTCCTTTGTCCCCTTTCCCACCTCACCAACCTGCGGCTCTTCCCTGGACTTATAGCACTGCCCCTTGCTCAAATGCAGAGGTTCTGCCCCATAGCAGATACCCGTGAGCCTCCACAAAGGGAAGCACTGAGCAGGCAGAGCACCTTCTTGTGAGACATAAGGCTGGGGCAAAGGTGCCTCTTTACCAAACTCCTGAGGCTGAGAGTCCAATCTCTTAATTCCTCTCCTTCCTTTGTACCAGTCTTGTCTGATTTCATCTAGTTCAGGAAGCCTAAACTGGCAGAAAACTAATACTGCAAAGAATTGTGCAGCCCCTTCAGCTCCTGAACTTGCTTTCTGCAAGGTCAAAGAAGCATCGGTGCCTGCCTGAGGGGCAAGTGGCAGGGGAGAGATGGGAAAATACAGCCAGAGGTAAGGATGGGATGGCAGCAGTGTCTGTGAGTTCTGCAAGCACAAGCATTCTCAAGCACCAGGCTGCTTGCTGCCATCAAAACTGAGGCACCTGTGCAGCAATGACAGCCTTAGGTTGCAAAGGCAAAGGTTTGAGGTGAAAACCCACAGAGTATGGACACAATTTGTTTAGGAGGCACCTCTCTGTTTAGGAGCTCAATGTCACACCTTTAGGTCCCTTTGACGTTTTTTGGATCTCCTCTACCTTCTGGTATTGCTACGTTCCAAGCTCCAGATTGAAAGAACCATGTTGTGATATGCACAGAAGAAGCCCACTCAGTGTGGAGAGCACAGAGAGGATCATTGCTTGGCTGAAATGAAGCCAGGGTCACTCTGCAATGATGCTCAAGGTGATCAAAGGATGATTTGAAAACACTGCTTTCATTCTTGCCCAGAAGAGCAGAAAGCCTTGAGTAAGCTGGGAAGGAGAGGAAGTCTCACAGCTACTGCATGTTTTCACAGAGTAGTTGAAGTGAAGCTCCTGCTGCTTCATGAGGAAATGCTGGAAGGGCAGAAAGAAACTGGCACCACTGCCACCTTCCGTGAACCTCTGCAGTGTTCCCTCACTGCCCTCTCCTTTGCAATAGTGGGAGGAGCATGGCCAGGCAGCATCCCCTGCGTGCAGGCAGACCTCTCTGGTGCTGAGGCGAGACACAGACACACAGAGAAACCCATGCAAACCTCCTAGAAGGATAGAAAGTAGGAGCCACTGCCCTGTGCCAGCCAAAGGAATCCACCCAAAGCAATCATTTTGCAAGTGGGGAGTGGGAAAGTATTAACTGCTTCAGTTAGGGAGGACTCAAGGGGAAGGGAGTGGTAGCTTGGGTTTTTCTCATCTAGACAATTAGCTCTGATCCTCAGGGCAGTAGGTGTTAGGCCAAGGCTAGAAAACTTTCCCCAAACTAGCACAGCACAAAGCTTCCACACACTGTGTGCTCAGCCCCAAGAACTTCCTGGTAACTCAGGTTATTGAGGCAGAATGTTGATGAGGATCCAAGAAAGTATCATAAACTCTTTTAAGCATAAACAGTCTTTGCAACTGTGTGAGTTAAGCAAACGGATACAAGGGAAATCAACCCTCATGCTTCAGGGCACAAACTGCTCTCTTGTGAGTCAGGATCAACCTTTTTTTCCTCTACGCAGAGCACCTCATAATTAGCTGGGTGCTTGCTGTGGTTTTGATTTGCTCTGAAGCATCAGTTACTGTCCGCTGCCAGAGGCGGGATGCTGGACTAGATAGACCCGTGATGTGTTTCTGTAGGGCAACCCTTTTGTTCCAACCTTGGCAAAGCTTTGTGGGAAAGCTTTGGCCATTCAAGTCTCGAGCAGCTCCTGGTCTTGCGGAACACTGGCCCCTCATTTCCATAAGCACTAAAGTCACTCTGAATTGCTGCCGAAATAAAAAGGCAAAGTTGCGTGAAGGGTTATTTATCTGCACGGCGCAGGCAGCAGTTATTTACTGAAGGCAAGGATGCTGTTGGAGCTGCATGGGTCACTTCTGCTAGCAGGAAATTAATTATCTTCTGTATTCCATTTCAGCTGCAAAAGAGTCACCCAACTCAAGGAAGGTTTTGTATTTTGAAAAATGCAGATTGGACTAGATGATCTTTTGAGGTCCTTTCCGATCCCTAATGTTCTGTGATTCTGTGATCCTGCAAGCGTGTGCTCACACACACACACACACACACACACACACACAGGTAGGCACGTATGCATACAAATATCAGATGGTCCAAAACAAGGGCTCAAATTACTAGCATTTCCTTAGAAATTAAAGGCAGGCAAGGACCAGTACTGCAGGTGACAGAGCATGCACTAACAAAGTCTGCCTCTCCACACTGCCTCTTTGATGTACCTCATCTTTGCCCTGAAGGAATTTCATTATCCTATGGTGAGCCAGTAATGAAATCTGTGCTCAGAATCAAGCCTTCATAGAAAATGATATCTCGACTCTTTGTTCTGTACAGACTAGCTGTGTGTGGTAGGAATATGTTTCTATTTGTGTGTGATCTGAGTGCACTTTGAATACTGATCTCCAGATAAAAAGGATAGAGATCTAATTTGACAAAATATTAAATTCCCCTATCTTGCTTTATCTAGCAAAATTCTGATGCTTGTTATTGTGATGAACATTCGGGACGAGACTTGTAGTGTTCAGCATGTGTGAGAAAAAGCTCTCTGTGGAGACCCGAATGGAGTGTCAAAGACCTTGATTTATAAAGAGTGCAGAAGGCTCTTAAGTACTATTTTTAGAACAATGCCACAACAGATTTACACACAGAGAAAACCCCTCCTCTACAGCCACTTAGGAGCAAAGTAGCATTTCACTGCATAATAATGAGGAATTAATTGCTCTTTGTCATCACTTTTAATGCAAATTGCCACAGAACATTTGCCCAATGTGCATTTTACCTTTTAACAAAGAAAGCAGTCATGACAAACTAGACCAAATTTCATAAGCTGAAGACAAAAGTAGGCTGTGCTGTACACAGATTGCAGCTAGCAAGTCTATTGCTTTGAGGAACTAACAACTTTCCATGGAAGTCTATCAGCAATTTGAAAAAGGCTTCTTGGCCTGCGTGGCCAGTTAAATTCAGTTCAGTTCAATTATTAGATTACTGCAATTTATTCTTATCGACTTTGCTTGTCATTCTTTACTGTCCTTGTTTATTTTATCCTTTTTTAATGTTTACTCTTCCTTTGTTTTCTGGGATAAGCACCAGATATCACTAAGTTTTCATTTCCTCGCCTACTGCTTTCAAACTTTCACTTGAAGAACTTGTGTTACTGAACTTTACCAGTTGTATGAAAATGTTTTGTTTAACTTAAATTTAAATACAGAGTCATATTACCCACCTTATGTTTCAGTTATGTTTTCACAACACTTACATTTAGACTAAATCAACAATTCTAGAGGTCCCTTCCAATCCCTAATGATTCTATGATTCTGGTTCTATGATTCTAGGTGATCCTGCTGTGGTTGGGGGGGATTGGACTAGATGGTCTTTTGAGGTGCCTTCCAATCCTTAATGTTCAGTGATTCTTCAGAAAAAACAAGAACAGCAACAGCTACAGAGCAGCTTTTCCTTTCAGCATAAGAAAGAGAAATACACAATAAATCATCTTCATTCCTCATGAAGCTTCGATTTTTTTAGTCATTCTGCAACTGACACTGCAAATCTGATGCAAAAATTACCGTGATGGCAGAGCAGGTCGCAATGTAGCTGTCGTAATGGGTTGCATTGTGTCAAAACGTTTTCTCCAGAAGCATCTCAACGTGTTTCCTTTTTCCTGAGAAACAGAAGGCAGCTATCACTGCACAAGGAGTTTCTCCCTTGCATGGGCAACGAATTCATTCACTGAACTAGTGGGTCTTTTCAATCTCTAGTTTCTACCAACTTCAAACATAATAGCGAGTTCCAACAGAGTCCCTTTTCTATTCATATGCTATTCACAGCAAAGCTTTGTAGTTCACAACTTCAAGTTAACACACCAAAGAGCAGTTTTAAATCACCCCAGCAATCAGAGGTCACAATTATTTGCCACGCAAAAAAAATAGTAATAATCACACACACTCGTCACAAGCCAATGTGCTCTGTTTCCACCTCTGTGATGGAAAAATAGCAGACTCGACCTCTGTCTTCAGTGCTAACACTTCAGCAACTACATATAATCAACTACATATTAATCAAAAAAATACATCAATGAGGCTTGTCAATCCTGCATGGAAAGAGCCATCTTCAGTCTACAGAAATAGGTCTTCTCACCTAGTCCTTGCTTAAAGTGAAAGACCATCCTGCAGTCTCTTTGAAAAAAACCACAAGCAATGAATGCAATTAGTAAAATAATCAAATCATTGTAAGTTATGTGAATGGAAATCAATGCATTCTTTGGGTTCCCAAGTTCTTTAGGTAGAATTGGAGCTAAAAGCAAACTGAACTGCCCCTGCAAAAGCCAAAGCCTTCAGCATCGTACAGAAGCACTCCAACCCCCTCTCAGAACTGCACAGTGTCAGGAAGTTAGCCTGGAATAACAAGTCCAAAATACTCCAACACCATCAGAGGCAGTAGCAGCTACCACATCAGTACAGCCACTGTGTGCCTGCTGAGAGTCAGCACATCTGCATCATAAGAAATCCCTCCTCAGTTGAAGCAGGAACACATTTGGACAAGTAAGCCTCCTCATGCAGAGGCAAAGGGAACATGATGCTGCTGTGAGAGCAGCTTGGTGCTGAGGACCAAGGGAGAGGTCACCAGAAGATGTCTAGGATGAATTGTTCCGTCACCTTTCCTGGGGTGGAGGTGAGGCTGATGGTTCTACAGTTATCTGGGTCCTCCTTCTCACCCTTTTTGAAGATTGGAGTGACATTTGCTATCCTCCAGTCCCTAGGAACCTCTCCTGATCCCCATGACTTAGCCAAGATGATGTAGAGTGGCTTAGCAATTACTTCCACTGTCTCCCTGAGCATGCGCAGGTGCATCCCATCAGGGCCCATGGGTTTGTGTACATCCAGTTTGCTCAGCTTCTCACTAACCAAGTCCTCATCAACAAGACAAGCTCGTCTCTTGTTTCAACTGCCTCTGAAGCCTCAGCAGTCTGGGGCTTGATAGCAGGACAGCTCCCAGAAGAATAGACAGAGGCAAAGAAGGTGTTCAGTCTCTCTGCTTTCTCCTTAGAAATACTCATTTTTCCCCGGGGTTGGGTTGTTTCTTACACATTTCTCTTCCTTCCCAAAACCATGACTTTGAATTGTATCTTGACAGATGACTGATGTCCTGTGACACGTCAGACCTGGGACCTAGACTGCTCAGAAATATCTCCATGTTCTTGAATGAGAACATCTCCCACCTGATTTTTACTGCCAAGAGCATAAACATCAGTTTATCACATCTGGATTAACCTCTGTGTGCCCTCCTTGGTGGCCAGTCCCAGATGTTTTCCCTCCATCAGCAGCACTGAAGAGAATGGAGCTCTTTTCCAGCCCTCTTTCATTAATTTGCAAGAGGATGGTCTTGCCAAGGCAGATGCTTTCTCCACACTCTCATGGTCTGCTGCAGATCTTTTTGCTTTTCTGGAGAACCATAAAGACAGAGGGTTGTGGGGAAAAAAAAGAAAGGATTACAAGGCTTTCAAACAAGCTGAGCTAAAACAAGGTTGAGCTTTGTCCACAATTGCCCTCAAACGACTTTGGAGCTGATTTGCCTGCGCTGATTCTTAGTGATAGGGGAATATGAACTGAGGTTTAAATATGTCATTGTGGATATCTTTGCTTTTGGAGGCAGACTCTGGGATCATCCTGACCTGCAGAATCAGGGAATTTGCCAGATTTGACCTTTAGAATGCTAAAAAATAGCTTTACATTATATTTGAAAATACAATTCTAAATGCAAATTCAAAACTGCTACTCATAAACTCTAAATAATAATCGACATACAAAGTAATAAAACCCCCAAACTGAAAGCAATAATAGATCTGATGAAGGTCTCAGAAAGCAGCACTGATTTAAAGAGAAAAGGGGCAAGAGCAAAGCCTTAACCTCTCTGGCTATGGAGTTGCTGTGCACTGTATTTGGACTGTCTTTCATGGCACTACAATACACCAGAAGGCTGTTAGGATTGTGTTTGCTCTGGGGCTGACAAATTTTGACCTGTAGAACCAATGGAAAGAATAATCTTTAAGCTGAGTCTCCTTCTCTGGAGACGTTTAAAGCCCTCCTGGATATGTTCCTGTGCAACTTGATCTCGGTGATCCTGGTATGGCAGGGGAATTGGACTAGATGATCCTTCGAGGTCGCTTCCAATCCCTAACATTCTGTGATTTATCCTATCTGTCTGGCATAGGCGTTGCAATTACTCTTCCCAAATTACTATCCACCAAACCAAAGCCCAGCAACCGCAGCAAGCAGATCCAGACAGTTTACTTCTCTTTCTTTGAAGAAGATAAAAGCAGAGAAGACCCTGCCTTTTGACTTTGGGACCACAGAACATGTTTCAGACACAACGTGCAAACCTTAATGATTCCTGACCCTTGATTTCTTGACCTACAAAGTCAACAGCTCCTTAAATTCCCTTTCTATTATGTTATCTGCATCTGGATTTTTAAAGGTCAGTGCCTGCTAGGTTTTTTTTCTGCCTTGCTTCCTGACGCTGTAATTTCAGTCCCGGCAACAAGGCTTTGTTAATACTTCAATATATTTCACATATTATATCTCAGCAGTGTCTCAATATATCGTGCCGGAGATCTGATGCTGTGTGCATGGCAAATGTTCCTTTGTGAAGCTTTTGATGTGATGTCAAGCCACGCTGCAGAGACATTGCACTGTGGATCTTTGATATCACACACCACGACAATGCCTCCTTCACAGCCATCACAGCCACTGACTCAGGGCTTGCTGTTCGTGCTGTCAGTGCTCCTGGAAACGTACCTGGGGTGTGTTAGAATCCGTATTGCGCAAAGACATACGGTGCCTGCAGTACAATCATTAATCAACTGTGAATTTCTTAATCACTGCAAAGAAAATGATGCAATCGCATGAATTGTACCTGCACAGCCCAGGAGAATATGTCTCTAATTACCAATAATGACTTAGATCTGTATGTGGGACCCAGGCTTATCCAGGAAAGCTCATCTTTTCCATCTAAATGCTACAGGGTACAATCAGAAGGAAATTACAATTTCCTCAATTAAAACCCGCAAGATTTGTCCTTATTTTTCCTTTTTCACTCCTCCGTTACCATTACGAAGATCAAGTTGCACAGGTTGGACTCGATGCTCTTGAAAGTCTCTTCCAGCCAAAACTATTCTATGGCTTTAAGACTCTTGACTTGGAGTCAGCGTGACTGAAACTGAGGCTGTGACAACACTTGTTCTGTGCAGAACTTTCATCTCTTCCCGCAGCACTTGAAATCAGGAATTACCTATCACCAGGAAAAGGCAATTTGCTGTTACAAAGACGTGATTGAAGCACCTTGCAATACACAGAGCTCTCCAACAAGTGGCACTATTAAGACTATTCCAAGTTATGAGACCAATATGCAAATGAGATCTCAGGAAGGGATGTTGGGACGTGCTTTACAATATTGGATTCCATTTAAAATATTTCAAATTTACATATGAAACATGATTGAAACAGATACTCATAATTCAGAGAGCCTGCAAAGTTCTGTGCTAGCCATCAAGAAAGCGCTGAAAAGTAGGTCAACTGCCATAGCTCTGCCAGACCGTCCCCGCTGAAGGGATGAAGTCATGGCAGCATGGAGAAACCACCTAATTAAGACGTTAGTGAAGGTAATGTGGAAACAGGCAATCCAGCCATAGAGCTGAGCTAAAGCCAGGCGCTGAATGTGTGGATGTGGCCTTTTCTCAGGGATAGTGTTGCCACAGTCACAGCAAGTTATCCCTCGAGTATTCGTGGGTGTCGTTGCTGAGATGGACAATCGACACAGAGTACAAGTTGATGTGCAAGCAGTAGTAGTTTATTGAGCACAGCTCATTCTTTTTATACCCTTTCTGCACACGTGTCCTTATTTAATTGGTACAACACATATATAAACAAGTGGTCATTGGTGTTCAGCTACATACACCCATTGTTCCATCTCTATGCCAAGTTCCTCCTAGCACAGTCAGTTGTTTACATTCTCTGGATATCTCTGACTCCTTGTTCTCAAGGGTACATTTTAATCTGGCCAAGGTCAAACTCTTCTGCCTCAGTCAAAGGGTCTACGGACCCGCCATAGTCCCCAATACATGGGACAACTTCTACATTCTAGCTCTCTGTAGTTATTCCTACCTTATTTTGTTGTCATTGCTTCACAAATTGCAGATCATTTTGAAAGACCATAAATGACAATTCTTCACAGAATCACACAATCACAAAACATTAGACATTAGAAGGGACCTCGAAAGATCATCTAGTCCAATCCCCCTGCCACAGCAGGATCCCTTAGATCAAGTTGAACAGAAACATACCCAGGTGGGTTTTGAACATCTCCAGAGAAGGAGACTCCACAACCTCCCTGGTCAGCCCATTTCAGAGCTCTGTCACCCTCAGCATGAACAAGTTCCTTCTCATATTGATGTGGAACCTCTTATGTTCCAGCTTACACCCGTAATGATTCATCCTTTTCTGCAGTGTATATCTGGTTGTACTTGAAGAAGGGTCCAGAAACAGTCACATATAAAAAAACTGAGGTGTGGAGAAGGCTGACTGCAATGGAAACAAGATCAGACTGGACTTAATGCTGGAACACAAGTGGTTTGGGAATGAATTGGGAAGCCAATGCGTTAAAATGTAAAATGCACTATATAAAATGGCATTTTTAAACAGTAGGTTTCATTCCATTAGTGTCTTTGAAAATCAACTCTTGGTTTTTCCCCAGTTTCCTAGTGTTACAGACACCTAAAAACCACCATGAAATCATGATCTGAAAGACATGCAGGGATCTGAACTCTGTTTTCCATCATTAACAGCATTTGGGTAGCAAAAACTGTGCAGAGCTGCTTGGTGAGCTCCAAAAGCCTGTGGGTTCAGTCCTGGGTTTAACTGCATCTTCCTCCACTCTATGCTGATATCAGTCCTGCCCAAGTGTGATCTGGTTCTCCTCAAAGTTGCTCCAAATTTTACCATAGGGCAAACAGAATAATAACATCTAAAAGGGACCTTCTCACTTTACACTTCCTTTAAGCCAAATCATAGAATCACAGAATCATCATGACAGGAAAGGACCTTCAGGATCGTCAAGTCCAGCTCCCATCCCAGCATCTCCCTAACCCCTAAACCATGGTCTCCAGTGCTAGATCTACTCGTTTTTTAAACACCTCCAGGGATGGGGACTTCACCACCTCCCTGGGCGACCTGTTCCAGGGCCCAACCACTCTCTCAGGAAAGAACTTCTTCCCAATATGCAATCTAAACCTCCCCGGCTGCAACTTCAGGCCATTTCTCCTCATCCTATCATTAGTAATTTGGGAGAAGAGACCAGCACCAGCCTCACTACAACCTCCTTTTAGGTAGCTGTAGAGAGCAATCATTTTTGTTAGGACTGAATCTCCACCCCAAGAGAGACCTTCAATATTGCAGGGAGCAGTAGTTTGTTGTCTTTTACCGTTTCTCCACAGAAGTTTTGGAGATATCGGGGAAAACTGCCTTTGTGTGTCTTTTCCTCTCATTAGCTCTACATTTATGCCCCCTAATGCCTCTCTCAGCTCTGTGACTAGCATTTCCTTTTTATTTCATGCAACAGCAACACTGATGCTCTGCACATTCGATATTTTCCCCTCCACTCTTCGTTTTGGGAATCTACCAACGATCCCAAGTGCCTTATTTGGGAGGGAGCTTCTGTTTTTTATATTAGGTATGTTTTCCATTCACTCAGATTAATAAGGTGCAAGGATTTAGTTCATAACTGGAGTCTGTTTCCCCCGTGCTGGTTCATTCACCCATGATTTCCACTCCTAAACTCAATGAAATAAAATTCTGTGGAAGTAACCACTGATTAAGGACAATTAAAAAAACTAATCAAATTACCTTGGCAGCTCCAAAATGCCCAGACATTCTATCTCTTTGGACACAGAAAAAATGGAAGAGCCATGCCCTTACCAATATCACAGCCACACAGCCCAAACGTTGCTATGATTGATCCCGAAGATGCCCCATAAACCCTAGACGCAGTTTTCAGCATGTCAGGAGAATAGTCCTTCAAGGCAGTCATCACTCCAGCTTCATATATGATCAGGGAACTGCAGCCTCTAAACAGCAAGGAGAAAGGTTTTGTCTCCTTTCTATTGATCAGCATCCTCTTGGCTCACACCAAAAGCAGCTGCCTAGGACTCTGTCAGAGTTTTTCTCTGCAGCCAGCTAGTACTCAGCTGTGCTTCTTCCCAACCTGCTTCTGTTTCAGACGATACTCTTGCTGTTTTATATCTCCCTGACACAGGTCTCTAAACAAAATGTCCAAAGCACTGGGCAGAAGTGGATGATGTGATCCCTTAATACCCAGGGCCAGTCATTAACATAAAATCACGGTGCTGCAATCCCTTTTGAAGGTGTGTGCTAAGCTCTAAAATCCCCATGCAATGTGGAGGGCCCAGGCTTGGGAAGCAGCCCAGTGGAGGTCAGCAGTGCCTTAGAGCTGAGTCCTCCAGAGAGAACAGTGGCTTCCCCAAGCTGATGGACTGCTGTAGTGGTATCCTCAGCTCCCAGCCTTAGTTCCCAGCCTCTCAGGAGGCAGGAATCAACCAATATTCCCTGGTGCACAAGGGTCTTGCAAGATGCTGCTCACAGCTGTCTTGCCCCACATATGACAGGTTACCAAATCCCATCGCAGGGAGTGGAGAAGCTGACTTGATTATTAAAGAAATCACTGCTCAAGCTGTTCTCCCAGTTTCACAATTTCAGGGGCTGAGTTTGCTTACCAAAGGATAAAAATAGAGTCTTAACATCCCTCCTAAAACATCTGAGGTTTCAGTAGCGTGACAGGTCAATAATGAAGTAAACAGGAAGGGAAAAAGTAATAGAATCATAAAATTATTGAATCATTAGGGATTGGAAGATCATCTAGTCCAATCCCCCTGCCACAGCAGGATCACCTCGACCAAGTCTCACAGGAACACATCCAGGTGGGTCTTAAACGTCTCCAGTGAAGGAGACTCCACAACTCCCCTGGGCAGCCCCTTCCAGTGCTCTGTCACCCTCACTG
>JAOXOE010000256.1:49118233-49128710 GCA_028565055.1 Phoeniculus purpureus
CTGGGTTGGGGTTTTGGGGTTTTTATTTTTTTCATTTTGGGGGGGGGGAGGAGGAGGAGGAGGAGGGCGCAGGTTTCTGACCGCAGAGAAATATTAATAACAATTCCCGAAATAACAGCAGCGGCTGCAACAACAACACCTCCTCCCCTCCCCAAACCACCTCAGCCGTAACAACCTTTTCCTCCCCCACCCCACCCCGCTTCTTCCCCCTCTCCGCCCCACGGCCACCCCCCGCCTTCCCCCCAAGACTGCAGCGACAAGGGGCGACCCCCGAAAGTTGCGCGGAGGCGAGAGGTGAGTGGCGCCTGGCCCGCGGCTCCGCAGCCCGACGGTCATGGGGAGAGAGGGGTAGGGGGCGGCGAAGTTTAGGGGAAGAAGGGCGGGGGGCAGCGCGGTTCCCCCCGCGCTCCCCGAGCAGCTGTTGCGCGGGGTGGGGGTGGGAAACACGCACGTTGCGTAACGGGGAGCGCGGGTGTCCGTGTGTCCCGGTGCCCGGCTGCGCGGCCCCGGGGCAGCCCCCCGCCGAGGCCACCTGCAGCGGCTCGGGGCAAGTAGGCAGCGCTCGGCGGCCGTGGCCGACGGGCTCGGTGTGTGGAGGGTGACGGGAACTCCGGGAACAGTCCTGGCATCGCTGGAGCGCGGCGGCGCGGAGCCGCTGCTGGTCGTGAAAGAGGCGAAGTGCGAAGTGATGCCGCTCGCTCCTTTTGTGGAGCGAACGGGCTGTTTGTGGGATGCCGGGGGGACCCTGCTCCAGCCCCTGCTCTCGCCTTGGGATCCCACCGTGTTCTCGTTGCGTAGCCCAAGCCCCGGCAGCTCCGGAGCGAACGCGTTTCTTGTTATTTAGTAGTAAACGTGAGGCAGAGAGGTGACATCTTGTTCGAGATCCTCGCCAGGCTGGTGCTGGGAAGATGGGGGGCACTGGCGCTGCTTGTGTCGGGCGCCCGGGAGGGAAACCCTTGGCAAAGACTTGGGAACTGCCGCTCGAGTTGGGCTTATTAATGTAATTGTGGCTTTCCGAGGCTCCAGTCGTTTGGTGTTTGGGGTTGTTTTTCTCTCTGACTGGGAATTGCCTGGGATTCTGCCGTAGATGGTGGAATGCCGAGCAGTTTGAAGAGGGGGTGGTGCTTGGGTAAACGGACTTCTTCATCAGGTAGGTAAATACTGACATTCGAGATAATTGCGTTCGACGAGATGGATTGGAAAAACCGATAAGGCTGTGTGTTGAGCCGTTGTCTGTGGGGCTCTTGTAGCAACAGCCTTAAACGGGGGTTCTCAGTGCCTTTACATCTGACAGATGGAAATAAAATTCCACTTCACGTGTGGGCTTCTTCCTGTAAAAGCCTGTGCTGCCTTTTGTATCCACCCGCTTGCCCCTGGTCACTGGGAGCTGGGCACTTGTGCAGCAATATGGGTTGACATTGTGCTGCCCTGTGGTGTGGGGAGCCTGTGCCTTAAGCATCGCTATTCTGAAGGTGCTCTGCAAGAAGTGAAAGCGAACTGTGGCTACCTGGAAAAGTAGGGGACTGAAAAATCAGGGCCACAGCTCTAGTTTCCTTGTCAATTTCCTTTGTGGAGCTGGACGAGCTGTTCAGACAAACTAACCCCCGTGCACTGATCTGTCAAGGGGGCAAGATTTTGGAAATAGGGTGATTGTCAGTGGATTTAGAGATCTCTTGCCAAAATGCTCCCCAGAAGCAGAGTGTGTGTTTCTGGGTGATGCTGGGCAGCTCTGCTATGTAATTGGTAATTAAACAACTAGTATTTTTGCTAAACTTTTACAACTATGAGGATTGAGTGGGAAAGGTACACACACAGAAGGTGCACGGCTGATACACGTGCTGTCAGCTCCCAACTGGTTAATCATCAGCAAAATCATCTGTTCATGCCCAGATATCTCACCCTGGGAAAGAGTGCGAGGACGGGTATTTCTATCCTGACCAGGAGGCACATCTTGAACCAGGGTACTACTGTCATGTACCCTGGCAGGGTGAGCTGCTGGTGTAGGTGGGGCACCCTCCACTCCTTCCCTCTTTGCCTTCTGTTGGTCATTTCTCTGCAAGAAGACATTGGGTGTTCATTCTTTTGTGCTGGGCATGAGGGAAAGTTAGAGAGGGCACCCGAGCTGCTGGCTGAGAATAACACTTCAAATCTCAATAAGTAGGCGCTGGCACGATGCTGCTAATAGGAGGTCCTGCTAAATCTCTGATGCTACCTACAGAATGCCTCGGAGACTCATTGAAATTAATGAGTTTAATAAAATCCCGGCACTGTTTTGCAGTCTCGCACGGTTCTTTCCGCGAGCATGTAATTAATGACAAAGAGAGCTGAAAATAAAGCTCTGCGTAGATGATGCGTGTTGTGGAATATGTGACACAGGTTGCTCACCTGTGCTTATTTTAAAACTTTGATCATTTGACTTTCTTTTCTAAAGTGCAATAGCTGTTTTCCTTAATGAGGCCGCACTGTGATTGCCAATTTGTTAATCTCTTAAAGCTTTCTCAAAAATACTACCAGAGGTGAAAAAAAAAAAATCAGCAATCACTTTTTAAAATTGAAAAATTCAAGGAGAATAAAAGGAAATGTTTTCTCATTGTGTGCCAGCGGTATTCTTTGTTGTTAGGCGCTCATGTACACAGAGATAAAGAGGAGACCTCTCAGAGCCACAAAGATGATGAAGGGAGTGGAACATCTCCCTGATGATGAAAAGTTGGGGGAGCTGAGTCTCTTTAGCTTGGAGAAAAGGAGACTGAGGGATGACCTCATTAATGTCTATAAATATGTGAATGGTGGGTGTCAGGAGGATGGAGCTAGGCTCTGCTGAGTGTCATCTAATGATAGGATGAGGGGCAATGGGTGTGAGCTGGAACATAGGAAGCTTCACATCAATATGAGAAGGAACTTCTTCACAGTGAGGTTGACAGAGCACTGGAACAGGCTGCCCAGAGTAGTTGTGGAGTCTCTTCCTCTGGAGACGTTTAAAACCCACCTGGATGTGATCCGTGGCAGGGGATTGGACTACATGATCTTTCCAGGTCCCTTCCAATCCCTAATGTTCTGTGATCCTGTGAGTGTAGCTGAGAGACGTTTATGGCGCTAAGCTGAAAAATGAGATGCGTACCTGTAGTACACGCGAGGCAATCATTTGGGTAATAATGACATTTTTATGTAATAAACCGTTGGTTTTATTTTATAGCACTTGCTGTGCAATGTGAGCAGAATCTCCAGTGATGTTAATTTTGGTAGTATGAGCATGGTTTATGTATTCAAATCAAAAGGTATGAGCCTTTTTACTGGAAGGAATGCTTTCTGAATGGCTTCTCCATTTACAAGTTGCATGAACATACCCGTAGTGTGGAGCAGATCTGGCTTGGGTTCGAAGGCACGCATGCTTCTGTCTGTCACCTCGGGGTCTGAATTTCCAGCTCTGCTCATTTTAGGTGTGATGGTCCTGTGTTAGTGGTTTCTGGGTTCAACTGTGTTAAGGGAAATACATCAGTCATTCCACTGAAGTGTTGAAGAAAATTTGGATTTAAACATAAAGACTTCTCTAAGTGTGAGCTAGTCCTGCTGCTTTCACTGTTCCTGCTGACCGCAGAAGAACGTGACAGTCATGATAGTGCAGTTCCTTGCTGATGTTTGAGTAGGTGCCTAAATGATTTTATTGTAGTAGCCAAATTGATTGTAGATTTCTACCTCCAGTAGCTCCCTAAAGGTTTTTCAGAGTAGCGCTCAAGCTGCTTATTCAGCTCTTTCAAAAAATGGTCATCGTTCCTTTAAATTCAGCCAACAGACATGAACCTTGGCAGCTGCCTGAATGTTACACATTCATTTGAAGCTTGCATCCAGAAGATGTAAAATGTATGAATACAGCCAGCTGAGTTGCAGTGTGTTTGTTTTGCTTTTCAGTTAGGCAGAAGCGCCTCTGTAGTGGACTGAAAAGAGCATTTCTTACCGTGCCCCTCCTTCTCTCAGAAGTTTAAAATCCCCCTGGCCGTGCTCCTGTGCGACTTGATCTAGGTGATCCTGCTCTGGCAGGGGGATTTGACTAGATGATCTTTTGAGGTCCCTTCCAATCCCTAGTGTTCTGTGATTCTTGGACTATGAATGACAGTTTTAAAGCAGGCAAGCAGTGGATGCATGCAAATGCTTTTGTGGCCAGTGATGGAGTTACTCTAGTAACTCCTGAGTTACTAGAACTGATAGTACTGATCAAAGAGCAACTATGTGTTCAGAACGGGTATATAAAAAGGAACGAAGGAATAAGTTTGGGAAAACTATTCTGAAAGTTTTCATGCACAGCAGAACTTAAATCCATCAAAAATCTGGCTCAGAAGACTCCTCTGCTTGATTGTATTGATCCATGTGAAGAAAGAGCCACAGCAACAGCCTGAGGAACACCAGCTGTGCTGCACCAGCATCTCAGCAGATCAATAGATGTGTCAACATTTGGCTTAAACCAGGTTGCCTGCAGAAGCTCCTAATGCAGCAGGGGCTGAATTGCAGCTCCTGATGGGTGAGGGAGCTGCCAGGCATGTAGCACCCTCTGCAGTCTCCTGTGCTTCTGCTTCCCCTTTGCCATTTCCACCTGCTTGGTGCAGACCTGCTCCAGATTCAGTGCCTCGCAGGAAGAAGAGGTGGTAGCAATGGTGGTGGCTGCAGGGGCAAGGGGCACTGGGAGTCTGATGAACACCGTTGTTGTCATCTTCTCAGTGAGAACTGTGACCTAAAGGGTCAAACCCTCCCAGACTTATTCCCAAGACGTATAATTTGCATACAACTTCCTTTGCTGTTGTATCAACTCAGCAGATGTTTGAAAAGCTGTTAGGAATAAGAAACCTGGAAATATCGAGTTCACCCCCAGTAGGTGTTGAAATGGAAGCTGGAAGCTTGTTTTCTTGCTGTTGAGCTTTGAAAACACTCAGCCAGACTGTGATGGGTAGATGAGTTTTGGTGTGTGGCTTCAAAAGGAGTCTCCCCGCTCAGAAGACAGGAACTGTTTACTGCTTGTCACCATGTTGGGCTTCTGGGCTGTGGAACAGCAATCTTGTTGTTTCTGCGAGGAGGAAAAGCAGTTATGTCTTTTTAAATAAACAAAATGACCCTTGAGACTTAATCACAGCTACTTATTATAGCTGCCATCCACTGAGGACTTGGGGTTTTCTTTATTAGTGATCCCTTTGAACGTAAGCTAGGAAAACAGGAACTGTAGGTGTGGAGGTGTTTCTTTCCCCAATTTGCATGCAGCCTGTTTTTTGTTTAGTGGGTAGGTGTGTTCAGTGTATGTGAGAGCAATTGAACATGTCAGCAGTTTCCTACATGCTGCTCTTGCTGACTCACGTGTCTGGTGCGGCTTGGAGCTCCCCTCGCTGTAACTATCCGCAATGGGATGCACAGGCACAGCCCGTCAGTGCCAAGCTGTTGTTCAAAGGTTATTCTCAGTTCTCCGGTCACTGCTTTGCTGTGGTTTTTCTTCCCCAGTAATACCAAAACAGGCTGCTTGCATACTGGGTGCATAGTGTAACACAGAAATCGATCACACCACTGCGGAGGTTGTGCTTGAAGTGCATCTAGATGCTGTGGAGGTTGAGCAGCACTAAACCTCTGGGGTTTGTTTTGGTGTGGGGGTTTTCTTATGTGAATGGAACATTATCCCCAAAAATCCCCAAGAGCATTTTTCCCAACTTGGATATGACAGCTTCAGCACATGAATTGTATCTTCTCTTGCCAGTCACAAGCTTTATGGTCTCCCACTCTCCACTTGTCATGATGGAAATCTTTAAAGCCAGCAAGGAGTTCTGACTAAACTTTAAAAACCCAGGTTTAGCTATATTTAGGTTTTCAGATTTCTGCTGTTTCTTAGTCTGGTTTTTATCTCCTGTGTGGCAGTATCACAGAACATTAGGGATTGGAAGGGACCTTGAAAGATCATCTAGTCCAATCCTCCTGCCACAGCAGGGTCACCTAGACCAGGTCACACAGGAACACATCCAGGTGGGTTTTAAACATCTGCAGAGATGGAGATTCCACAACCCCCCTGGGCAGCCTGTTCCAGTGCTCAGTAACTCTCACTGGGAAGAAGTTCCTTCTCATATTTATATGGAACGTCGTATGTTCCAGCTTGCACCCTGTTGTCACTGGCTGTTAGCGTGATAGGATTCCTTCATTTGCATGAAGGTGAAAACATAAACTCTTGTTCAGCTGCTTCTTTATTTACAGACTCTATTCCGATTGCTCCGAAGAGAATCGCTTCTGCTCACCACTCGTTTTTACTTGATCGTGTGGGTTTTCATCTCCCCTCCTTTCTTTTCCCTTTCTTAGTCAATCACAAAAGCCTTTGCAGAAGCCGAGAGCTTTATGCATCTGCAGTTCTGGATTTGCTGTCAAGAAGTTCAGGTTTTGTGTATTTTTCTCATTTTTGACGAATGGGTGAAAAACAAGTGATCTTTGAGAGCACGATAAACAAAATCAGCTGGTATACAACACGCTTGAGTAACCACAAGGTGAGTTCTTGTCACTTGTTTTGTTTTTAAACTCCTTCAGCCAGTAGTGAATAGAAAACCACACTGAGAGCATGAAGAAAATGGGTGTTCTTGGTTTCCGCCAATACAGATGACTCATCGGTATCAGTAGCGTTTCTATTTCTAATAATAAAACTGTGGAAGACCTTTAAAATGTGTGGTTTTGGCCCCAGCCTTAGTGAAAGGTTGGAAAATATTACTTCAAGCTTTTTGCTTTGGCGTTTAGTTTGGGGTTGTTTTTTTTGTAAACTTAGATTTAGGGTTAGGTTATGCTCTAGTGATTTGCTGGGTAACAGTGAGAGATCTTGTGCCCTCAAAAAAACCCTCCACCTGAATCTTGGCACTGCTTGTGGTGCTCAAATCTGCCCGTCTCCTGGGTGTGTTGTGTTTCACCTCTGTGAACGTTGCTGATGCTTCGTCTCGATGGCAGAGATGTGCATCTGGAAAAGACAACCTATTTATGTCGAGTGGGGGAAAACTTGGCACACTACCTCCTCTTGCTGAGCTGCTGTCCTCCACCTCTGCGCTCCGGGAATGAGGACGGTAGGATCACTGAGTGACCTCTACTGCTGTTTGAGCTGGGGTCAGAGGAGCTGGGGAGGAAAGTAAACAAAAAGCAGGAGTTAAAGAATAAACGACAACTGCAGGATGTGTCTGTCTTTACCTAGGAGGAAGCGCACGCCTTCCAGTACTGAAAGTGATACTGAGAAAAGGGCAAATCAGAAAGTGATCTTTCTTTTTTTTTTTCTTTAAGTAGTAGTTTTCAAATGTGCTGGCGTCCTTTTAGCTGTTCATCTGTGAGGCTGAAATCTCTACCCCGTGTTCAGTGCAATGAAGCAACCCTGGTGCCTGCTGCATTTTGTGTCGCAGCAGGTTTGTTCCCGTGTAAGCAGAGGGTGCCCTCCCATATGACTGGGTCTAGAGGATCCTGATGTGGTGCAGGATTGAGCTAGATGATCTTTCAGGGTCCTTCCAATCCCAAATGTTATGGGATTCTGTGATTTTTAGATCTTTAATGCAAGTTATTCTACTTCTAATGGCAGTACAGTCAGCATCTCCTCATCTGCTCTATTCATGTGTGGTGTTACTGCCTGCTTTCAAGTTGCCTGTGTTGATTAAAGATTTAAATTCTATAAACGAGGCAGAAATAGCCTTTTCTTCCCCGTTAAGAGTGAAAACTCCAGTGTTTATGAATCCTCCGTGTTTACTTTCTCTGCTGTTGCGGTATTTATACTGGTAAGCTATTCCATATAAGGGTGCGATGCTTCTTTGTTTCTCCTCATTCTATTTTAAAAGCAGAGTATGCTTTTTACACAACCCATTCTAGGGTGGTTCCTCAGTAAATCTAGACCTGTCGCAGCTCCCTCAGCATCAGCAGACATCTAGTACCAATCAACACTTAAATGTATTGATGTAGTTAACCTGGAGTGTGTCGAAATACCTTGGATGTGTTTGCGAGTTGCCTGTACAGCCAGACTGATGGAGAATCTGTCTTGTAGTTTCTTACTGGGAGAGCAGCACTAAAAATAGAGGCGCAGAAGCCTGTGGAGCTATAACTTTGGAACATGTGAAAATCCAGTTGTTTGTTACATGGCAACAATGAGAGATTCGACTATTTTCAGAGCGCTATAGCGGAAAAAGCCAGCTTCCAGCACTGAGCCATTTATTTACTTACAGTTCTCCCTGAAGTTCACAGAAGGGTTATCGGTCAAGGGCTGCAAAATACAGTGTCAGTGGTTATTCAGAGTTCAGGAGGACATAGGTTCAGTGCTCCCATTTCAGCTCGTCTTTAGAAACTCTTTGCCATCAGAAGTGTCTTGAGGCTTGGGTCATGACGAATGAATAACACATCCAGATCTCATCCATGTTCTGAGCTCTGCTGGCTCTGAAGTGTGGCTTGTATTCAAAATCACTGAGGGCTGGACTGGTGAAGGACAACAGACTTTGGATGTAGAGATTGTCATTGTGCTCTGCATCATCCCTTTCCCTTGTGCTTGCCCTGGCACCTGTCTCATCTTGCTGCAGGCCAGCCCTGAGAGCTACATTGGCATAAGGTTGTTCACTGTATGTGTAGGGTTAGTTTATCTGCTGTCTGAGTTTAATGCAGGGGTCTGGCAAGGGAGCAAACTCAAAATTTATTGAAAGACCCAGAGCTGACCTGTCCCCTACAGCGCAGTGACTGTCACAGCATCATGCCTCATCTCCTGAAGGTCACTCCTGCCTTGCTTTGCAGTGTGATGGTCCCTCAGGAAAGCCATTAGCAGCCCGTGTCCAGCCTAACCTGTAGCTTGTCAGGCAGAGCTGCTGCCAGGGCATGAGAGGTTAGGTCACTTTAATTTCTGGCTTGTGTTTGCAACAGATGATTGAAAGAAAAAGGAAGGAAAGAGGAAAACAGAAATCCTTCAACTAACTGTTGTTATTCCTACCTGATTCTGTTCTTCCTGGCCTGATTTGACCTGGCCAGTTGCCTTCCAGCTGTGATGAGCTCTTGTGTATTTAGAGCTTAAACACTGAGTTATAGCTGAGAAGATGAGCAGACCTGGTGACTGTAGAGGGTTACTTGAACTAGGTGGCTGCAATTCTAGACCCTCAGGTCTTCCTTGCAAACTTTCTTTGACTCTGGGGATGCTGGCAAGCATGTGTACTTGGAGATGTTGAGTAACAGGTTCAGCAGGTGATCGTGGTGGCTTGAATCTGCTTGGGTGAAGGAGGCAGTCTGCCCTCATTCCTCATGGCAAGTGGTTGAAGAGCTGGTGCTGCTGTGTGTAAACAGGAGGTCCTGCTTGGCTCTGTGTGTGTTTTGGCTTTGCAGGGCTGATTCAGCCTTCCAACCTAGAACATACCAGTTTACCACTTTTGTAGTTCTGGCTAGTGTTTTAGACAATTCAGTGTGACTAAGGGAGCAGTGGGGGCACAGGGCCTTGGCTGAGTGGCAAATGCAGATCACCTCAAGCCATCATGTGCACCTGCACCCACCCTGCTTGGCTGCTGGAGCTGGTTGGCCGTTTTGGAGAGGAAACTGGTGAACAGACCAGTGGTGATTTTTGTTCAAAGCTGAGTCCTGGCTGCACATATTAGTGTCATCAGCCTTATGGTTAGGTCCTGCTCTTGAGCTGAGAAACCTGATTGCTATTGCAGGTCACCTTCAGGTGTGTGCTGTGCCCAAGGTACTTCTGTGTGTGGAATGTAGAACCTGCCAAATGCTTCTGACTCCACTCAGCAGTTTACCTTCATCTCCAATAGCTGTTACTAAACGTGTGCTGAGGGGAAGTGCAGAAATCCCAATTACTTGATGGTGTAAAGTAACTGCGAGGCGTGTTGGTGAGCCACCCTCAGCGTAAACTCGGGGTAAGCTACCAAAGCACCGTGTAGTTCGCGGTAGCTTGAAGTTCACAGGCTGTGCAAATACAAGTGCTCTGCAAGGAAATACTGTGTTTTTCCTTTCCCCCCTTCTTGTTCCTCTTTATTTGTCCTAATATTAGGCTAGAAGTAGAGGCAGTGATTCATTCAGTAATCTGTTTCTTGGACAGTTAGTCATCTGCCAACTTGTGTTAACTTTCCACTTTGTTCAGAAAGTGAGTAATGCACAAGCCACCAGATCCCAAGCTTTTGGAAAAAAAAAGGCTGTGAGCATCATTGGAATAATCTCCAAACTCACTCTTCGAAATTTTCCCCAATTCCCCAAGATCAAAAGCAAGCAGGATCTGGCACGCGGCGTGTGCAGCTACAGTCCAAGTGTTTTGTCTAGACTGGGATATTAAAGCAAAACACAAGGTTGCAAATGTAATGCAGAGCTCTGTCGTACACCAGCCGAGGATTACTTAATCAGTGTAATGCTGCTTGTTTTCCTCTGCAACTCCTACTTCCAGCAGATAAATATTGCCTCCTTATCTCCTCCCTCCTCCCTCCCTCCCTCCCTCCCTTCCTTCCCAGACTGCCACGACTTTGTTAATGTATAT
>JAOXOE010000256.1:49162782-49178377 GCA_028565055.1 Phoeniculus purpureus
CTTGGTCTAGGTGATCCTGCTGTGGCAGGGGATTGGACTAGATGATCTTTTGAGGTCCCTTCCAATCCCTAATGATTTTATGATTCTATATCACACCTTGCAAATGAGCATGGTAGCAACCTTCTTGCACCTTCATGCAACACTAGCAGCACAGAAAAAAACCCAAATTCACAAAATGTTAACCGGATAGTTGGTGGTTTGCTGCTGTTTTGGTGGCTTTCTGAAGTAGCTCGAAGAAAATGTAGTAGAATTGGGATTTGCCCAGGAAATTTGAAGTGTTTAACCTTTTAAATGTATGAGAGCCTCAATTGGAGATGGAAACAGCCCTAGCTATGTGACATTTACCTCCAGAGCACTCCTGGCATTGTGCCGGACTATTGTTGCAGAACAGTTTGTGCTGCTGGCTGAGTTGCCAGCATCTCATCCTTCAGCGCTCACATACCTCCCATCCAGTTGCACTGTGCCCAACCTTATTTACCTTGTGGGGTTTGCCAGGATCACAGCTTGGTGGTGTGGCTTCGAGCCCAGTCAGACCGTCTGTCAAGGAGAAGGGGAGGAGAAGTGGTGTTTTTGACACGTTGCCTGAAGATGAGCATGTCCAAATGTGCTTTGAAATCTTTGTTCTCTTCGCTTGTCCGACACTTTGGAGGTTCTGTGAATCGTGGATGTTTTTCCGTTGTTTCACCTTAATTTCCCTGTTTCATTTCTAGCTTGTATTTGTCTTGTTTGTGCTGCTGGCAGATCCCATCAACACCCACTTTCTGTGATATTTAAACTTTACAAGGTAAAACAAAACTGTTTGGTGTCACAGAACACTGACTTGCTTGTAAGGTGGTGCTGTGTACCAGAGATGTATTGTAGGAGTGTAGTAATAGTAATTCATTAGCATCTCATGCTAATGTGGGTACCGACACTGCTGTGATGCAGCCCCTGCGGTAGACCCTGGAAACCTGCCCTGCGTTTGCTGAGGGTGCAGGGAGTAGTGGACGTGAGCAGCTTGCAGCAAAGGTGCCAGAATAAACTGCCTGCTGGAGGAAAACGCTATGAAAATCATCAGTCTTCATGTAATCAGCTTGGGAAGCTGCTGGAGTTGACCACCCTGGGATTGATAAGCCTTGTGCCAACCCATTCTGTGATCCCCTCAGCTTGAGCTGCCCTGGGTTCTGCTACAGCTGAGGGTATGTCCATGGACCTGCACTTGAGGTCAAATATTTGGGGGGGGGCAATTATTGAATGGGCTCTGTGTTAACAGCTTGTTGCCCTTAGTAATCTTCACGGCATTAAAAACCCCTTCATTAGTCAGTGACTACAAACAGAGTAACGTGCATGCAGTAGCTGCAGGCTGAGCTGATGGGGCAGCTGAGCACTGGGGGTGGTGGAGGAATGGGTGGCTGTCACTGCTCCTTTGGATTCTGGTGATTTCTTACACAGCACCAAAGCAGTTGGTCCCTGACACAGGCCAAGAGTGTTTCTCTGCACTGGCCTCACTATCCTTCAGCCCATTTTATGTGTCAGTCCCTTTAAAACCAGCATGTGAATTGCTCTCCAAGGAGCTGTTTCACAGGTATTGTAGTGGGGAGGGGGACATAGAACTTTACTGTGAAGAAAACAAAACCATTTTCTGATCACTTTGAGACACTATTTACTTCATTCTGGGAAATTCTGCCTTGCAGAGGTCGACAGACACTAAAAGTGAAGCCTTCACCCCGTTTAGGAGAACTAACACCACGGCATGTTCTCTGGTGATCATTTCAAAACCTCAGTGACATTTTATCTGAATGTCCCCGTACAGGCACTATGAGAGTCTCAGGATCAGCTGTGAGGGAACAGCAGCCTCACTGCTGGATGAGAGCTCCATCTTCCACATGGAATTACCTCATGCTGGCTGTGATATCATAGCTCTGGGTTCAGTGAGCAGCACCCAAGTCTGGTGTTTTTAACTGAGCAGCGCAGCTCCTTTTTCACTCTTTAAATGAAGAGATTAATCTTTTCCATTTGAAAATATATTATGTCTAAAAGAGAGAAAAGAAAAATGAACAAAACCCCCAAAACTATTTTATTTTCATTTGACAGGACTCTTATTGAGCGGAAAGAGCCTTCTGATACATTGCGTTGTTGAGTTGGGTTATAATCTTAATGTCATTTTGCCATCACTAAAATAGGCTAATTTTGGTCTTGGCTAATCCATGCAAATCCCATTGATTTAAGAGTGTTGTATGGATGGAAATAAGAAATGCAGCTGGCCCGTGTTTTGGGATCTCCTTGCCTAGTGTAGAAGCTTACAGAGCAAGTTCTTTGATGGAGCAGCCATCCCTCCCGTACGCTGGAGCACTGCTACCAAATGCTGGCCCAAGCCAGAGCATCAAATGCAGCTGTTGCTGTTTCGGAGCTGCAGGTGAAGCGCAAAACCTTTCATTTCTCTAGATTCAGCAGAACATGCACCATTCATCAATATGGTTATAGCAAAATAGGCTGAGAGCAGAAAGCATTTCAAGAGATGGTGAAACCCGCTTTAAATGGAAGGAGAGGCTTTAAAAGCTTACAGTGAACTTGAAAAACTCAAAGGGCTGGACCAAATGTTGCCTTTCAGTTGAATTTAGAACCCCCACCTACTACAATGGGAACACATTTAGGTCAGCACTTTGCAAAGTCATCGTCCTAATCTCCATCAGAGCACTTCTGCCAGATGTAGGGGAAAGGGTGGTGAAGCACTTCCAAGCTGAGACTTGGGGCTTGGTTGTCATACGGAGTTAATCTGCTGAAAGGCTGGAGTGGTGTAGATAGATGGGGCTGAATTCTGAAGCCCACTGTTTACTGCCAAGCATACTGACATGCAGCTCTTCAGTATACGGAAGCATTCAGCCAAGATATCCAGAACCTTGTGGGGTTTAAAGCATGGAAGCCTGTTCTGGTTACCTGTGTTGGCCCTGCCGTGTTCACAGAGTCACAGAACGTTAGGGATTGGAAGGGACCTCAAAAGATCATCTGGTCCAATCCCCCTGCCACAGCAGGATCCCCTAGACCAAGTCACACAGGAACATGTTCAGGCAGGTTTTAAACATCTCCAGAGAAGGAGACTGCAACCCCCCTGGGCAGCCCGTTCCAGTACTCTGTCACCCGCACCGTGTTTGTGTGTTCCAGCAAGATTCAGAGAGGTGCTGTCAGATGGGGTCTCTTCTATGCAGAGTTTCTTGTGCTTGTCAAGCGAGCAGAGAAGAAATACGGTTTTCTCCGTCTCGGTTTTCATTTAATGAAGCTGGAAATGTTAAAGCTACTGGAAACCTTGATGTGACACTTCTCGATGCAGTGATGCTGTCTCTTAGATTTAGGTCCTATAAGCAAGTTGCTAACATCAAAAGCTTCTCTATCGCTGGTTTTGATTAATGCTTCTGCTTTATGAAGTTGGTAAGGAGTAAATACTGAGGCTAAAGTCTCCTTCTCTGGAGATGTTTAAAACCCACCTCGGTATGTTCCTGTGCGACTGAATCTAGGGGATCCTGCTGTGGTGTGTGGATTGGACTAGATGATCTTTCGAGGTCCCTTCCCATCCCTAATGTTCTGTGATTCTGTGAAAAGGACTGCCTTGGCAGATGGTAGTAGTGGCAAAGCTGTTTGTCACTGCTGTCTTCTCCAGGAAGATCCTTTCTACTGTAAAGGATCCTGCTTTTGACTCTGTTGTCAGAAGACTTGGGGTAATGGGAGAAGAGATTGGGATTCAGGATATCTTTAACCAGCGGCATCCTGCGATTAGAGGCTCCAACAAGCTTGCAGCTGGTGCAGTTGTGATTGCAGTGTGAGTGTGGGTGTCATGTTAGTGAGACTGTGCCTCCTGGGAATGAGCACCGGTGCTCTCTCTTCCATGAAACCCCCATGTGCTCACCCACGTCGGTACATATGGCTGTCACCCACCTGCTAATAAAGTATGAAACAAAAACGTTCTGCGAGGAAGTCTTCCCTTGGCATTCATCCCTCAGTATTTCTTCTGTTGGCTTGGCAGGTGCTAAAATGGATGGAAGGGAGTTACACAAGTGGAGGCGTTAAACTAAGGAGGTGACCTTATACGCTCCCTGGGCTTCCCAAGTATCTCAAGAGCTTGCATTTGGAAACAGGCATTGAGGTCGGTTCCTGCTTGGGCTGATGCTTCAGTTCTTGCCTTTCCATGTCTGCACTTGCTTGCTGTTCTCTTGCAAATCTGAAGTAGTTGTTTTGGTCTTGCTTGAGCCTCCTCTTCATCTGGAAATACGAGGAGGGAAAAAAAGCAGACTGGGAGTTCTCTCCTGGAGATCTGGTGTGGGGACTGTGTACAGACAGGTACCGCTGTGTCCTGTGTCCATTTGCTGATCGTTCTTTCTCATCCCTGCAGCGGGTTTCAGAAAGTCTAGGGGTGTTGCTTAAGGCATTTTAAAGTCTGCATCTGAATAAGTGAACTCAAGACTCTCAGTTTCAGAAACACAGGGCACTTTTTACGCTTTTTGGAAAAAAGCTGTGTTTTTTAGGGGAGAAATGATGTATCATGGAACCGCAGATAGTAAAATTACTGAACTCCTCTGAATTTTATGCTGAGCGGTACTTTAGCCACTGAATTTTGATCAGACCTATTGTGCAAACACCTAGTGCAATGTACTCTGCTTTTATGTCTGTGTAAGCTGAGGCACAAATTTGCTTGGGGTGATACAAGAAGGTTTCTTAACACAGCCCAGGTCCCCTGTTGTTTGCTTTAGCCTTTACATGGCTGTTTGTTTGTTATGGTGTGTTAACAAGAAGCAGTGAAATGCAGCTGGTTTGTCTTTTTGCAGGCAGGCTGTCCATGGTTATACTTGCTCAGTCTGCATTTATACCATGTGAGAATTGGTTATTGGAGTCTCCTTCTCTGGAGACGTTCAAAACCCACCTGCATATGTTCCTGTGCAACTGGATCTAGGTGATTGTGCTATGGTGGGGGGTTTGGACTAGATGATCTTTCAAGGTCCCACCCAATCGCTAATGTTCTGTGATCTGCAAATACTGTCACCGCTGGTTTTTGTGTTCTGAAAGTCTCTTTGTCTTCCATGTTTGTGTCTTCTGTCTTGGTTTGGCAAGATTAAAAGGCTGACTGTGATTTCCAAATAGCTCAGATAATAGCATTTCCAATCCCTAATGTTCTATGATAACCAGAAGACTCTCTTTTAACCCTGAACTGTTTATAGCTGCTCCTCTCTCCTCACCCATGTCCCACCCCATTCACTAACCTGGCTGGTTCCAAGGATGACACCACTAGTGCAGATAGTTCACCAACCTAATCTATTGACCATCCTGCAGATTTACAGAACACCTCACGACATCTTGATTTGCCCTGGCTTCTACATCTCTAGTTTGCCCACAGTTTACTCTGAAAAAGGAAGTTTGCAAGCTCCAGGTACTGCTCCTCTGGGTTGAACATTGTCCCGTTGTGAAGCCTGTTTCCCTGAAAGACTAGGCTTCCTACAACAAGGAGCTGCTGTTCTTTTCAACACTCTTGACCCGTTCCAGCTGTCTCTTGAATCCTGAATTTTGAATCATAGAATCTTTAGGGATTGGAAGGGACCTCGAAAGATCATCTAGCCCAATCCCCCTCCCACAGCAGAATCACCTAGACCAAGTCACACAGGAACACATCCAGACGGGTCTTAAATGCCTCCACTGGAGGAGACTCCACAACTCCCCAGGGGAGCCTGTTCGTTACTATTTCAGGTCTGTGGCCAAGTGCAAAGTCTGCTCCTCCCTTACAGTTAACCTACTGTCAGGTCCAGAATGACTTTGTCACGTGGGACTTAAGTGTAGATGCATCTCTCACGTGAATGAGTATAAATTGTTGGCAAAAGGGATCTTCCTTTTCATTCTCCATCTGCTGAACCAAATAGCACCATAAGTATGGAAGTATATGAGCTAGTTCTGTAGCCAGAAATTTTTATCTTGAGTTTTTTCCACCCAGCTCTGGTAGGTGTTAAGTTTCTGAATTTTGCTGTATCTAGGGAGTCCTAACATGAACCTGCATAACATTCGGGTGGTGATAACTACTCACATATTAGTGTGCTGGGGATGAGGGAGGGAGGTGATGCAAAATGTCATGCTGGAGAACATATGAACAATTCACAGCAGCTCTGGAGACAGAGCACAGCTGCTTCTGAGGTATCAGATGTGGTTTCTTTTTTAAGCCACGTATTGAAATGGCTGCTGTTACTGTAAAATGCAAGTACTCGACAGTCTTTTCATCTTGCAGCATCCTTATAAAGTCAAATGTAGGTGACATAAAACCTGCTGTGTTCCATTAGCAGCTGGCAGTGTGTAGGTACCACCTAACCTGAAGATCAAAACAAGGTTGTAGAGCTTCCTGACCCAGAGCAAACTCTCGAGTGATGTGAAAGGCTGAGGGAGCTGGGTCTCTTTAGCTTGGAGAAGAGGAGACTCAGGGATGACATCATTAATGTTGATAAATGTGTGAAGGGTGGGTGTCAGAAGGATGGAGCTAGGTTCTTCTCAGAGTCATCTAGTGATAGGACAAGGGGCAATGGGTGTGGGGAGGTTCCACATCAACATGAGAAGGAATATCTTCACAGTGAGCGTGATGGACCACTGTAACAGGCTGCCCAGGCAGGTTGTGGAGTCTCCTTCACTGGAGATGTTTAAAACCCACCTGGATATCTTCCTGTGTTATTTGGTCTAGTTGATTCTGCTGTTGATTCTGATGATCTTTCCAGGTCCCTTCCAATCTCTAATGTTCTGTAATTCTGTGAAGAGCAGTAGTGTGTTGCTCTGTGTTCTTTGGGGTTCAGCTATAGGCAAAACCCTGTCTTGGAAAAGAGGCAAATTAGAGGGTGATGCTGTTCCTGCAAAATGTGTGCCACGTAAGTAACCAACTGGAGAGGGACTGTTTACAGAGGCCGGTAGTGATAGGACAAGGGGCAATGGTTTCAAATTAGAGGAGGATAGATTTAAATTGGATGTTATGAAGAAGCAGCCCTTTAGCAGGAAGGGGGTTGGACAGTAGAACAGGTTGCCCAGGGAGGTAGTTGAAGCCCCATCCCTGGAGAACTTCAAGGGGAGATTGGACAAGGCTCTGGGCAACCTGATCTAATTGAGGATGTCCCTGCTCACTGCAGAGGGTTTGGACTAGATGACCTTTGGAGGTCCCTTCCAAACCGGGCCATGCTATGATTCTGTCATGGGTGGTACAACCCACTTTGGTGCAAACCCTGAGCAAGGCAAGCCTCTGCAAATTTCTTCAGGAAAAATTGGAAAAATAAAACCCCACAACAAAACCAGTCTCTGAAAGTAGGTTTCTGGAACACTGGAAGAAAGGCTGCAACAACAAAAGAGGTGCAGGTGAAAGAGATGGACGAATACATTTAGTGAAATCCTTTGAGTAAGCAAAATGTCTGTGACCAGGAATTGATGAAGAGCAATCTAAGAATGAAAACAAAGCCATAATATATTCATGAAGCAAGATGATTATAACTCTGAGGGAGTAGCATTAATTATTACTTCCAAGGCAGAAAAATAGCTTGATACTGGGAACCAATTAGCGGCCATTTGCTCTGAACTAGATTTCAAACACAGTGCGCGAGATGACAATTACACAGTATTACCAACAGACAACTACTGTGATTGAGATAAGAGCTGTCAGCAAATTTGGACCAAATTCCTCAGCCTAACATCTGCTCGCTAACAGGGAGACTTCCTTCTTGTGGTTAGGAGTGGAAGAATCAATGGCCAAGCATCATCATCAAGCAAAGCAGTAACATGGAGGCCAACGGAGCTCTGCCTGTCCTTGAGACTTCCTGGTGGGTGTGTGGGTATAGTGTTTGTGTCCAGAGCAGCTGGTGGATCACTGTGTTCTGGGTGTATTGGAGTCAAACGCAATGCATTTGTCTACAACCGCCTGGAAGGAGGTTGTAGTGAGGCAAAGGTTGATCTGTTCAATCAAATGACAAGTGATAGAAAAAGAGGAGATGGTCTTAAGTTGCACCAAGGGAGGTTTAGATTAGACCTTAGGAAAAACATCTTTATTGAGAGGGTTGTGAGGCATTTGAACAGCTTTCCCAGAAAAGTGATCACAGAATCACAGAACATCAGGAAAGGACCTTGAAAGATCATCCAGTCCAAGCCCCTGCCACAGCAGGATCAACTAGACCAAGTAGCACAGGAACATGTCCAGGTGGGTTTTAAATGTCTCCAGAGAAGGAGACTTCACAACCCCCCTGGGCAGCCTGTTCCTGTGCCCTGTCACCCTCACTGTGCAGAGGTTCCTTCTCATATTGATGTGGAACCTCCTCTGTTCCCGCTCACACCCATTGCCCCTTGTCCTATCACTAGATGACACTGAGAAGGGCCTGGCTCCATCCTCTTGACACTCACTCTTCACATATTTATAAATATTAATGGAGTCACCCTCAGTCTCCTTTTTTCCAAACTAGAGAGACCCAGCTTCCTTAGCCTTTCCTCATCAGGAAGCTGTTCCACTCCCTTCATCATCTTTGTGGCTCTGTGCTGGACTCTCTCAACCAATTCAGTGTCCTTCTTGAACTGAGGAGTAATGAACTTGCCCAGGAGGGTGATGGAGTCCCCATCCCTGGAAGCATTTAAAAGTTGTGTAGACGTGGTCATGAGGGAAGTAGTTGAGTTGAGAGCCTGTCACTGTTAGGTAAACGGTCAGACTTCATGTTCTTAGAGTCTTTTCCAATCTGGGTGGTTGTGTGATATCTTGAGCAGATCTCCATGTGCTGTAGAAGCAATGGTTATATTTTGTGACGGGGCCAAAAAACACTATAGGAGAATTAGTTACAGAAGCGTTTCTTTTGGGTTTGCTGCCAAGTGAAGAAGGCAGAGGTTGCTAAAAATGTACCTGGTTTTCAGCTAGAAAAGCCCAAATAATGGGTTTTCCAAGGATGCCAGTATCAAACCCAACACTGGGTATTTGGATGCATCCAGCAAAAGCAGCGGGAAAGTTGGCTCCAGAACAAGAGTGAAGGGCTACAAGAGACACAAAGCAGATAGCCTTGCCCAAGAAGCAAATCTAGTTCGTGGAAAAGTTGTCCCCATCTCTGCTGATCAGCCACCATCCAGTGGGCCAGTCTGAGGTTGACAAGTGGAAACTGTTAAGCGATGGAAATAGGAATGATGGTGGGAGGCACGCTCTGACTTTGCCAAAGGAAAAAGTAAAGTAGAAATTCTGCCTCAGCACAAAGTTGGGTGAGAGGAGCTCACTGCAAACAAAAGTTGGGGATGCTACAAGTACAGTCCATTGCTGAAAAAATCATTAATAGTTGTGGAATTCTTCAAGAAATAACAGTTTGGTGAAAAAAATAGTAGTCTGACTTGGAGAAATTGCTTTGCAGTTGAAGTGTCTTGGAAAGGGGATAAAAGTGATTGCAAGAGTTGAAGAGAAGTTCTGTTCCTTTCAGACATGAACAGTGGGGGGAAAAAATCAAAACAAGGCAAAGATTCTAATTTTTTCTCTTACAGCTTCAGTTCAGCCATTTCCATCCGGGAATAGCTGGATTTTTGAACAGCCTCTCTTGTTCCCTGCCTTGAGGCAGATTATCTGCCAGTCTGTTGCAGGTGTTTGCTTGGGGTTTTGAGGGAGGATCTTTTTAGGGAGATTAATCTACTCTTTTCAAGTATGTTTTTATAGTAGTGGTGAAGTCTTGACAAGCTTGAGCTGTTGAAATAAGTGGAGAGCAGAGTGAATGGTTCATCATGGACAGAGCTGGTTTAGAAAAGATGCGCATTCTGTCACCTCTTTGTGGTTGCTGTTGACTTTATGTTGGCATCACCAAATCAGCAGAGGAAAAGTACTGCTAGATATAGCAGTCTCCTTCGCTGGATATGTTTAAAACCTGCCTGGATGTGTTCCTGTGCAACTTGTTCTAGGTGATCCTGCTCTGGCAGGAGGGTTGGACTAGATGATCTTTCGGGGTCCCTTCTAATCCCTAATGATTCTATGATATCTTGAGTACTGTGTCCAGTTTTGGGCACAGGAGAGATACCGAGGTGTTGGAGCGAGCGCAGAGGAGGGCAGTGAAGCTGGTGAAGGGCCTGGAGAATAAATCTGATGAGGAGCAACTGAAAGAGCTGGGGGTTTTTAGTTTGAAGAGGAGGCAGCTGAGAGAAGTTCTCGTCACTCTCTACAACTGCCTGAAAGGCTACTGTAGAAAGGTGGGTGCTGGTCTCTTCTTGCAAGCAATTAGTGATAGAACAAGAGGAATGGGTTCAACCTACAGCAGAGGAGGTTTAGACTGGACATTAGGAAACAGTCTTTTACAAAAAGAGCAGTCAGACATTGGAGCAGGCTGCCAGGGAGGATGTTGAGTCACCATCTCTGGACGGGTTTAAGGATCATTTAGATGTGATGTTGAGGGATATGGTTTAAGGGTGAACTTTGTAGAGTAGGGCGGTGGTTGAACTTGATGAACCCAAGGGTCTTTTCCAACCAGAATGAAGTGTTAACATCAGCTGGTTCCAGCACCCTCAGAATGGGATGCTTAACTGACAATTCAGAAACCATGTAAGCAAAGACCGTCTGGCATTTCAGGACTAGTAATTACTTAGGAAAAAAAATCTCAGGAGACCTTCAGCAAATCCCAACAGGAGCTTTATAGAAAAAGGCAAAGGAATACAAGGAATGAGTTAATTCACACGACTTGGCAGAAACACACCAACCAGCGGGGAAGTCCAAAAGGAAATGTCACCAACTGGCAAGGCAACAGCTGCGTTTACCAACTCAAACAAAATTAGTCATTGAAAATACAAATGTAAAGACCAAACTAGGAGCCTTGCACTCAGATGTTATTTCCATTTCAACATGTGGATGTGAGCGTTGGAAACTCACCAAAGGCACAGACACCTCATGCCTCCAGAAGTAAATACCTGGAGAAAATACTAGGTGCCAGACGGAGCGAATTTGTCACAAGAGCGAAGATCTGCCGCTTTGTCACCAGTGTGTACCCCGGGTTCTCCAGGGTAAAACACTTGGGTCGTGTAGTGTGAGTGAAGCCTGCCTGAGCAGATGGGCCCTTGAGCAGCTGGAGGACCATGCGAATGGTCAGACCAGATTCCACTTGGGGTGCGAACGCTTACTGGTGCTCGCTACAGAAAAGCTCCAGCCACTAAAGGTGGGCAAAGGTGATGGAGCTGCACTGGCGTCAAGAGCAACATAGAGTCATAGAATCTTAAGGGATTGGAAGGGACCTCGAAAGATCATCTAGTCCAATTCCCCTGCCATGGGCAGGGACATCCCACCCTAGATCAGGCTGGCCAGAGCCTCATCCAGCCTGGCCTCCAGGGACGGGGCCTCAACCACCTCCCTGGGCAACCCATTCCAGGCTCGCACCACTCTCGCAGTGAAGAACTTCCTCCTCACATTCAGTCTAAATCTACCCAGCTCCAGCTTTGCTTCATTCCTCCTAGTCCTGTCACTACCTGATATCCTAAAAGTCCCTCCCCAGCTTTTCTGTAGGCCCCCTTCAGATACTGGAAGGCCATAATAAGGTCATCTTGGAGCCTCCTCTTCTCCAGACTTAACAGCTTCAACTGCCTCAGTTTATCCTCACAGGAGAGGTGCTCAAGACCACTGATCATCCTCGTGGCCCTCCTCTGGACACACTCCAGCATGTCCATATCCTAACCCTTCCCTGTTGGTGAAAACAAGGTCCAGCATAGTACCTTTTCTTCTTGGTTCCTCCACCATTTGGAGGAGGAAGTTGTCACCTCTGCAATCCAAGAACATCCTGGATTGCTGATGCCTTGCTGTGTTGTCCCTCCAGCAGATGTCAGGGTAGTTGAAATCCCCCATGAGAACCAGGGCCTGTGACTGGAAGCCACTGCTATTTGCCTGTGGTTATTATGTTCCTGTATTATTGACCTAGATCACCAACTCGGACTTTTCAATAGGTTGTAGAACTTCATATCAGTTAGTTTTTCTATATGTATCTTAGACCAATTTCACAATATTAGCTACAAACACTACCAAGTGTATACTGCCACATTCTAATTTTATTTAAAGAACAAGACAGTATTACTAATTTAAGAACACGACATACATATTCATGATTATTTAGCATGTCACTGAAGGAAACACTGACCTTTCAGCTTTCCTTTTCACTGTGATAGTTCAACTGAAAAAAGATTTGAAGCATTTTTTCTGTTTCTAAAATGAGCATAGTACTGATGTAAAGTATTTGGTAACCCTTAACAATGAAACTGAAGGATTAAGTTTGCAGTATAAAGGCAAACACAAGAATTAGTGTCAGCAGGGAATACCTTTCTAAATTTACTTACCTGCTTGCCTCACTCAGAAGCCTTTGAGTTTTGGCAGAGAGGAGAAACTTGGGTTTAGTGTTCTCTTAATTCTCTTTCATGAGAGCAGCTACACTATCAGCAGCAAATCATCTAATTACAGGCTACTGAACAGCCAGCCAAATCTTGCCCTTTCTGCGGCTTAGAAGCAGGTCACCTTGAGATCTTTGTTCTCATGTCTCTACCTCAAAGTCATTTTTCTCTATTGATTTTTGCTTTGTACGTTGGTATCCTATTAACATGCGCTCCAAGAACTCAGACACAGACACAAGTTTATATTTGGAGAGTTTCCATAAGGATCTGTCATTCCTGTCCAAATGAAAATAAAAAGAGGTATGCAAAGGTCCTTATTTCACTCACAAAATCCCAGACACCAATGCTGAAACACCCTGTGCATCAGCATGTCAGTTTAAACTTTAACTTCCTTCTACTCTCACAAAGAGTAGTATTTTTACACTGTTACAGTGTGATCAACAGCTGCTCCAAATGAACCTCCCTATCTGTTCAAATAAAGCAAAATAAATCAATAGTTCAAGTATTCTGCTTTACATGTGTTATATTCTGCAGCTCCATACACCCTCACTGCTGTAATAATACATATCCTTTCTATTGTATCCGCTGCATAATCAGCTTATAACAAACAAATTAAGAAGAAATTTGTATACTTGGTAGAAATTCAAATATTTTGCTCACGTGAAGTAAAAAATAAACTCAGCCTAAACTGTCACAAAATCATGGAATTACTTTGGCTGTTCTAACGAACTATATAAACACGTACAGACCCTTTGAAGAAATGAAACTGCAGTTTATCAAGTGTGATTTATAAGCAACACTGACTTAGCTGAGAGATAACACCGCTGTCTAATCATTAGTAGTCAGACAACAACCATGTGAACACATCAATTATGGGCCACTGTCAAAAGCCCTTGAGATCCCAGAGATTAACAGCCAATCCTCTATTTTACAATCTCACATCAAAAAGAATATTAATAAGAGGAGGAGGAATGTGTAAGTTTGTCAGAGTAATTCAAGCACTAAAACAAGGCATTTTCACCTTTGCTCTGCCTTAAACTGGTCCATCAAAAACACTGCCATCAGCTACAAAATACTAAGCTGCCAACTCCTTATAAAACGTTTTTTATTAACATATGGGAAGCTGTGAAAGGCTGCAAAAGCTGTATTTGGTGGATAAAGGTAACAACTTCTATGCATCCTTTCCTGAATCTATAAATCATTATTAAGATAACTGGAAATTAATATCTGCACAGAAGTGTTTGATGACTTTACACTCCCTCAAATCCAGAGCTGATTACTACTACAAACAAATTGATGTGCTATCAAAGCACCTATTTACCCTGTCTAACTAATAACTTAGATAAACTAAAGTAGAAATACTACAAACTTCTTTTCAGGTTAATTTTGGTCTTCAAAAGTGTGGGAAAAAATCCAACAATTGCGCCTTTCTTATTGACTTCTGTGCAGAGTGCCTGCCTAGAGGTTTACTCTTCATTCATGTATATGCAGGGAAACAAGACAGGAATATACTTTCAAAAGGAGCAGTTATTCCTCTGTACAAATGTAAACATGCCTATCGAGGCGGACCTCAAACAACCTGTTGCTGGCATTTTAATTGCTGCAATATTAACTGAACTGTCTTTAAGCTCAGTACAACCACCGTCCAGTCGTAAATCACCCTGTCTAGATTCCACTCAGGGGTCTAAAAACAGAATTATCTTACAACATGGCTGCAAACAACTTGCCTTCACTTCTACTACTATTGTATTTAAGGCTATGCAATCTGCAAGGGATAATTTTGCTTGTGAGGGCTTTCCAAAGCTACCTTTGCATATCTCTGGAACTACCACAAATTAACCTCTGAGCAATGAGGGAGCAACAATCAGGAACCTTTTAGACTTTCTCTGCTGCATCAGAACCAGTAATGAGAAAATGATACCATTAGGTACAGCTCCAGAATAGACATTCTTTGTCAGATAAGCCAGATTTTAAAGTTCCCTCTGGTCTTTCAGCCACTCTTCCATTCACTTGGTTTCAAGTGTAATATTATGCATAGATACCCTACTGCAGGATGGCATATTGTTAGTAAGGCTAACACAGCTAAGAGGGTCATAATCATACATCGAGAACAGATGGACAGGAATTAGAATTGTAGGTGTTGGAAGGGACCTTTAGAGATCATCTAGACCAACGCCCCTGCTAAAGTAGGATTGACTTGAACACATCACACAGAACTGCATCTAGGTGGGTTTTGAGTATCTCCGGAGAAAGAGACTCCATAAATTCTCTGGGCAACCTGTTCCAGTGCTTTGTGACACACACACAGCAACAAAGTTTTTCCTACATATCTAAATTAAACTTGTTGTATTCCAGCTTGTGCCCACTGCCCCTTGTCCTGTCACTAGGCACTACTGAAAACAGTCTGGCTCCATCCTTCTTACACCAATCCTTCAGGTATTTATAAGAGATTAAGATTTCATGCAGCAGATTCACACTGTAGAACTCTGAGCAAACAGCTGGAGTAAAGAGATTTCAGTCCTGGATTTTTTTGTGCAGGTAACCATGGCAATGTTAGCTTCCACAGCTTTGCTGCTTCAGGGGCACTGTAATAGCAATTTTACCTAAGGGTACCAGAGTCTTGTGTTACTTCTGAACACATGTGTAACTCCTATCCTCTAAAAAAACCCAAAAAAACCCACAACTTATCTCTGACTTCTGGTGGCATTCATCTTGATGTGCTAGTTACTTTCTGGGGTCCATGGGAAAGCGTGACAGTGAAAGCTCATTTGAAATCAGTTTCTGCAGAGATGCAACCACAGGCTAAAGGCACACTTTGCACTGAAGGGGAAAGATGACACTATATAGTCATTCTGCCAGCACAGCCATGAAGATGGCAACTGCTAGTATAGACATGCAAAATCTTAAAACACACAATAATGTCTGACAGCTTAATACTGTGCATGTAAGTCCTTCACTCACTTAACTTTACAGTCATTTCCCATAGCAAATGCAATGCCTAGAACACATCAGGTTCTTACTATCTATCACTTGCAGCTTAACAACAGAAGTATAGAAATACTTCTTATCCTAGGGACCATAGCCACTGTTTTAAAATAAAACACTCTTTTGTTTATCGAAAAGTACATGTTTCTCTTACATGTCCCAAAAGAACATCATGTTACAAGATCCATATGAGTGGAAATCTTCCATTAAAGAACGGAGGTTTCAGTGAGTGGGTAGATGGGACTTTTAGAAAGAGTGGGGGAAA
>JAOXOE010000256.1:49180572-49202784 GCA_028565055.1 Phoeniculus purpureus
CCCGCCCCGCAGCCGGCACCGGCGGACGGAACGCGAGACCCACCTCCGCCGCCGCCTTCTCATGAAGTCACCGGCCGCAGGCACCGCCCCCGGTGCCCGCAGAGCCCGGCAGGCCGCGCCCCGCCCCGCAACGCGCCCGCCCCCGCGGCAACTGACATGGTCCGCACTGGTGCGAGTCCCGCACCGCTGTCGGGGCACTGCTGCTTCTCTGCTGCAGTCCTCCCGAATCGGGGAAGGGCCGTGCCCGCAGCACAGGGGCACCCACAGTTCTGCGGTGCCGCTATCTTGTGCCCGCTGCGGCCACACTGGGCGGTACCTGCTCTAGGGACGACGGCAGTGAAGTTCTCTCTAGCCTACAGCGACCGCTCAAATAACCGGGTTCCGGCTGCTCCAGAGCGAACGCAGGTGTGTTCTGCCTCTTCTCCCTGCTCCAAGCAACTGGAGCGAAGTAAATGGCTGTAGGCTGCACCAGAGGAGGGTTAGGCTGGATGTGAGGAAGAATTACTTCCCCGAAAGGGTTATCAAACCTTGGCACAGCTTGCCCGGGGCAGTGCTGGAGTCCCCGTGTTTGCAAGGGCTTGAAGCGACCTGATGTGGCTCTAGCTGATGCTGAGGGACATGGTTTGGTGGTGACTTGGCAGTGCTGGGTCCACAGCTGGACTTGAGGATCTTAAAGGTCTCTCCCAACCCAAGAGATCCTGGGATTTTTGTGTGATTCTGTTAACAGCCACCACACCAAAGTGGTCTTGAACTTAGGCTCTTCCACTAATACTGGATTTCAAAGTTAACGGGTTAAGTAATGTGCACCTAGGACAGAACATCCCCTTTTTCCACTTACTATGATAAAAACCAGCAACGTGCAAGACAAAGAACTAGGCAAAATCGGTGGATTAGAAGAAAAAATAAATTTAAAAATAGGCAGAGGAGTACCTATTCAGAAAAAGCTCTTGATCTAGAAACACTGAGACTCTTTACCTGAAATCGGTCTTACACAGGTGACAGACAGAACAACAGGAAACAGATGCAAGCAGTTTTGTACCAATACAGCACATGTAGAGAAGCAAATCTGATGGCATGTGAAGACAGTTTTGCACATATATGAATTTTCATAAGCAAGTGAGTTTGATAGTTACAGAGAAAATATCACTTACCTTCTAGTTCTCTGCTAAAACCCACCACCAGTTTAGAATATCGTTGAAACTCCCAAAAGAATCTCACTTTACCTCTGGATACTATTTCCTTTCATAGGTAATGAGGAGGACAGACGTGAAACCACTTGAGGAAGTTCCAAGCTATTCCTATATAACCCTTTGCTGCAAATGCAAACTGCAGTAGGTTTTTGTTTAGTTATTTGGTTTCTTCCCTGGTGCAAAGTCCAGCATTCATTAAATACAGTAAAAGTATAATAAATTGTGAAAGGTTTGGACAACACACTCTAAAAGAACCGTAATTACAAAAAGAGTTGTTTGTTTTTTAATGCAGTTGTCTGTACAGATTCTACTATGGGTGATTCCTCCATGGTGAGTGTTCTAGAAAAGACAGAACAGTTTGGCAGAGTTTTGTCCAAGGACTATTCACCTCTCAAAGGAAATCCATTTGTGAATATTGAAAGAGCCTCAGGTGGCTACTCCAGAGCTCTTAGGACTGAAGAAACTCTGGATGCAGTCACAAAGGCTCTGAAGGCCCAGGGGTCAAACTGTGGTTTTACCAGAAGGCTTTAAGTTGTCCACCTGGTGACAGAGAGTCTGATTCACTCAGATGGCTGCTGCAAAAGTGGTCAATTCTCTTTATATTTTGCTTTGCCTAAAGGAGCCCAAACCTATGCAGAGAGAACTCTTCCACTGAGGCTTGAAGTTTCCAAGTTCTTCATATTTTCTTGCCACCAGCAAGATTTTTTTTTATGCCACCATTATGGGAAAACAAACACGTTCCGAACAGTGAAGTCCCAGAAACTGCAGAGACACAGTTTGCATGCTATGGGGACATTCTGATCTACCTCCACAGAAGTGGCTGTATTTCCAAGATGAGCAGATGCAAGAACCAAGATTCTTTGGTCCAAAGAGATGCAATGAATACTGCAATGTCTCATCTGAACATCTTCCCTCTCTTTAAATAAGAAGGCAGGTAGGGCACAAAGATCAGAAGTCCAGAGAAACCACGAAGTCATTCCGATATCTTAAGCTTTCAGGCTTTTAGAGAAGGGAAGCAGGGGCACAACTGACAAAACCTACTTTTCTTGCAAAACCTACTCTGTCTTTTCTGTGACCGTGCATGGATGGTAGAAGAAGAAAGAAATACCTTCACAACTGCTGTTCCACACTGTTCATTAGTCCTGGCAGTCTACAGGTTCCTGTCATGGTGAAAATGATCCAGTTTCTCCCTATCTGTGCACATAAAGCATTGCCACTGTGTTGACTCTCATCTCCTGGGTTGCATGGCTCTGGGACAGAGGCACAACTCGTCACAAACCAATCACATTTCTTTGAGCTCAAAACTATTCTGCTGAGATCAAACTCATTCCTTGACCACCACAACACTGTTGCCTTAGGTGTTCTTGCCCCCTAAGGACAGAAGCAGATACCCTCTTCTCTTTATAGGTAGATAAGCCAGAAGCAGAACGTCTCTGCAAGCATGTTGACAATTTTTCTTCTGCTCACTTAATGCTGACAAAATTTCACAGGGGAACATCACCAGAATGAACAGTTTGGGATTTTTGGGGAAAAGATGTGCTCTTCAAGCAGAGAAACTGTATTCCTAATAATACAGACTTGGATTTAAATTCTGTCAAAAGCCAGCCTGCAGCAATAGTAATGGAAATGCGGGAAAAACCCCACTTCACTGGTTTGTGTTAGATATACCACAGTTCTAAAATAAATTTATTGCTATCCCATGCCTTCTGCCTTTACTATAATGCACCATGCACTTTAAACTCGCACTTCAGAAATCATAGAAACTGGGGCAAAGTTATTAAATACCAGTTATACACCACAATTAAAAAAACACACAGAAATGCAAATTGGATCCCTTCCAATACATGTCATGTAGGGAAAAAATTAAATTATGACTGTTGAATGCAAATGGTGAGCACAGATTTCAGTGCTCTTATTACTACGAGTATCAGTTTGCAAAATCATTAGAGACTAGATAAGAATTGACAAATCATATCAGGTTACATCTTGAGTACAAACATAATGAGACATTTATGCTTAGAGATCGATAGAAAGTTTTTCAGAAATTCTTTGTCTAGCAAAGTAAATGAACAGAGGGTCAATTATTCCTATGGAGAAAAACTCTTCTAGCTTTCAAGATTGTGGTAGCCCTTGATGGTACTGTGATGGTAGCTCTGTAGCACCTAGAGGAATTTCTGGTGAAAAAACCCTTTGCATTATTCTATTTGGACAAAATAATTTAACGTGTAATATCCACAAGAAAGGATTTCTTCAAAGGACTGGAAATATCCTCTTTAACTCTAGATGTAAATGAAAGCTGAAAACAAACACACACAGAGGCTGTTTGAAAACACAAGAAGGGCCCACTTAAGCTATGAATACCTCAGAAGATTTAATTTGAACTGGAAGTTAGGGGAAATAAATTTTTTTTTACTAATGGTAACTAATTCTTCTTAACATGAGGGTTTCTGAGAGTTGTTGCCCCCCCTTACATTTGTATAGATCAAATCAGCATTTTTGCTGCTGAATCCTACGCTGTTTGCGGCACATACACTGCAGGTCAGGCCAGAACAGGGGCAGGGGAACAAATCAGGCTGGTTACCTTCTCCTCCTGATCTGTAAGGCTGGGACTCATAAGAGCTTAGCCATTTCCTAATTAATTTGATTTTTAGAGTTGTTCCTATTATTAAATGTCACTGAAATTAGAATAATTTCTTGCCAGCCAATTGCTTTTATTACTCGTTAACTCTAGAAATATCTATTCAACAAGAACACATTTTTCTATCAAATCCACTGGGAAGTTTATTTCTCCTGTCATTACATCAGATTTTTATTTTACAGTTACAGACAGACTGTTATCAGCCTTCAGAGGCGTTAAAAATAATACAATATGGTTCCTGGCACTCCCCAGCAGACTGAGAAATGCCACCCACACAATTAGTGGCACCTTTTTTTTTAACACAGATTTGTTCTACAGGTGTTTTGGAGTTATTTTGGCAATAGAATCTGGCACAAACAGAATCACTAAGGCACTGTGGCACAACACGCCTGAAACCTGGAGCAAATCTGCAATGCCTTTGCTGTTTGCTGGTGAAAAACAGGATCACTTCAAACAACCTCTTCTTACAAGTGTCTTACACCCTTACGGAGCTGTGAGGAGTAGCAACATACTGCACTTGTAAGTTACTCTCCTGGCACGTATAGGGGTCCTGGAAGTTGGCTGTGACAGACAAAGGTGACGTGACCTTGCAATTTAAATTGTGTTAAATTACAATTTGTACGTAAGAAGCACTATACGATTTCCTGATTTATAAATCCTCAGGCTTCCTAGAGGAAAGGTTTCGGTTTTTGACCATGACCATATTCTTGGCTGACATTTGAGAAACCATCTGATTAGCAGAGGAGACATTTTATTTTTAAAATGCCAAGGCAAATCTTCCTAATCCACTCTATTAACAAAGAAAAGTGTTTCAGGGCTGAGGTGCTCAAGGCCTCAGTCTTTAGCAGTGGAACTAGGTGTTCCCTGGACAACAGGCCTCGTGAGCTGGGAGACAGAGAGGGAGAGCAGAATGAGGCCTTCACAATTGGAAAGGAAGTGGTCAGTGACCTGCTACACCACTTAGACATAAACAAGTCTATGGGGCCGGATTGGTTGCACCCAAGGGTGCTGAAAGAGTTGGCAGATGTGCTCCCAAAGCCACTTTCCATTATTTAGTTCCTGGCTACCTGAGGGGGTCCCAATGGACTGGAAGGTGGCAAATGTGACACCTGTCTACAAGAAGGGCAGAAAGGAGGATACGGGAAGCTATAGACCTGTCAGTCTGGCCTCGGTACCAGCGAAGGTCATGGAACACATCCATATGTGAAGTGCCATCGCATTTCACATACAGGACAACCAAGGGATCAGGTCCAGTCAACATGGGTTTATTAAAGGCAGGTCCTGTGTGATGAACCTGATCTCCTTCTATGACAGGATGACCCGACTATTAGATGAGGGAAAGGCTGTGGATATTGTTTACCTGGACTTTTGAAAAGCCTTTGACACCGCTTCCCATCTAATTCTCCTTGATAAGCCGGCTGCTCATGGCTTGCACAAGCACACAAGGCTGGATAAAACACTGGTTGAATGGCCAGGCCCAAAGAGTGGTGGTTAAAGGAGTTAAATCCAGCTGGCAGCCTGTCACAAGTGGTGTGCCTCCGGGCTCGGTGTTGGGACCATCTCATCTTTATTGATGATCCTGATAGAGACACAGAGTGTATCATTAGTGAGTCTGCAGATGACAGCAAGGTAGGTGGGAGTGCTCATCTGCAAGACGGTAGAGAGTCTCTTCAGAGAGACTTAGATAGATTGGAGCAATGGGCCAATGTTAATGGCAGGAGCTTCAATAAGGCCAAGTGCCAGGTCCTGCACCTGGGCCACAACAACTCCACGCAACGCCACAGGCTTGGGGAGGTGTGGCTGGAGAGCCATCAGGCAGAGAGGGACTTGAGGGTTTTAATAGACAGAAGATGAACGTGAGCCATCAGTGTGCCCAGGTACCAAGAAGGCCAATGGCATCTTGGCCTGCATTAGAAATAGCGTGGCCGGCAGGAGTGGGGAGGTTATCATCCCCCAGTATTCAGCACCGGTGAGGCCACATCTTGAGCACTGTGTCCAGTTTTGGGCACCTCAATACAAGAGAGATGTGGAGGTGCTGGAGCAGGTGCAGAGGAGGACAACTAAGCTGGTGAAGGGACTGGAGAATAAATCTTATGAGGAGAGACTGAAAGAGCTGGGGCTCTTTAGTTTGGAGCAGAGGAGGCTGAGAGGAGACCTCATCACTCTCTATAACTACCTGAAAGGACATTGTGGAGAGGTTGTTGCTGTCTCTTCTCACAAGCAATTAGTGATAGAACAGGAGGGAAGGGTTCAAGTTACAACAGGGTAGGTTTACACAAGATATTAGGAAGAATGTTTTCACAGAAAGGGTGGTCAGGAACTGGAATGAGCTTCCCAGGGAGGTGGCTGAGTCACCATCCCTGCATGTGTTGAAGGATCATTTGGATGAGGTTTTAGGGATATGGTTTGGGGGGGGTGCTTGTAAGGTAGGGTAGACGGTTGGACTCAATGATCTCAGGGGTCTTTTCCAACCAGAGTGATTCTGTGATTCTGTGATCTTACTCTGAGCCAAGCCTTTCTTGGGATTTTGATGTTGAAGAAAAAATTCAGTTAGCCCAGACTCTGTGCTCAGATCTTCATCGAGCTTTAGCTAATAAAACAGAAATCATTTGAGCTATTTAAAAATAAAGAGCATTTTCAAAACTACTTCTTTCACTATAATGCAGACACCATTTTACTTCCAGAACTGCTACCATGCTGGGCTTGTCAAGTAAAACATGATTGTGCTGGTCCAGAAGGTCCCACTTGTCACTGCTGCATCTCAAAGTACTGGCAGAAGTAGATGCCAAGGGAGCAGTAGCAGCACAACAGCCATGTATGATAACAACTTCTAGGTGTGCTCCCTATCTCCAGCTATTACCACTGGGCTGTAGCAGCCTCCAGCAGAGTTCTTTTTGAAGGTCTTGTCCTGTCTCCCCTGGGTTCTTAAAGTTTGTGCACCTCAATCTTTTAGTAAGGAGTCACTCATGAAGAGGCATTTTCTTTGGATGATTTTAATGACTCCTAGGTCTTGTGCTGGAAGAGGTGATGACAAGTTATGTCTGTCCCTGCTCTCCATGCAATTAGTGGTATCAAACACTCCCATCAGATGCGTTTTCTCTCCTGTACCTCGTGAGCTCTACACCTTTTTTCAGCTGAAGGTTCCAGCCTGCTTGGCCGCTCTTTGCAGGAACAGTTCCTTGCTACCTCATCACCACAGTCTCTCTCTTTCAGTTCTGTTGTGCCTATTTTTTGAGACAAAGAGGTTTGATATATGGTTGGGGTTATTACCAAGCAGTAGCTTTCGGAGTTTGTTTCTTTATTCTCGGTTCAGTTTCCAATGATACCTAACGTTTGAGTTGACGTTTTGAACACTGTTGAGGGCTGAAAATTACCTCAAGCTTCACAACTGATGAGAGCTGCCTCACTGTCTTGTGTCAAGCTACCTCTTGTCATGTGTTTCTCCTTGTTCTTCTATGGTTTATGACATCCTGCCTCCTGCTCTACCTTAGTTTAAATCTCAGTTGCACACAAGTCGTCATTAGGACGTAGCTTTACATTTAAATTTAATACAACAAACTCGTGTTTTTCAACACTGAGTAGAGTGTTACAGGTGTAGACCAGGTAATTTAAGGACCTGACAGGTCAATCTGTAGGGCCAAGTAATACATATCATTACTTTTTGTTCCCCAGGACAGACTGAGGTAGTTGCTGTGATGTTTGCTGTGTCAGATGCAAGACCTGTGTGCACCAAGTCTGGTTTGCTTTTTCAGATACACAACCTTTACCACAGAATCACGGAACACTAGGGATTGGAGGGGACCTCGAAAGATCATCTAGTCCAATCCCCCCACCACAACAGGATCACCTAGACCAAGTCACACAGGAACACATCGAGGCAGGTCTTAAACATCTCCAGTGAAGGAGACTCCACAACTCCCCTGGGCAGCCTGTTCCAGTGCTCTGTCACCCTCACTGTGAAGAAGTTCCTTCTCATATTTATGTGGAACTTCCTCTGTTCCAGCTTACACCCATTTCCCCTTTATGCACTTTTAAACTCTCAGCTTGCAAGCTCTTGTAAGCCAGGGATCATTGCTGTGAACTTGCTTGGAAAGCACTGTGCGTGTTTTTTGGCTCAGTATAAGCCATACACGAGAAATAGTGCTCACTGCTCAGGGAGAAAGACAAAACAAACCTCAACTAGATGTCTTTGGCTCTGGACCTCTTTGTTATACAGTAAGTGATTCAAGGCCGGCCATACCTACCCGAGGGTTTCGAGAGGTGTGGTGTACTTGCAAGAGCTGATATGGTAATTCCAGTGTGGCACAGCACAGGAAGAGGAGTGGGGGGAGAAGTGAGGGAACACCTCAGAAATGCAGAGCAACACCCACAGTTGGATCAGATAATATCTGGAAATTAAATGGAGCGGCAGTCACACTGAAATTGGCACAAAGGGGAAAGGCAGTCTGTTGGAAAGTTCATGTGTAGCTACTCAGTCTCAGTTATGAGATCCTTGAGACAAGGAGTGCACCTTTTTCTCTCAGTAAGGAAACACTCGGCTAGCCTTGGTGTGCGCACAAGACGTGGCCCGTCAGTTGCCCTTCGCTGGCGACAGCAGGAATGTCCACTTCATTTTGGTGCTCGTTCCTTTTGAAGATCACACCAAAGCACTAAGTTACGGATCTGACAGGTCCTTAAGTAAAGCTTGAAGGCTTCCCTCTAGCACACTTGCTTTTTAACTGGAAGGTCTTCTCTTTTCCTCTCCTATCTGAATGATGCTTAAGACAGAGTAACCTGCTTTTAGCTCACTCTGCCCCCCATCCCGTATGAAGTAACTGTGATTCTGCATGTTGTGCATTGTGTCATTGCTTCTCGGCCCAGAGATGGGGAGGCACAAGAATCACAGAACATTAGGGATTGGAAGGGACCTTGAAAGATCATCTAGTCCAATCCCCCAGCCAGAGCAGAGAGGGTTCTTGGTGCACACTCTCATTTTCCCCTTGTAGTGAACAAGGATAAGCTGTTTGCAAGCATGAAGAAGATTGGAGAATCAGAGTGGCTCAAGTTGGAAGGGACTTCAGAGAGTTTCAACTACTCTGCCCTAGGCAGGGACCCCTCTCACTAGACTAGGTTGCCCAGAGCCCCATCCAACCCTGGTCTTGAAGGCTTCAAAGCACGGGGCAACCCTCCCTGGGCAACCTATTCCAGAGTCTCACTACCCTCATGGTAAGGAATTTCTTCCCAAAACCTAGGTCTAATTCTTCTTCCCTCTTTTAGCTTGAAACCATTTGCCATTGTGCTACCACTAGAGCCTCTCATAAAAAAAATCCCCCTCCAGCTTTCCTGCAGGCTGTCTGATGCTTTGAGGAAAAATGATGCTACCGGATGAATTCAGTCTGCTAGAAGATTTTTTTCCCCTTATTTTTGCTTTGATCTTACATCAGAACTGTGGAACTGCGTGCCCTGGTTTGGGTGCCACTTGTGGGTTTTCAATGAGTGTACTTTTCAGGCTCCTTTCGTGCTCCATCCCTTAGACTGTGAGAAGCAGGTTGTGTGTATCCTGCTGAGTTTTCCTTACTGCTGCATAACATGGGGTTATTAGTCACATTCTGCTGCAATGGTGGAACTGGGTTGTGTGTTCTCTCCCATTTGCTCAAGGACCTTTTACATGACACCTGGAAGTTTTCATTCTGTATATGTACAGAGCCCATGTAAGGTGTGTTCAGACACCATTAACCATCTACCTTGCGTTGCTGAAGGGCTCTATGTCCAGCTTTTCAGTGGAAATCAGCTCATTTCCTTCTGCTCATGTGTCCCAACTGTGTAGTCAGTGACTGCTTTCTAGACTCCATTATCACAGAAAGCATCAACCCTTGTTCTGACCTAAGCTATGGTTGACAATTCAGCGTTTTCTTGGATCTCTTTTGGCAATTCCTTCTCTCAAAAGCGTGCAAATCAGTTCAACGCTGTAGCTAATCCTTTGTGTTAAATTGCCGTTGCGAGAGGAGCTGAAGTAAAACTTGGTAATGCGGAAACGGGCTGAAGGTAACCAGAGTGTCTTGTTGGTTTGTAGCCCGGATGCTGACGGCGTGATGGCAGAGGCTTTGCTCACATTCTGGTTCTCCGCCACGGATTCTAGAGAAGCACTGCGAGAAAGAATCGAAAGGATCTTACGGAGAGGTCTGAAAAAATACAGAGGGCCCCTGCGAATAAATGTCAGATCTTCTGCCGTCTCAAGTAAGTACCTTGCATCTCTCTTGAAGGCACTTCTTGTCCTTTTCTGATGGGTTGGAGTCTAACTTTTCCTTCTGAGGATGGCAGTTCCCGGCCATGAATTACAGCCTGTCCTGCTCGCTAAGTTAGAACAAAATCAGTGGCGATGTGTAAACCCCACCAAAGTTGTTTTAAATATGGATAAAGAGAAACGGTTACTTTGTGGGCTCACAGTAGAGCCTTAGCCTTCCTCTGAACCACAGTACTAACCTCATGCTACTATTAGGGTAAAGAGCAGGAGCCTCCCCACAGTGCTTCAGTACACAGCAACACAAACTTGCTCCCTGGGGCTTTGCTTCTCTGATCACAGAATCACAGAGTGGCTCAGGTTAGAAAGAACCTTAGAGATCATCTATACAAACCTCCCTGCCATGGACAGGGATGTCTCTCAAACTAGACTTGGTTGTTCAAGACCTCATCCAGCCTGGTCTTGAACAAGTCCAAGGTGATTCCTTCATTCAGCCAGTGAATGAATCTGTAGTATTCCTGAAGTCCTACTATTAGCTGATTGCAGACTAAAAATCAGTCCGTGTCTGAACAAACAGCACTAGAACTATCACAGTAGTAGTACAGAGTGCTACTTACTCCATCCAGAGAAGTGTTTGATAGATGTGTGCAAAGATATTCACGAAATGGAAATTCCAGATGAGAAACATGAAAAATCAAATTGTCTCTATCAATCGCGTAAACCGGATTCTTGCCACCAATCAGCATCATGTACTGAGCGCCGTTCAATGAGCTGGAGAGCGAGGAAACTGCTTGAGTGATGCTGGGGAAAGAGCTGGTGTGCTGAAAGAAAAAAGAGATTTGTTGGAAGGATCAAAATCTTTGCAAATTCCGCAGGGAAAGAAAGGAAAAATCATAGAATGTATTGGGTTGATAGGGACCTCTGAAGATTATCTGGTTCAACCCCCTACAACAAGCAAGGACATCTCTAACTAGAACAGATTGCTGAGAGCCCCAGCAAGCCTGACCATGAATGTCTCCAGGGATGATGGGGCCTCTAGGCAACTTGCTCCAGTAATCCATCACCTTATGTCATGACTTAGTGAATTTTGAAACTTCAGTTTAATTCGGTTCCTTACATAAAGAATGAAATTGGAAGGAATACAAAAAATGCTTGTTAGAGAAGAACTGTGCTATTCTTGTGGAGTTACCTGGTTAGCTGCTTTCATTCAGTCTGGTAAGCATGAAAACTGCTTCAGTTGACCTTGAGCTGCACCAGGGCTGTTACAATAATGCACCAGTTGTTAGTGAAAAAAATTAGCTGATGTAATCAAATCACAATGTTTTCATTAAATATTTGGTCTCAGTAAAAGATGGCATCTCTGTGTTACTTTGATGAAGTTGTATGATAAGCTTTGTGTTGCTTTTCTTGGCTCTCCCAGCCTAACCATGAAACACTGACTACATAGCTCTGCTACTCACTACACAACTAGCATTGTGCAATCGTTCCACGTCACACAAATGGTTCCTAGCGATTTCTAGGAGACAATAATGAAAGTTTCCATTTGGTTCTTTGCTAATAGGACTTGAGCAGCGCTGCGAGGCTTAGGCAAGCTCCTGTCGATGCTGCCGGTTAAGAAAAGCAGGTTGACTCAGGTGAAAGGTTTAGAACGCAGTACTCCAGTGCTTTTAGAAGGAGGTGCAAGTCTCAATTTCTACAGCTGGTTGTCTTCCTCATACCTGGGAGGAGTGACAGATCCTGGAACAGATCTTTCAACAGGTCCTGGAAGTCTGAAGTATGATCTAGGTTTAGCTTTTATCACCTCTCTCTCCTCTCTTGAAACATCCTGTGTTTGTGTCCATTTCTGGGCCCCTCAGTTCAAGAAGGACACAGAGCTGCTGGAGAGAGTTCTGTACAGAGCCATGAAGATGATGAAGGAAGTGGAGCACCTCCCTCATGAGGACAGGCTGAGGGAGCTGGGTCTCTTTAGCTTGGAGGAGACTGAGGGGTGACCTCATTAATGTCTGTAAATATGTGAAGAGTGGGTGTCATGAGAATGGAACCAGGCTCGTCTCAGTGTCACCTAGTGATAGGACAAGGGGCAATGGGTATATGATGGAACATAGGAGGTTCCACATCAGTATGAGAAGAAACAACTTCACAGTGAGGGCAACAGAGCACTGGAACGGGCTGCCCACTGGGGTTGTGGAGTCCCCTTCTCTGGAGACGTTTAAAACCCACCTGGGTGTGTTCCTGTGTGGCTTGGTCTGGGTGATCCTGCTGTGGCAGGGGGATTGGACTAGATCTTTCAATGTCCCTTCCAATCCCTAATGTTCTGTGATTCTGTGAAATCACAGGAAAACTAAGAAGCACCAGATTTTTTCCTAAATCTTGCTTTGTTGTAGCTTTGGTGGTTTTGCCAACTGGGATTCTTGCTTAGCCTGAGGCAATCTCAGAACATTCTCATAATGGATTGTAAAAAATCATCAACTTTTTCACTGTAAAAAATCATCACTTACCGTGGAGGCCATGGTATAGGATCGGAGAATCATTAAGGTTGGAAGAGTCCTCCAAGATCAAGTCCAACTGTCAACCCAATGCCACCACGCCTGCTGAACCATGTTTTCAAGAAACAGCTTTGGTTCATATAGGAGTACAGCTTATGTGAGCGACGCATAGCTAGGTAGTGGAACACACCTGGGTCAGGCACACACGTACATTGCATGCTAGAATGGTCTGATAATGAGAACCTCCTTAATACTTCCTCCTGGATCTAACCATCTTGTTGTTCAACACCATGTCTCAACTTGTCACTTCACTCGGAAGTATTTGCTTTGAGGATCAGCTCCAACAGACTCCTGCAAATGGGTGCAACCCTTGGGATCTTCTGCTGCAGTATAAAAGTAAGCAGTCTGCTAGAGCAGGGTGCCTCTTTATTCCTGAGGATTGGGAATCAAGAGGGGATAAAATCTAAACTGACAATGTATTTTTAGTTATTGTCTGTGTTTTTCCAAAAAGACCAGATATGAAAAAATAGTGAATGCGCAAAACTTAAAGGAAATCCCAGTAATATTGTCTCTGTTTTGTATCATCACTCTACAGTAGAAGTTCTTCACAAAGGGTGGCACCAATACATCTTGAACTGTGTTATCTTCAGATGTGTTAGTGCTGATTTCCCTGCGATCTTGCTTATTTTCAGCTAGACTTCATAGTCTCCTGGTCATGAACCTGGTCATATCTCTGGATATACACTGCAGCTTTGACAGAAAACAGGAGGTGATGGAGAACTGTGTACAAACCTCACTGGAAGCACAGATATTTTCTCAGTGGAGAACCAAGCCAACTAAGTCTTGCATTTTCTGAACAGCACTGCAAGGGCCAACAAAATTCATTAGTACAGTCGGGTGACTTGGAAACACCCACATTAGGACTTGCTCTTCCACCGGCTCTGAAAGAACAAAGTGTTACGGTTTGTCCTCTGTCTAGTTTTGGCATCAAAGAGATCTTCAAGGCTGATTTTTTTTCCCCTGGGGTTTCTTGGTTAGAAGTAGAGTCACCTCACAGCTGAATCCCTATTAGGCAAAGTGTAGAGCAGCTTGCCAGACTCTTTCCCTCTGTCAGGAAGGTTGGAAGTCTCCCAAAATGTCTGTTTGGGAATGTACTTCTGATGTCAGAAAGAAACTGTTTGCAAGATCACTGGTTGCAACATCGCTGGCACTGTTTGCAGTGAGTAGGAAGTATTCCCGCATGTTGCACAGCCAAGGGTTTTGACCGTGAACAATGAGTCATGAATTGGTTTTGATCAACAAGTCAACAGTTGTTACTGATTCTATTTATCTGGCCTCTGGAGCTAAAGCTCCTTACAAATATAAAGTACAGAACCTGGAGACTCACTTCTTTATGGAGTCTTCTGTTGGAGACGTGAAGATGATTGACCTTTCCAATGGAGGAATGTTTCATCTCAAGTATTGTATGGCTGGGGTTTGGTATCCTACCAGCTGCAGCAGCTTGAGGGAGTGGAACATGCATCTGTACATGGGGAAATAACAGTGGAGGTCTGACATTCCTCCAATGTGATGCCATTAGTTTAGCACAAGGGGGTACATTTCAGCGTGAGCAGAGGTATAAACAGAGCAACCAAAGTAGGGGGGGAGGTAAATGTAATGCTAATGTTTTACAAGGGCATGCCTGTGATGAAGGAATCCAGCAGGAAATCAGCCTTGCCTGATTCTTAGTCTATCCAGATAAGCTGACTTAATGAACTCCCCCACTCAGTTCTCACTCTTTCTTTTCCTTGCCTGAAGAGGTTGCAAGTGATTTGGGCTGCCCCTACTGTAGAGACTTTGACTGTAGCTAAGGCATGAGTGTAGGTCAGGAAGAAAGATGGTGCTAAAGCCTCTGTCAGCGAGGTTATGCGCTGTAGAGCCAGTACATAGTTCCTCATGCCAAACACTCCTTGTGCTGCAGAATGCTCAGACTGAGCTATGAGTCTGCTGTGAGTCTGTGTGGATCTTTCTCTCTGTCCTTATGGGCAGAGTTGCAATGTGGTTGCTGGAGTGGGTAGGGTAGGATGTGAGGACACTGGACATAAGCACAGAGGGAAGGGTTGGGTGATGCAGACAATTAGAGGTATGAAACCTTTATCTTGCTGCTACCAGTTTACTCTCCCCTGTTGAAGCGATGACAATTGCATGACTGGTATCTAAGCCATGTTGTGCTACTTCCACAAGGGTATGTAACTCTAGGGAGGTAATTCCTGTTGAGAGAGAGCAGTGAGACTACTGGAAGGTTAGTAGGGAAATGTTTTGGTTGTGTGCACTATGTAACCACACAAGAGAATGATCGTCCTACTGAGCCCAACACTCCTGTCTTAGGAAACTCCTGCCTTTCCTTTTGGGTACAGTTTTTTCAACGTGACTGAATCTGCTGCTCACTGCTCTCATTCCCATTTCACTCCACTACCAGACCTTCACGGTCTGTAACGTAATTAAGGAGGAGTGGAGCACAGAACTATTATCCCCACCTCTGCCTGTTCTGCAGGACAGATGCACTCTGAGATTCCTCTCAGCTGCCCAGCATAGAGATTTACTGAACTTGCCAGAGATCCCTTTTTTGCCTGCATGCACTGCTGTTACCCTAGACAACACCGAACTGGGTGAGCCCTCTGTTTCTGCTGCAGCTGAGATCTTTGTCATTCTTTCTCTTTTTGTGGAAGCAGTTCTTCAAATGTAAGAAAGGACAGCAAGGGAAATGCTTCCTCTGCTCCCTGGTGCTTTTCGGAAACCCTGTGCTTCCAGTGCATGGCCAACATTTTTCTTAAATTTCTTAGTGTTTACAGTCCTCTCCTCCCTTCACACCCCATTGAAGATAATCTCTACCTTGCTTGCTCTGTGTGAAAAAACAACTTACACAAGCAAGGTGTGGGAACTGGATATAATAGAGGATGGAGCATGCAGTTTGCCTTTGAAGCTAGCAGTTATCACAGGCGGAATCGAATCCTTTAAAGGAAATAAAGTTTCCTGGGTAAAGCTATGCCACGTTTTCTTTAAATGGATTTCTCCTCTTGAATTTTGCAGTCATCTCTGGCCCTTTCCACACTGAAAATGCATTAATGATCGTGCATTTGCTTGCCTTGCTTGAACTACTTCAGTATAATATCTAGTCCATGTATGTCACTAAGAGTTCTGCCTGTTATTTCCTTCTAGTATGAACACTGATCTCTGTGGCTACAATGAAATAAGGCAGTGGACACAAGGTGAATTCATCCAATGCAGTGACATTGATATTTGTTAGAAATATGGCAAAGTGATCCCATTTTTCTGTTGAGATCTCTGAATCCCCCAATGGTCGTATTCAGTCTGCAGTTACCTCGGAACCTGCAAACGCTTTATGGTTGTCAAACAGACCCACAGGCTTTGGCACTGAGCACCCTTCTTCCTGTGCAACTTGGTCTAGGTGGTCCTGCTCTGGCAGGGGGGTTGGACTAGATGATTTTTTGAGGTCCCTCCCAATCTCTAATGTTCTGTGATTCGAAATCCTGGACTGAACTGGCCGCTACAGATAAACAACTGCCAAAATAACTGTGCTTTTCTGCTCTTCCTTACGCCCCTTTCCTTTCCGTGTTTGCTCAAACACACAGGTTGAGGAGTAAAACCAATTCATTTACTGATAAGTTATTACTCTTCAACAGCAATCGCGAGTCACTCCTCTCATTGCCTGGAAATGAAGAACAGTATTTTCAGTGCTTTACAGTTATTCAAAAATAACTATTAACAGAATTGCTTGTCCAGTTGGAGCACAGAGTTGCATTTCGGTATGCTGCTGTGATTTGAGTTTACACATTTGTTTTCTTTTTCAAGTTAGGCAAGCTTTAGTTAAATACCTAGCTCCATTTTACAGCTAGGCAATGTGTGTTCAAGTTGAACTTGTTCTTGTTTACAGCAGAAGCCTGAACACTGTTTTCCTAAATGCAGCACAAACAACTATTTTTGCAGCCGTATGTGGTTGGGACAAGATATGACACTTTAATTGTTACTAGTTGATGCTTTTTCTTGGTAGTGCAAGCAACTAGGGCAACTACTAAACGAGCAGGGCAGAGAAATTGTCTCTCGTGCCTTACGAGTGATTGCTTCAGTGCTTCAAGGCAGGGCTCTGGCACAATGCACACAGCCGCAACGTCAGGCTAGTAACAAATGAAAGCAAGTCTCTAATGAGGAGAGCCAGTAAGCAACCTGATTTCCAGCAGTACCCTGTAACCCAAAGTGCTCCCTTCTTTTGATCAGCTCAGCTTATCTGGAAATAGTTAGTTTGGGTTTCCAAACTATGCTCAGGCTTTGGGATTTTAGTTTGGAATATTGTGACCTTAATTTCACCTGCTCTGACCTGCATAGTGGGTTCCCAGCTCTGTTGCCACTCAGACCTGCTCTCACCTCTGAAAAGCTCCCTTTCCTTTGCTGTTTTCTCTATTGCTGTGGTATTTTCTTTGGTGCTTGTGTCGTGGCTCCCTGTGTGAGATTCAGGGGCAAGGCACTATACCTGGCAGATCTGTGAAGTAAAGCAGTGCCCCTACCCTGCTGAATATAGAACTGAATTTATTGGCAGTTGTCCCTGGCCTTTTTGGGTGGGTGAGAGAGTACCTCAGCTGCATAGCAGTCATGGTATATTATAAAATATGCTGAAATTCAAAGCTGTACAGACACGCTGTTCAAGACCTGAAGTATGTATGTGCGTAAGACTCGTTTCTCCAACTACATGCCAATTAGTACAGCTAATGGGTAAGATTTTGCCCACGTGAGGTTTGTACTTTTCTCTAGGTGCCTCATAAAAAGCAAATAGAGATAGAGACAGGTGTCTTGCAGAAGTGCTGCGTGACTCATAGCAAAATTCGGTGCAGGGAGAACATGCCAATTGAATTGCTTCCGGCACTGCACTTGAACAAGCCAGTTGCTCCTTTTGTCTTCTTGATGAGCTTTGCAATATAACGTAAGTGTTAGTAATTGGCTGCAGGCTTTATAATTAGACATTATGAGGTAAATGTCTCTCCACCCAGAGAGGAGCTAAAAAAACATCATTATCAGTGTCGCATTTAAAGGCAAAAGGTGCTCTTTCATTGTTGAATACTTTTCTTGGTTTCTTACCAGCTTCCAGCTGTTTTATAGGTGTCTGAAATAATGAGCTAGTTCTGAAAGTTGTATGAATTTCTAGGAAAACACTGGATGTTCATCATAATGGAACTAAACAAGTAAGGCCCAATTTTTCAAACCACTTCTTGCCAATATGAATCTCAGTGAAGCAGCCAAATCCTTAGCACAACTCAACACTCATGTTTTTCCCCCTCACTTTGTAACTCACCGAGCAGTAATGTTTGCTCTACTGCAGAATCCCTCCACTGGTCTGGCTTTTACTGTCTGCTTTTGTGCCATTTTGATGTCAGGGATGTTGGCAAAACCCAGCCGTGGGAATTCACAGAATAAAATCGACATTTCTAAGATACAGAAGTACCTCTACTTTATGGGTTTCATCCTTTCACCGCACTTGAGAAAGCACAACTGAGTCGTTTTACTGAAAGGGGACCTCACAAGTGGTTGCTTGCCCATGAGTAAAACTTCTTTACCTCTATTAAAAGAGCATTTTAGAGTGAATAAACGACTGTGTTGCTATATAAATGTCCAATTATAACTCACCTCCTGTTCTTACAGAATAAAGCAGCAGCTGAATGCACATACAGCAGCCTTAGTGCTGCCTTTGGTCTGTGACCCTCCCCAGAGTTGAGCTGTACGTGCACTGGAGCTCTGTTTGTTTCCTTTTTCTATAAGCTGCTTAATGTCATATTAAGAAATGAAGGAAGACATGTCTATTACTGGTGGATTGCACATGTGCGATTCACCCTGCATACCAGGAAGAGTGTCAGGCCCACAGGCAAAATAATAGGTGACAAGTATGAGCCAGAGCCATTTGCATTCAAAAGAGACAACTCCTGGCTTGGTGTGGTTTTGGATCAAAACTAGAATGTTTCCTTGTGTAGCTGAAAAGAGAAAAGGGCAATGAAGCATGTGGGTAAGGACAGGGATCTGCAGAGAAAGATGGCCCATTTGCAATATTTGAAGTTGTAAAAGCTTTACAAGAATCACTGTGTAATGTAAATATTGTATTGAAAGTGTGTTTATTATTTAATTGAAATGTTTTGATTTGTTTTGTCTACTAGTTTTGACTCTAGTAAAAACAGTACTCTGGGACAAGTGTTTATAAGTATGGAAGATGATGGGTGTCAGGAAGATGGAGCCAGGCTCTTCTCAATGTCATTCTAATGATAGAATGATAGAATCATTAGGGATCGGAAGGGATCTTGAAAGATCCTCTAGTCCAATCCCCCTGCCCACAGCAGGATCACCTAGACCAAGTCGCACAGGAACGTATCCAGGTGGGTTTTAAACATCTTCAGAGAAGGAGCCTCCACAACTCCCCTGGGAAGCCTGTTCCAGTGCTCTGTCACCCTCGCTGTGAAGAAGTTCCTTCTCATATTTATATGGAACCTCCTATGTTCCAGCTTGCACCCGTTGCACCTCATCCTATCACTAGATGTCACTGAGAAGAGCCTGGCTCCTTCCTCCTGACACTCACCCCTCATATATTTATAGACATTAATGAGGTCATTTCTTAGTCCCCTCCTAGCTCTAGAGACTCAGATCCCTCAGCCTTTCCTCATAAGGGAGGTGTTCTGCTTCCTTCATCATCTTTGTTGCTCTACTCTGGACTCCCTCCAGCAGCTCTGTGTCCTTCTTGAACTGAGGGGCCCAGAACTGGACACAATGCTCCACATGTGGTCTCACTAGTGCAGAGTAGAGTGGGAAAATATTACAGAGAGTTCTGTAATGTTCTATATCCTAATGACAGCACCTACAAAACAACACAATTGCTTCTGCTCCCAAGGGACTAAAATGAACCTGTTGCCTTAGCTTTGAGTTCTTGTGGCAAAAGTTCACTCCAGTTTTCATGGCTCTCTGAAAACATTTTTCATTAGCATTCCAGTTACAAACATCAACAGTTCTTTGGTGTTTTCTCTTAGTTCCTTGCCTTCCATGTGCTTTTTTATGTGAAAGTCTTTATGAGTTGCTTAAAGGACAAAATACTTCTTGGTAATGAAGATGCTCCTATAAACTGATTTTTCACTTAGAAAACGTTTCACTTGGAGAAGGTAGCTATTAATTACTTAGCCCTCCATGTTTCAGTAAGCCACCATCTCATTAAATTGCTCCCTTGTCTCTTTCTGAAACGGTAAAGTACTCTTTCTTTTTCTGCAGAACAAGCTTGATGATATCTTGACACTTCCCTAACATTTTCAAATCCTGGTGGGTTTGAGTGAATTATTTGATTTATTTGAACTTCAAATTCGGGGCTTGTAAATCTGCACAGATGAAAGCTAAAAAGGTTGACAGAAACACACTCGCAAGTGCTAGGTTTGGCACAGCTATCTTTGGCAACACGAGCCTCATCAAGTCCAGAAATTCAAGTGATTGTAAATCTGTTGTGATCCAGAAGTTGTATTGGAAGGGACCTCAAAATATCATCCAGTCCATTCCCCCCTAGCAGGATCACCTAGATCAAGTCGCACAGGAACATGTCCAGGCAGGTTTTAAATGTCTTCAGAGAAGGAGGTGCCACAACCCCCCGGGTAGCCTGTTCCAGTGCTCTGTCACCCTCGCTGTGAAGAAGTTCCTTCTCATATTTATATGGAACCTCCTATGTTCCAGCTTGCACCCATTGCCCCTCATCCTATCACTAGATGTCATTGAGCAGAGCCTGGCTCCGCCTTCCTGACACCCACCCTTCACATATTTATCAACATTAATGGGGTCACCCCTCAGTCTCCTTTGTTTCAAGCTCAAGAGACCCAGCTCCCTCAGCCTTTCCTCATCAAGGAGATGTTCCTTTGTGGCTCTGCACTGGACTCTCTCACGCAGTTCTATGTCCTTCTTGAACTGAGTGGCCCAGAACTGGACACAATGCTCCAGATGCAGTCAAAATGAAATCAAAACAAAGCCGCCCAACGTAAGGCTTGAATCCACAACTCTGAGATTAAGAGTCTCATGCTCTACCGACTGAGCTAGCCAGGCCCTACTGTGGAAACTTTTAAGACCCATCTGGATATGTTTCTCTCTGACCCATCTTAGGATTTCTATGATCCTGCTTGAGCAGGGGTGTTGGATTTGAAGATCCCTGGAGGTCCCTTCCAACCTCTAATGATCTGTGTGTATTACAGCTATGAGCATTAGCCATGAAGCAATGAGAGCAAGTAGGTGGCACCTCTTTTGCAGCTACTCTTCACTTTCTGAGTACGATGCTTTAGCTTAAGTGCCTCTGTCATACCATCTGCTGGTGAGCACAGGTGTCGGCTAACTGGCTCTGTGCATGGCATGATTGGATCAGTAGGTGTTTAGTCACAGAATCACAGAACATTACGGATTGGAAGGGACCTTGAAAGATCATCTAGTCCAATCCCGCTGTCACAGCCGACACAAGAAGCAACAGCTAAGCAGCTGTACTTTGTGCAGGAGGTGAACTTGAGCCAGAGTGCTACAAGGCTTCCGGCATCCTTTCCCAAATTAAATTGGTTTGATTCTGTATGACTTTGCTAACGACTCTCATACCTTGACACATCTTTTGGGGGCATTTCCCTGCATTTCACCTACTTGACTTCTTTTCCTTTTAATCCCGTGAATATATTATGCTATGCATCTGGCTGTTTGAGGAGCTAATCCTGTTGTGGTAGGCATCTATTTCAGGAGCAGCCCAGACAAAGCACATCACATTTGAACACTAGCCTCCGTCTGTAGTGGGTTGGATCACTGGTATTAGTGTAATGTAGGAGTTCAAAAAGGAAAGGTCTTGTTTGCTGCGCCAACTCATTAAAAATACTCTGCACAGATTTTTTCCAAAAGAATAAGCAGATCGAGCACTGTGGGCCTCGTGCCAGGGTGTGTAATAGCATCACATAATGCCCCAAGCTGAATAAAAGGCAGCTTTTTATATCTTTGATGAGTATTCCTTTAAAAAAAACCCCACGTTTGTGTACAGAAGTAGCAAATTAATTCAGTTCTATCAGAAACTGGGTCAGTGAGTGACCTCCTGATAGTATGAGGCAGCAGTTTCTAGCAGAAGTGACAGCTCAGCAGCATGAACTCTCTGTGTCTCCAGGAAACTTGTTTTGACAAATGTAAACACATTATATCCTGTATTAGCTCTTACTTATTTATTTTTTTGCTGCTGCATTAGAAACCACAAACTGTCACTCTCCATAGCCTTTCTTCACCCGTTCTGTTCCCCAAAGGGAAATGCCTTTAGCGTGGTTAGTAATTTTTGCAAGGCTGCGTAATGAGTAGGGCATTCCGGCGGGGCTGGCAGCAGGGGCTGGCAGTCCAAATCGAGCACTGTAAACCAGACTTGACTAAAGTCCAAACCAAAGTCTTTTCAATGATGAGGGAAGTCATTGGGAAGACAGGAATTGGATTCATTTAGGATCTTCATGTCCTGCTCTTGGTTTGCTTTGTGCTGATAGGAGAAGGGGCAATGGGTGTGAGCTGGAATGTAGAAGATTCCATATAAATATGAGAACTTCTTCACAGTGAGGGTGATGGAGCACTGGAACAGGCTGCCCAGGGAGGTTGTGGAGTCTCCTTCTCTGGAGA
>JAOXOE010000256.1:49205835-49250195 GCA_028565055.1 Phoeniculus purpureus
AGACTCCACAACCCCCTTGGGCAGCCCCTTCCAGTGCTCTGTCACCCTCACTGTGAAGAAGTTCTTTAGCAGGAGGGTCGTTGCACATTGAAACAGGTGGCCTCAAGGAGGTTGTTGAGGCCCCATCCCTGGAGATCTTCAAGATGAAGCTGGACAAGACTCTGGGCAGCCTGGTCTAGTTGAGGATGTCCCTGCTCACTGCAGGAGTGTTGGACTAGATGGTCTTTGGAGGTCCCTACCAGCCCGGGCCATTTTGTGCGGTACATGTTTGTCCACCCCAGAACATTCTGTGATTCTCTGAGTACGCAAAATCAGTCTGGACATTGTCTGGTGAATACCACAGGGGTTTTCCCCCCCCCACATAGAGCTATAGAGAGGAATTGAGAAATGAGCACATTCACTCATAACAACATTGTGTGACAGCTGAGAACAATCAAACTTATACGTGCAGCTTTTCCCCCCTACCTCTTCTTTTCTACAGCAGGGGAGTGGTGTATGCAGCTCTGAGTCTGTGTTGCAGGGTACCTGTCACTGGTCTGATCTTATCTAGAACAAGTGTCGCGCGCAGCTGTTTATTTTACAGCCTTTTCTCCAAGTTTTGCACAACACGCAGCTCCTGGTAGATCTTTCCCTACTGGAGCCTCGTTGGCAATAAACACACGCCTAACTGCAAGAGAGAAAACTTTCACAACCGAGCTTGTTTTGCGAAGCCCAAACATTTGTGAAGCTTACAAACCCTCCAACTTTGCATATGCGCCCATCCCTCCTCTCAAACATGAGGTGGCAGAAGAGGGAAGTGTTGCTTTTTTTAACTCAACAGCTTATGACTGTGTCAACACATGACAATTTGTCAAAGCTTGCTGTAGTGGTGCTGTAAATTAATTTTTAGCATCAGTTATGAGTGGTAAACACTTTGTGCGGTGTGAACAGCTCTCAGTACAGTGTGAGTTGTCAGCAGCTTGCGAGCTACCCTAAAAGAAAAAAAACCAGAAAGCTAAGGAGGGAAGGAGAGAAGCTCATTTACTAGTACAAAATGGATCTGAGTCTGCAAAAATTCAACATATGGGGGGATTTGTTTTCTCTGTACCTGTCAGCTCAACCTTGAATGTTTGTGTTTTGCCATTAATAATAATAATCACCTGCAGGGTTCACTGCTCCCCATCCCTGTACTGTGTGGATGTAGGATTCTTGGGCTTGTGGCTGGGTGAAGTGGAGCACCCTCATTACCCTTGGGTTTTGTCCTTGCTTGCTTGCTTTAAAAGCAGAACAGTGGCCTGTAAATGCAGACGTGCTCCATCACTGAGTCTCACATAAACAGCATGAAATACCTGGAAAAAGAAAAGAGATGGCAGCCCAAAGAGAAGTGACGGGGACTGCTGCTTGTCCTTCCCTATTCCAGCTGCTGTGGTGAAACTGGAGAATAAATCTTATGAGGAAATGCTGGAAGAGCTGGGGCTCTTTAGTTTGAAGGAGAGGAGGCTGAGAGGAGACCTCATCACTCTCTACAACTACCTAAAAGGACATTGTGGAGAGGTTGGTGGTGGTCTCTTCTCACAAGCAATTAGTGATAGAACAAGAGGGAGTGGGTTCAAGTTACAAGAGGGTAGGTTTAGACTGGGTATTAAGAAAACTTTTTCACAGAAAGGGTTTTCAGGCGCTGGAATGGGCTTCCCAGGGAGGTGGTTGAGTCGCCATCCCTGTGTGTGTTTAAGGATCGTTTGGATGAGGTGTTGAGGGATATGGTTTAGGGGTGAACTTATAAGGTAGAGTAGATGGTTGGACTCAATGACCCCAGGGGTTTTCTCCAATCAGAGTCATTCTGTGATTCTGTGGTGGGGATGGTTCAGCCAACAGCCAACAGGAGCTGATGTTACGGAAGACAATTATTTGGCATTAGAAGGTGGGGAATAAGTATTGTAGAAAACAACCTTTCACATGCAAACCCATTTTAACCTGTCACTTCAGCAAAATGAGCAGTAATAACCTCCCAGTCTAACAATGACTGTGAAGCTGAACATTAATTTGCTCAGTCGTGAACACCCACTCAAGAGAGAGGAAAAAAATCTACATCAGTGCCTGGAATTCCTGGCCTTGCAGAAATCACCTCCGTTTGCTGGCACTAATGCTGGTATTTCGTCTTGCGTTTCCTGCAAGTGTTTTAAGTAGAACTAGATGAGAAAAACAGCTGCGTGCGTTTGTTTGCTGCTTTGATACACTCGACACGGGGCTTTTTGCTCAAGCGCCGTCACTCTTGGCTTCAGCACCCTCGAAAGGCTTTGAGCCTTGGAGCTCGTTGCTGTAAGCAGACAGCATGCTTGAAGCTTGGCTGAATAACTAGCTGAAGCTAGTTTTCACCTGTTTATGGTTTTAGGAAGAAAGATGACTTGGTCTGTGTTTTGCTCACAAAAAATTTTGGTTTTATTTCCTTTTCTAGATAGAACTGTAGGTGCTGATTGTATGAAAGAGCTGAGCCACACCATCCAGTAAATGGTCTTAGAGCAGCAGCTGGCTTGCTTGGAAATCGCTTCCAGGACCGTGTTGTAAGTAAGTATTTCTGCAAAAGCATCATCAAACAGTTTCTTCAGTTTAGAGGCATTTTTTAGATGTTCTGACTACTCCTTGTAATTGTATAGTTTAACACCTAGTAGACAGTAGCTGTTTATATGGGAACATAAGCGCTCCTGTGTCTGAAGCATCAAGCCTTTGAAGGCTCTTTGCTGATTCGCTTCAGAACTTCCTGGCACAGCACCTGAACGCTTCTGAGAACAGGCAAAATACGTAGGGATCTCGTTAGTCATTCGCTCTGTGGCATACATGTATTTTGAGTGTTCATCCTTGCCTGCATTTTCACACGGCAGCATTTCAGCTGTGCCAGCGTAGCCTGCAAGAGCAAAAGCTTTGTGGTGATTTTCATCAGCCATGATCTTGTTCAGTTTTTGGTTTGTAATAGTCCAAGAAAAGCTGCCCTGACTAATCTGAGAAGAGGACTGGTTTTGTCTGTTCGGTCACAACAACCCCAGGCAATGCTACAGGCTGGGGGATGAGGGGCTTGAAAGCAGCCCAGAGGAAAAGGACCTGGGAGTGCTGGTAGACAGTCGGCTTAATATGAGCCAGCAGTGTGCCCAGGTGGCCAAGAAGGCCAACAGAATTCTGGCTTGGATCAGGAATAGTGTGGCCAGCAGGAGAAGGGAAGATATGATGCCCTTGTAGTTGGCCCTTGTGAGACCTCACCTCAAGTACTGTGTTCCGTTCTGAGCCTCTCATTGCAGGAGACACATTGAGATGCTAGGATGTGTCCAGAGCAGAGTTGCCAAGCTTGTGAGGGATTTAGAGAACGAGTCATGTGAGGAGAGGCTGAGGGAGCTGGGCAGGTTTAGTTTGAAGGAGGCTGACAGGGGACCTCATTGCCCTCTACAACTACCTGAAAGGAGGTTGTAGAGAGGTGGGTGTTGGCCTCTTCTCCTTAGGAACTAAAGACAAACCCGGGGAAATGGTCTGAAGTTGAGGCAGGGGAGGTTTGCTTTGGATATTAGGAGGAGATTCTTTGCAGAAAGAGTGGTGAGGCACTGGAAGGGCCTTCCCAGGGAGGTGGTTGAGTCCCCATCCCTGGGGGTATTTAAGAAATACATAGACACGGTGCTTCACACCCTGCTCTAGTGGCAGGGATGGAGTGGGTTAGTTTGTGTTTGCCAATCTATCAGGGATTTGGGTTTTTTGTTGTTGTGGGTCTGGTTAGACTCTGTGATCTAGGAGGTCCTTTCTAACCATGATTATTCTGTGGCATGCTGTGGGCACAGCTAGGGAGCCTCAGTAAGCTACAAATTTGTGCAGCAGCACATCACAATAAACACATATCAATGAAGAAGAGCCCATTTAGACTCCACGTGCCAATGGCATTGAATATGGCACTGAGAACATGTTTTCCCTTGAAATGTGTAATATAATCACAGAATCACAGAACTTCAGGGGTTGGAAAGGACCTCAAAAGATCATCCAGGCTTAGCCTCCAGGTGAGGCTGTGCTAGACAAAAGTCCTTGGCTCAGCTCTGCCAGCATTTATCTCCAGAGGCAATGGCTGCCATTTCATCCTTGCTCTGTGCCTGCCAGAGCTGTGCCCTCAGCTACTCCTCACAGCACTTGCGTTCTAGACCCTTCACCAGCTTTGTTGCCCTTCTCTTTACATGCTCCAGCACTTCAATGTCCTTCATGTAGGGAAGGGCCCAAAACTGGTCATCACCTGATCCCCGTTCCTACTGACCACACTGGAGCCTGGCTCTCCAGGAGTGACTGGTGCTTGATGTCCTTTCTTGGGGGGCACTGGAGCACTGGTCAGTAGGAAACCCCTCTGGTACCTGGTCCCACCCTGGCACTGCAATAGAGTTGCCTCAAGGGGAACTTTTTTGCTCTGTTACTGTTAGTTCTGTATTTTCATCTGGTTTATGGCCATGGTGTTTGAACACTGTAGTCCCAGGAGCTGGAACTCATTCATTTAATTCACCCTGAGGTGGTTTCTGCTCATCTCATAGCGTGGCTTCAGACCTGATGAGACAATCTCAGTGATGCCAGTTCCTTGAAGCATTCACTATACCAGCATGGCTTTCTGCCTCCTGGCCTTCCAATTCAACTGCGTTAGTCGGTTTAATGGTGCCAGAAGACCACAGTGGCTCTATCCAAAGACTCAAATGGTAGATGCATACTTGGAATTGGTTAAATAAATGTTAATTATGATTCACAAATAGGTTCTTTCCCAACTATTAAGTAATGTCAAACACCGCATTTTTCAGTCAGTAATTGTTTTTCCAGCTGTTGTGTGGGACCAAGTCTTCGAATATTTTTAGATCGTTATTTTTGCAGCCGCTCAGCTGCTTTAAGCATAAAAGTCTCACGTTATTCTGTAGGGCTTGACAGCCTTGGACGCACAGTGGGCACGAGTTCCTGAAAGCCTCTGGTGGAAGTGGAATGATGGTGATCTTCTGATGCACCTTGGTTAGCTATGGATAGTCTGGGCTGCATCCAGATCAGCTGAAAATAGCACCTTGGGCACTTTGGAAAGTTTGTGGTTTCGCAGCATTTTCTCATAGAAGTCTGAAGTCTTTTTCTTTCTCACCGTGTTAGCTATTACACAGGTGGAAATGAGCTATTTTTTCCCCTCTCAAGATCTTGAGACTTTCTGTAAGGGATTCAGCCAGCGTGAATTATTTCACAAAATAACAGTTTGACTTGTTTCACCTCCTTGCAGATAGCTCAGTACCACAGAATTCTGTCTTAGAAGTGCGTACGATGTGCCTTGCGTTGGAAGATCTTAAAGACATTTTCAAATATCAATTAAACCACAGGACACGATGATAATGGAGGAGACAGTGTTCTTAGCCACTGTGAAGACTACCCTGGCTGTGAGGACGTTGCTCGTGTTTGCCCAGTGATTCATTAGCTGAGCCAGTCAAACATTCTTGGCAGGCTGAGCATGGGACACGGTGGCTTACTGGTAGCGATTCTTGAGCCGATTGCTCATGGTGACGCGATGTATGTCAGCATGAGAGCACTTGCTTTGGAACTTACCTTTTTTGTGCATCTCCCCACTCTGATTTTCCCATCAGATCTGCTCTGCTGCCTCACAAGACTGTGGTTTGCGTAAGCAGTTGCTGTAGTTCTTTGAAGTTGTGAATAAGACCTCTCCTTCCAAAGTGTATTTTAGTGAAGCTGTAGTTGCAAGTAAAGGGTGCACAGGGGACCCTTAATGCTGAGATCTAGAGAGAGGCTGATGTGGCAAGGGGAGAAGACCAAGGTTAAGTTCTGATCAGTTCTGTTCAATGTTCAGTTATGTTGGGTTTTTAAGCTGAAACAAAAAAAGAAGCAGAATAAAAAGCTTCCACAAAGCAGAAGTGTGAGTGAAATCAAACGTAGTGGCTAGACAAACGAAGAAACCCCCACATTCATTAAAAAAACCCACTAAACTTAAATTGAGACCCTGGCAGAAGATGTGAGATGCCAGCCACTCAGCTTGGACTGGGCATCTGACTGGAACTCATGGTCTGGGTTCAGTTCCCCACCTTGGTTACAGGTTTCATGTGCATTCTTGGGCATCCTCCTTCAGAGGAAGGACCGTGACCGACTTCCCCATTTGTGCATTGAAGGCAATTATCCTCCTATCCATCCTCTCTGTCCTGAGAATGAAACCTACTGATGCTGGTGGAAGATGTGGACATTGCAATGGGTAGAGCCGCCGTGGGGATTAGAACAAGAGGGATGTGCTTCCTCCCAGGGGACAGTCACCTGTGCTGCTTCCACTTCAGTGTTCAAGAGTAGGAGAAATTATTTCCAGATCTAGAAAGTATTGGTTTTTCTTTTCTTTCTAAGTCTTTCAGGACTATTTCACATGGAATTTGGCTGCCGTGGTAGGAGCAGCAGGCATTTGGAGTATTCCCTGTCTCTTGCTTTTCTCCTCTCAGTCTGTCTAATTACAGCTTTGAGTCATTCCTGTCTGCTCAACGTGCATGACCCACATAAACAGGATCATAAACACAGCTTCTGTCATCTCCCAAGTTATGTGGATGTTTAAACAGAGTTGTGTGGAAGAAAGAAACCAAAGAATGCTTGAGCCTGGACAGAAGGTTCCCAGAGGGGACCCCAGCAGTTGGAAGGTTGTACATGGGAGTGAGGTGTCACCTCACATGGCCTCCTGGCGAGGTGTGTGCTGGCACAGCATTGCTGCACCTTCTGGGGGTGTTCAGATAGCCCTCAGCATCACTGGCGTTCAGCACCTCAGCTCCTCTACTCAGCCTTGACGGGCAAACATTCACTCATTTTATGAATCATACCCAGTGCTGATGCTAATTCTGAGTAAGGAATCAGAAATAATAAGTCAGGTGCCTTTTGATGTGTCCTTTTATCTCCTGTGGGTTGGTAGTTCAACTTTTCTCACCCCTTACAGGAGTTCTTTTTCTCTGGCAAGAAGGTGCAGACCCCCATACACTCTTTGTCTTCCCCAAACTTAAGTAACTTTCTTCCCCAGCCACTGATGACATCTTGAAAGTACAGAGAGGTTCACATTCAGACCAGAGTCACATTTTGTTTTCAGTGTGGTTCTGCCACAACACTTTGTGCTGTTTCCTGTCCTCCCACCTTCTTACTGCCTTCCCTTTTTTTTTGGTGTTGCTTTCACAGACTTTCCTTTGACCTGACCTTCAGCTTTCTCCAAGCTGCTGGGGTTAGAGATCTTCCTCTTCGGGACCTGCAGAGTCTTCCCATCCCTAATGTATCCCAGTCCTCCTCCTCCTCCTCATATGGCCACAGAAACACTCTCCATCTGACCTTAAGATCCATACTCACCTTGGCCTCTTTCTGCCACTGACACTCTTCACAGAATCACAAAACATTAGGGATTGGAAGGGACCTCGAAAGATCTAGTCCAATCCCCCTGCAACAGCAGGATCACTTAGACCAAGTCACACAGGAACACGTCCAGGAACTTTTTAAATGTCTCCAGAGAAGGAGACTTCACAACCTCGCTGGGAAGCCTGTTCCAGTGCTCCTCTTTGTCATGGCCCTTCTATGAGAAGTTTCTCCTCCATCATGACTTGTATCTGGTAAGATATAGAAGTGGCACAAGGTCTGCTCGTCCCTCTCAGGTTCTCCCTCTTCTACTTGCTACTCACTCTTGAATGGCAGCCAGGCCAGCGTTTGTCATAGGGCAGGATGGCTTTACTTCAGCAACCTTCTCATCAAGTTACTTTCCTGTTTTCCCCCACCACTTCACTGCGCCTGGTTTTCCGTCTGTCCTCATTAATGACATTTTTTGGTTTGGTCTGGGTCGCATTTCTCATTGGTACCCTGGTCGATGCCGGCGCACAGTAGACCAAATTTGATTCTGGGTGCTGAATGAAGGTCAGACCAGATGTCCACCAGACCCGCCTCTGGCCATGGAGAATGTGTGAGAAGGCAGAAGGCACATGAGGGCAGTGCCAGGCAGTGAGTGAGAGATGTGCTGGAGTGGCCATGAGTTAGAGCCTTGGTAGACCTGGGAGAAACTGCATTGATTTCCATTGAGTTACTGCTGTTTTAGACTAATAAAGAGCTCACTTCTCACTTGGAGAGACACGGTGCAGCTCCAGGTTGACTCCTGTGTCTAATCCAAACCTCTGAGTGTGAGGACTTCTATTTACAGGCATATCTTGTCCCTTTCGAGGCTGACTAGCTCACATGAAAAAACACAGGTGGTTTGAGACGCATTGCTGCTGACAGCAGATGTCCCCTCTCTGCCTGTGACACTTCCCGACTGGGAAAACTGGGAATTTGGTCTCCTTACAGCTCTAAAGGACTGGTGCCTGAAAACATGGCAATTGCTTGGTTGTCTGTTGCTGTTTGAACCCTGTGCCCAAGCTACAAGTAATGATTTATTGAGCTAATTTACTTTTTTAGAGAAGAAGTGATTTTCCTCCTGCAAATCAGAAGGCTGTTTAGCACAGGGTAATTGACTTCAGCAGTAAGATTCAATATACTTATCTATACTGATCTAGGATTATGGGTCAATAAAATCTAGCAGTGCCAAGAGTGACAGGAGTTGTAGCAACACCCGGGGACTGTTTTCTGCCTTTCCCACAGACAGACTGAGTTGGATGTCTCCCGATGCTTCTGGTTTAGGTTACGCTGCTTCTTGACCTGTGTGTTGGCATTAGCAGCTGGTGTGGCATTGTTTGGCGTGGGAAGGTGAAGCCAAGTGGCCTTTTCGGTCAGTTTTACATGAGCGACTCTGATTTGAGCGTGCCCTGTCGCTGTCGGGCAGGGCGAACGGGAAGTCAGCTGTGTCTGGTTTCATTATGATGCTGCTGATAATAGGATCCACAAGGTATGTGAGATTAAAAGCCCTACAGCTCTGCAGACCAAATCGTGCAGCCCGCAAAACCTGAAAGCAGTTCAGTGCCTAAACATCCTTTTGTCTTGCCTCACCCAGTGCAGGAATAAATACGGGAAAACAAATATTTACTCAGAATTTCCTCCCAGTGTTTACCAAGTAGGAAGCCCTGCTAAGGCAGTGTCGACCCAGAAACATAGGCTGGCCGTTGCGCATTGGCTTTTATAAGTGCGCGGAGCCTCTTTGCACAAGTGTAGCTGAGTTGGGCATCAGCCACCCTCAACAAATGGGTAAGCATTGTATTTAATTTTTTGCTAGTGGAGCTTCAGGGGGAGGTTCAGCCTTCTTAGTGGGACGAGGGCACTGGCACCACAGGTAGCGAAGAATACAGGATGGTGGCTGAACAGACAATGCAGCGAGCGTCCTTGTCACGTGCTAAGGAACAAACTTGTTCCTCAGAATAAGGAGGAGTTTCTAAGAAGCCTTTCTTCTCAGAGCTATGTCCCAAACCATAACCCTGATCTGCACAAACCCTGTGCAGGTGCCTAAAATTTTTACATAATTTTAAACAAATGACAACTCTACTGAGAATAGCAAAAGGCAATCGAGGCAGGACAAGCAGGTTCTATGTGAGCTGAGAACTGGAAAAAGGCTCTTCTGTGGGGCCAGGATAAACTGGAATTACTGGATGCAGAGAACATTTTTCCTAGAGGAGTGAGGCATGAGTGTGGATCGTGCTGGAAGTCCCTGAGGCTGGCACAGCCATAGATTTAAGAGCAGATAAAGGAGCACGCTAAGAAAGTCATGGGTTGTTACTGCTTATTGGAGTTGGCTTTGACTGTGGCCAAATGCGTGCTGGTTCTCACTATTACTTTAGCTGATAGTTGACTGGGATGGTGACAGTACTGATATTAAGCTTCTGTTTGCAGGTGGCATCAAACTGAAGGCAAAAATTCATCTAGTGCCTAAGTTTTCTGTTTGAGGTGAGCAGCCAGGGAGAAGCAGCTACGACATTTAAAATCCAGCCTTTGCTGGTTTAATTAACTTTCTTTGTGAGATGATGACCCCTGTTTTGCTTTGGTTTCCATGCCCGTATTTTTTTTCCCTTGTGACATTGAAGAGCTGTACAAAATCAACCAAAAAGCAGACACAAGGGCCGCTTCAAATTTTTCCCAGTTAACCCATCAAAACGCTACCATACGCCTGGACACAAGCTGCTGGTTTGCAGCACCAGGTAGCAAATGGTTCCCCAGTCTTGGCAATGGTCATCTCATGAAGCCAAATATGTTTCTTTAAGTTGCTAGCTTGAGAGTACAAAGTTCTTTTAAATCCTATGCAGTTTATTCTCTGTTTCCTTTGCCTTTGTGTTGCCACCCTTGTACCTTGGAATAATAAAACTTGGAAGTCGTGGCTGAAGGCATGTATGGTTCTAGGTCAGGCACATAAAACCAGTGCTAAATTCAGTCACCCCTGAACGCTGGCCAGAAGAGCATATTTTGGGACTGTGGATGTCCCTTTCTCTCTTAAAATAGCTAAAATAGAGCAAAAGTGCTGCTCAGAAAAATATGAGTTTCACCAAAACCATTGCAAGGTTGGTGACACTCACTGGATTCTGTGCCGAACCAGACCTGTGCTCTCCATGTTCATGGTAATAGAGTAACCTCATCTTTCTGTTGAAGTCTCACACCTGCTTCTCCCTTTGATTTCTGGTGGGGGTTTTTTTTTTTTGTTCTAGTGATTTTTGCTATTCCAGGGCAGATCCCTGGCAGAAGACCCGCAGTACAGCTGTCTAGCATCACCCTTATCCTTGGAGTAGCAACCACCCTGTTTTGTGGCACCTTTTCTTCGGCAAACACCTCTAGAGGTGGTTGCAGCCTCACTTGGTCTTTCCCTTTTCAGACAATGCGAAACTAATTACGGGATGGCTTTGGGAAGGTGTGACCTGAGGGATGAGTTGGGGCACCTGTGACCTGAGGGATGGCTTTGGGAAGGTGTGACTTGAGGGATGGCTTTGGGAAGGTGTGACCTGAGGGATGAGTTTGAGAAAGTGTGACCCGAGGAATGGGTTTGGGAAGGCATGGTCTAGGGGATCCTGCTGTGGCAAGGGGATTGGACAAGATGATCTTTTGAGGCCCCTTCCAATCCCTAGTGATTCTGTGATTCTATTATGGCCTGAGGGATGGCTTTGGGCACGTGTGACCTGAGGGATGCTCACAGAAGCATCAGGATGGGAATCACTCCTTTATCTGACTACTGGTTTCAAAAGGTGGGAAATCTGTGTGCTCTGAAGTTTCACTGAACCTTGGATTTTTCTCCTCTCTATCTCTTTGTAGAAGTTAGTTGATTTTACTTCAGAGAAGCACAGGAAGAAAAGCAGCTCTTAAATTCCCACAATTTCCTTTGCAAGGGAGATTCTGCAGGGGAAGGGAGTGACCCTTCTAATAATCTTTGCAGCATTTAATCCCAAGAAAATGCAGTAAAATCAGTGCTTCCACAGAGAGCTGGCAGCATGTTTTTTTCTGTAGCAAGACCCAGTTTTGGTTTCATGGTAGTGCCGGCTGTTTCAGACTGTACCGAGTTGACTGAGGAGAGCAGAATCTGGTTTTGGCAGATGTTTCCCGTGACCTGGCAAACTCCTGTGAGATGACAGGTGTCTTGTTTACGTAAGAAATCCGCTTTCTTTAATAAAACAAACCCAACCAAAAACACACAAACACAAGGCAACGTTCAGATCAGTCATTTTGATGAAGGCAGTGTCAATTATTGGGCTGTAAAGGGAACTGATGACTCAACTTAAGCGCAGAGCTGCGGCGGTCTCCGATTTTCGGTTTCATAGTAGGTTCTTTTCAGGAATGCTTTTCATTCATAGCCCACGTCAGAATGTGTCTCTGGGAGCACATATTGTTTTGAGATGGGGATGGGACAGACTGGCGTCAGCGTGCTCCAGGAGGTTGTGTAGAGTTTGGAAGGGCTTCTTGTGGCTCCCTGCAGTGAGGAGGGTCCATTGACCCATCGCATCGTGCACCTGGACCATACCCGCATACGCCGCAGCGCTGTCGGTCCGCATTGAGTTTATAGATGTGTTTGCATCGATAACGCTGCGATGCACTTTGATGCAGAAAGCAAAATGTTTTGATCGGATCGTGTGCTTAGTAATTCCAGTGAGCAGCCTTGTTAAAGGGGGTGAGTCAGAAATGGAAATGCAAAGCATTTCTCTGAACGGTGGCCGGAAATCAGCTCTGAAAATCGAAACAAAGCCCAGACCGCAGTTTTATCTATTTACTTAACAATTTTAGATCTGAGAAAATCCCTTTGACTCTCTGCAGCATCTGTGTGATCCTTAGATAGAGGGTTGGGCTCTTCTCTGGGTCAACTAGTGACAGGACCAGAGGGCAGGGCCTGAAGCTGTGCCAGGGGAGGGTTAGGTTGGCTGTTAGGAAGCCCTTCCTCTCAGAGAGGGTGATCAAACACGGGAATGGACTGCCCAGGCAGTCCCCATCCCTGGAGGTGTTTAAGGACAGACTGAATGTGGCACTTAGTGCCCTGGTGATAGTGGTGATGTTAGGTCATGGGATGAGCTGGGTGATCTTGGAGGTCTTTTCCAGCCTCAGTAATTGCGTGATTCTGTGTGATCAACCATATCCAGGCTCTCTGACATGTCTTAGTGTTTTGGTTTAAAAAATTCCCTCTAGGTGACTTCGTTGCCTGTGATGCTGCCTGATTCTGTCACGGTGTCTGGCAGAAGTTGGTAGAAGTGTCAGGCAGGATGGGGTGTTGCAATATTTGAGATCGTGTCATTCCAAGGAAGAAATACAAGGAAACTGAATGGAGTCATTCAGCTGCCTATTGCCCAATGCCTAAGTTATAGCTGTACAGCAACTGGGCTGCTCTCCAGCTTATCATGCAGAGATGTGGTGCTGACGTGGTCTAAGTGATCCTGCTGTGGCGGGGAGATTGGACTAGCTGATCTTCCGAGGTCCCTTCCAATCCCTTATGATTCTATGAAGACCCCTCGTTTTCTAAGTCCGTAGCCCTCTATCCATGGAGAGTGAGAAGAGGGTGGGGATTGAGTGGTTTTATGTTAGTTGAGGTGGTTTTGCTGAAAAGAACTTACACATCAGCATATTGTGTGATTGACAGTAGCATTTTACCACACCTGAGGTGTTCACAGAATCACAGAATATTAGGGATTGGAAGGGACCTCGAAAGATCATCCAGTCCAATCCCCCCACCACAGCTTGCTACTGTCTTCTGTACTGGCGCTTGGGTACCTGCTGCACATCCTTGAGAGTGAGTCTGGATGCTGGGGACTGGTTGCATGGCTCTCTACGGTGCTGGGTCTGTTTTCCTGGCACGGTCTGAGGCCCATGAATGTAAATCACAGTGGAGGAGGACAAAGTAATGGTGTGTTTAAGGGACTTGCAATTCCCATGGCAAGGCTGGCGAAGCAGCGCTCGTTTCAGAGAGAAGACGGTCTGAGTAATTTTTCTTAATTACTGTTTACCTAGATAAATAAATAAATAATCGATGCATATTCATGGCTTTAACTAAAGTAACTCGTGCTGAAATGTTTGCCTCTCCTGAGGAAAATTATTAAGGGTGGGGTGCGGGGCGCAGCAATTAATAATAAAGCATTTAGAGGAGATTACAGAACGTTCTGATTGGAATAGTAAACATGATGCTAGAAATAAAAGCAAATACACAGAGCTGTCTGGAATTTAAAATCCAGACAATGCTTTCAGAAGAAGTGTGCTGAACCGAGGCAGCTTGGGTGAAGGGGCTGCGGTTTGGGAGCTCTTCAATATCTCAAGGAGGCTTCTTCAGTGTAAAGTTAGATTTGTTTGTAAGTTCTCCCTCAATTCCAGCTGGAAAAAAGTGACAGAGCTGTTGGCATCATCAGTGTGGCAGCTGTAATACCCATCAGCACCACTTTGGGGCTGGTGTGCATAGATTCTCACACTGGGTGATGGAGAGTGCTTCAGTTGGTTACAGCAGTAGTAAATAAAAGCTTCATTTGTGCTGTGAACCTTCTCCCAACCTCCCCATTTCCTACACTCCTCTGAATGAATTTTTTGCTTGGCTCAGAGTTTGAAATTTGGACCCATCCTTTTCATGTCTTTTGGCTGCAGTTTCTTATCTGATTAATCAGCTCAAAGAGAGCCAGCGAAGTCTTCAAAGACTTCAGTGGCAGCTGCACACCATTAGGCTGAACAATTAAAACAACCATAATTGTAGTTTAGCACAATAAATACAGATTGGTCTTTCAGTTTAACATTCAGTCACAAGAGAACTGAGCCTTGGACAAGAGCTGTTGTTTAACCCCGTGCAGATGAAGCTGGAGGGAGTGGTGAAGTTGATCTGCCCCATAGCCTTAACCCGCCTCCAGCTCTTTTGGGCCAGCAGAGGAGCCTGATCAAGGAATAGAGTCCTTTGGCAACAAAGTGCAGATGAGGAAGAGATGAGAAGATGGGCAGAAAGTAGTTAGGAGCACCAAGGCAGCCTGTGAGGGCCATAGCCTCAGAGATCCTGGTGCAAGCGGGGTGAGCTCTTCTGGCTCACCAGCGTGTCTCTCAGCCAGTCTTAAAGCAACACAGAATCACAGAATTATTGAGGCTGGAAAAGACCTCTAAGGTTATCAAGCCCAGCCCAGAAGACAGGTGCTAATGGTGGGACAAGGTGTCCTACTAGCCCTGTAGCAGGGGGGATGTGTCTGTGAGCAATGGTGCATTTCCCCCAGTGAAAAAATTCTGTGGAGCAGAAATGTCCATGTCCCCCTATTTCTGTAACAAGGGTTTCTGCGAGTTTCAGCCACTGGTGACAGCAGCCAGCCTCATGCACAGCGGAGTGCACAGCACAGTAAACCTGATATCAGCTCAGAACTAATTATCTGTGTATAAAAATTCCCCTGCTCGCCGGCGTGCCGTTAGAGGCTCGCTGGTAAGATTTATGACTCTGGCTACAATGAAGTACGGTTTCCTTTTTCTCAGCATTACTGTGCATGGCCTCTCTGGCTTTTCTGGTTAAACAAACTCGAGTTCACTCAACAGGGAGCATATTTTCGAAACTCTTTCCCATCATAGAATCATTAGGGATTGGAAGGGACCCTGAAAGATCATCTAGTCCAATCCCCCTGCCACAGCAGGGTCACCTAGACCAAGTCACACAGTAACACATCCAAGAGGGTCTTAAATGTCTCTGGAGAAGGAGACTCCACAATTCCCCTGGGCAAGCCTGTTCCAGTGCTCTGTCAACCTCCCTGTGAAGAACTTCCTTCTCATATTTATGTGGAACCTGCTCTGTTCCAGCTGACACCCATTGCCCCCCGTCCTCTCACTAGATACACTGAGAAGAGTCCTCCTGACACCTACCCTTCACATATTTGTAGACATTAATGAGGTCACCCCTCAGTCTCCTCTTCTCCATGATTCTGCATTTTCTGCCTGTTATGACCAGTGGAGGTAACCCACAAAACACTGCCAGGTCTTTTGGCTTGCCCCTGCTTGATGTGAGGGTGAAGGCAGAGTTGCTAAGCTGCAGCTCCTCTCACGTGCAACGCAGCGTTGCCCCACTCTGAGCCCCACCACAGCTCGCACAGGCTCTCGGTAGATGTTTGCCTCCATCAGCTTGGGCTTCTTTCTCATAGTTCGATGCAGAAGTGTTGCATTTGGCATTTGTATGAGCTAAAAGATCATTCCTTCACCTCTTGCTGAAGCGTGGAGGGCCAGCTGTGCAGCTGATGGGCTGCGTTTCTCCTACCCCTGTGTTGTCCTCATCTCACAGGTAGCTGGTACAAACAAGACCACTGCCTCAACTTTCTGAACTGGCAGTTGCATTGCTGGCTTCACCCTGATCTGAAATCACCTGAGAACAAGTTTGTGTGAGGCTGTGAGACAATAGGGTTTTTTTTTGAGTGAGTGCAGAGTTAAAAAGGGAGCAATGTTGAGCTGCTGCCATCTCTCCCAGTCACAGTTAGACGTAGTTATTTTTGTATTAGAGCTTGGAGGAAAACCGGTGGAGATGCCAGATAAACCTTCCCAAAACAAACATTTGTGTTAATACTTAAATATTGTTCATCTTTCGCAGCATTTACTTATCTGTTTCCCACATGCTGAACCTTATGGGGAGTTTTTGTGGTTGACTGCGGCCCGTTTTTCCATCCTGTATGTTAACTTGTCTCTCAATTTGCATTTTTTAAAAGAAATTGCTAGTAAAAGTCAGGCCATGGTGATGATCGTTCAGTGTGGGAGGAACATCCTTTGAGCAGGGCAGGCGTGGGTTCTCCTGATTCATGTGTGTTGGGGCAGCCATCCTGGAGCACAGATCCAGTGAGCTGTGTCAGTTGGTGCTTCCTTACCTGAGAGACCAAGAGCTGGCTAAGGCAGCATCACCTTCCGAGAAGCCAGGCTCAGGGACAGCAATTTCATCGTCATTGCTGAACTTACTTTCTCCTGTTTGCATGCGTATTCACCAAAATCTCTAGTCCTTAAGGAGAAATACATCAGATAACTGACTTTTTGTCAGATCCAGCACAAAGCACCAGGTGTGAGTTTTGCTGTGTGCTGGTTTTACTGCATGGGCTGTCAGTGTTAGTCTTGTGTCATTGACTCTGTCATTGTGTGGAGGTCTTTCTCACAGCAGGTGCCAACTTTCCTTTCACACTTGGCCATTCTTTCCTGAGTCATGCCACCAAGGCAAAATACTTTCAGCAGTGCGTTTAAGACATGGACAATCACAGAATCACAGAACATTAGGGATTGGAAGGGACCTCGAAAGGTCATCCAGTCCAATCCCCCTGCCGCAGCAGGATCACTTAGACCAAGTCACACAGGAACATGTCCAGGTGGGTTTTAAACGTCTCCAGAGAAGGAGACTCGAATAACCAGTTCTCACATGGTATAAATACAGACTGAGCAAGTATAACCATGGGCAGCTTGCCTTCTCCAGAGAGGAGACTATTCCAGCTGTAAAGTGATTCAGATTTTGTATAAAAAGATGTATGAGTTTCAGCGGTGATGCCCTTGTAGCCTCCTGCGTCTCCTAGCCCAGCTTGGTTGATGTATCAGAGTTAACTGCAACCAAAGGACGAGAGGGGGTGGGAAATTTCCCCCATGCACATCCCCCAGGTCCTCTCAGGGTTTTCATTTAAGCCCATTTGTTGCTGTTTAGGGTAGCTGGGGAAAATCCAGTGTGCAGACTCTAGAGCATTTCCCTGGCCAGCACAGCAGCTGTCTTCCCTTACATCAGTCTGCAGTGATTAGCTTGTTGCTTCTCCCAGTGCCTCCAGTTGTGGTTCCTAGCCAGGCTGATTCATAGATACTACACTACACTCGATTCTTCACATGGTTTTGCCATTGTCTGAACGAACAGCTCCATTTTGTCTCCACTGACTGTTGACACAACTTGCCCAGAGACACAGCACAGAGCTGGTCCTCATGGTCCTGGGCAGGTGCCTACCTGCTTCTCATCCACACCTCCTTGGTTGTGGTGGTCTTCTGCTTCCCACCGCTGGGCAGCAGGAAGGAAGGTGGGTACTGGGGACTCCTGATTGGGGCTGCCCCTGACAATGCACAAGATGGGGTGATGGATGAGCATGTTCCTTCTCTTTGCAAGAACCAAGCAGGTTATTAGGACAAAATCAAACGGACTGATAATGAAGCAGGCCAGGCGTCTACCTTCTGACGTAAGGATCAATATCATCTTGGGCTAAATTCACAGATTCCAGGGAGAGATCCTGCACTAAGTGTCAGGAGCGCTGTAAATGCTGCCTCAGGCAATCCTGCAAGCAGTCGCGAGCTACAAATGTTCCGATGAAGCTGTTTCAACCAGAAACAAATTCTCTTCAGCTTCGCTCGCAAACACACAAAATGTAAAGCAAACACAGTTGCTAATCTGTGATGGGTTTGCACGTAACAGTCTGGCATCCCTGACTCTGCTGGGACTAATTTGGCCAGACGTTGGTGTAGGAAGCCCCGCACCTCACCAAGTGAGGCATCACCTCAGCAAGCACCAGCTGTGGTTGCACATCTGTGCTCACTTTTCTCTGCTCGCTGCTGCACAGCCTTCCTTAAATATTTCTTTTCTCCTGTCTGCATATGTGACCTCACCAGCTCGTCACCTGGGTTTGTTTTAGTTAGCCCTAATTTGACGTGCCCGTGGTGAGTGCTGGTGAGTTTGCTAGCCCCACTGTCTATTTGTTGCTCTTCTCCCATGTTGCCTGCCCAGCTTCACCAATTCCTTGAGGATGATTTTCTGTGTCTGAAACATCTTTTGTGCTAGCTGGAGTGATCACAGAATGGCTTTACTTGGGAGGGACCTCAGAGATCTTCTAGTTCCATCCTGCCTGTTGTAGGCAGGGACACCTCTCACCAGAACAGGTTGCCCAGGGACCCATCCAACCTGGCCAAGGAGGGGGCATCCACAGCTTCCCTGGGCAACTGGTTCCAGTGCCTCAGCACCCTCAGAGTGAGGAATTTCATCCTAAGATCTAATGTGAATCCACCCTCTTTTAGTTTGAAAGCGTTTCCTCGTGTCCTGTCACTAGATGCCCTCATAAAAAGTCCCTCTTCAGCTTTACCCTTCAGGTACCCAGAGCATTAGGCTAAATGGCCACAGTTCCCTCAGCCTGTCCTCTCAGGAGAGGTGCTTCAGTCCTCTGATTATCCTTGTGCAAGCCCTCTGGACTTGCTTCAACGGTTCCACATCCTTTTTGTACTGGGGACTCCAGAACTGGTTGCAGTACTGCAGGTGAGGTCTCACAAGAGCGCAACAGAGGGAGAGAATCACTTCCCTTGACCTGCTGGTGACTCTCATTTTGATTCAGGATCTGGTTGGCGTCTGGGCTGCCCTCACACACTGCTGGCCTATACCCAGCTATGTTCATCGAGCTCTTACCAAATCATCTTTCTTGGTTTGTTCATTGCAAGCTGAAGGACTTGGCGTTTTTTGTCCTCTTAAGCATCAGTATCCTCGACAATGTTGGGCTGGCTGGTGAGTTTACGTTCTTTAGTGCTGACTTGGGCTGCCAAGCAGTGCTGGCAGCCCTCGGAACAGGAAAAAAGGGTGACCTGGTTCAAAAATGTACAAAACTGTTGTTAAACAGTGTAAGCTGTAAAAAACCCAACTTGTACTGTCCAGTTTCTTATTATTCTAACTTTTTTCTTGGACCCACCATGACCTCAGGAGCTGAATCACAGATTCATTAGGGGTTGGAAGGGACCTCAATGGTTTAGGCTGGAAAGGATCTTGAAGATCATCTAGTTCCAAGCCCCCTGCTGTGGACAAAGACACCTCTCTCCCACCAGACCAGCTTGCTCAGTGCCCCATCCAACCTGGCCTTGAACACTTCCAGGGATAGGGCATCCACAGCCTCCTTGGGCAACCCGTTCCAATACTTCACCACTGTCACCATCCAATCCAAATCTCCCCTCTTTCAGTTTCAGGCCAGTAAAAAGCCCTTCTCCAGCTTTCCTGTAGCCCACTTCATGTACTGGAAGGCCTCTACTAGGTCATTCCAGAGCCTTCTCTAAGCTGAGAAGAGATCTTTAGGTTGATGCAGAACAAGGATTTAGTGGCCTCTCATCATCTTGTAACCTATTGCTTATGTAGGCAGGTCTGTGCTGAGAGCTGAAGCCTAGGTGTGAGCGGGTCTCAGAGCAGTGTGAGCCTTTCCCTGCCCAGGATCTCGGTCTTCCCATGATGTAGACCTGGCTGAGGCTGCCCAGGGGGGTTGTGGAGTCTCCTTCTCTGGAGAAGTTTAAAACCCGCCTGGATATATTTCTGTGTGACTTGGTCAAGGTGATCCTGCTGTGGCAGGGGGATCTTTCGAGGTCCCTTCCAATCCCTAATGTTCTGTGGTCAACTAGCCACGTTTAAAATGCTGGAACTCTTCTTCAGTAGGTGCCCAGTGGGCTTTTCATTTCGTATCAGCGCAATGTCCATGCATTCCCTGTAGGTTTACACTTGTAGCAGTAGCGTTTGTGATTCATAATTTTCCTGTATCAGAAAAAAAATGCTTTGAACGAGAAGCACAAAGAAGCCCTCATTTTGGTGGTGGGTTAGGTTTCATTCTACCCTAAGCTGACCCCTGGGCAGAGAGATTCCTGCTTTCATGTTTTAGATCATGTGTAAAACCTGATGCTGGCTGTATCATCCTGCACAGGGCAAGAATATCTATGGAACATGGGGGCAAGATACTGAGCGAGACATTTGCAGAAGGGAATGAAATGTTTGGGATGCAGCCTCATGCTTTCTACAGCAGTGACCATCAATCACACCTTCCCAGAAAGGAGTGGTGCTGAAAGTCTCGCCCTCCCTTTTATTTTCTTGTTTCCCTGTTCCCCACTTCTGTTTATTCTCCTTTCCTTCTCACGCTTTGCTGAGTGCAATTTTAGCTCAGAGAACTAAGTTGCCCTTGATAAAAACGGAGCCTTCCCTGGTTTTATTCCTCTGGCCATTGAGTAAGCAACGGTTATTTTTGTTCTCCCGGTGATTTATGGCTGAACAGATTTGGAGCTGATATTTTTAGTTGTATCGGCAATTTAGATAATGTATGTTTGCAACCATAGATATGTGGTCATCTCACAATCTGACATTTTTATGCCTGGGTGAAGAAATTTAAATAAACCATAGAATCATTAGGGATTGGAAGTGACCTCAAAAGATCATCTAGTCCAATCCCCCTGCCACAGCAGGATCACCTAGACCACCTGGTTGCCAAATCCAACCAGGATAATCATCCCCTTAAGGTAACATGACATCTTAGACATTATAGCACCAAAATCTCTTAACCATTTAATGGAAAAACACAAAAATATTCGTATTACGCAATTATTCAAAGTAAATGAAACCACCCACTTTTTTTTCTTTAGACTTACTTCTCCCATTTCTATAATTCAACAATAATTATGACCTGCAGAAACACGTATATCAATCAGGTGAAATTACAGAATGGGCCAACCTGTCACAAATTTACTAGATTTCTGAATTTCTTGTCATGATGAAATATACACCAGTGAAATCTGTTGAAATTCAGCAATACCAGAGCTGTGACTCAACATACCAAGGTATTAAACATTTGTGCTGACAGTATGAGTTGTCTTCTGAAATGTAATGGTTCTATTACCATAAGCTTCTCCACAGATACTTTTTACAGTAACTAGCAATGCTTTTTAGAATAATTTAGAATTATTTTTGTTGCAAAACTCCTTGTGTTTTTTTCTAGGTATGGTAAAGTAAAAGCCAAATGCAAGTTTTAAGAAGGAATTTGTTTTCAAGGAGAAGACTTAAAACTGTATTGTGATTGTCTTTTTTTTGCATCGTTTTGTTGATAATGTAAGTTTATTATCTTAATCTTAATTTGAAAAATAAATGCAGGAAAATACATAAATATACATAATATTTTTTCTCTAGCAGTCTAGACATATTTTACAAGGCAAACGTTACTGAGCCAGGAATTAAAGTATAGTTTGTATTTACAGCAAACTGCTCGCTAAGAAACTAAAGAAAAATAAAGGTAATAAAAATGAAAAAAAAAACACCCAAACAACCCATGACTACAATTCATTAAATTTTAATAACTTGTGGGCAGGTTTTCAATGTATCAGACATTTTCAAAGAAGCGAAATGGCACATAATCAGGATTTAAATTGTATTGGAGAGGAGGCACACCAATTCTTTTGGAAACCTATGACTAAACACCACTATAAATTGACTCTACATGACTTTTATGACACAAACAACACATGAATCCAAACTGTAAGTTTGACTAAAATTAGTGATAATTTCCTTTAGTATAAAACTCCTCAATAACTACTGCTGAGGCCATAATTAATTTTCCTTCCTTTTTTTTTACCTAAAGCTAATTTCAGTGGTTTCCCATCAGCCCCTTTCTGAGTTCACTGCCCCTTCTCAAACCTGGTAGGCACTAGAGCATCTCAACAGGCAGCTTCTATTAAATGGAAGAGGGCAAAGCATTTGCAGTGATGACAAGCACAATCACAACACCACACTGTTGTGTGAGAGAAAGTTGATTTGCTGATGGTTCTCTGGAGTGTGTAACGTCTAACTCGGCCTCCTGACACACTCCCTTCCCATGACTGTATTTACGAGAGGGGACAGCTGCTAAGGAAAAACACAGACATTATGTCAGATAAATAAAGCCTGCAGTGGAAGAAGGGTTACAGTTAGCATCTCCACTGGCACTTTTCAGAAGCTGTTGGGTAGGCAGACTCACAAAAAGAAGACCTATTGCCTCCTTTAAGAAATCTATGAAAAAGAAGATAAATTGTAAGTTAGAGGCATGCAATCAACCAGGAGACACACAGCTTCCCTACCACGGAAGAATTTAATGGTAGACAGTAGCAAAAGATACGAAGCATGAAAGAACTACTGCTTTGACCTACCACCCAGGCCAGCAGCAGAGCTGAGATACACAGGCCAGCAGCAGAGCTGAGATACAATGCAGCACAGTACAAGGACAGTGGAGGCAAGTAGAACGAACCAAAATATTCAGACCCACTTTATTCACCACCAGATGCATAATCAAATCTGCAGCCAGTAACAAGGCACCTGAGGTGAAAAACAAGTGGGAGAAGCAGTTCAAGGGTGGTGCCTTGCAGCACTACACTGGAGAAGGGTGAGAGAACAGCATTAATTTTGTTAGTGATGAAAAACAAACGGTGAGAGAAAGAGAACACAAAACCTAGAGACAACAATAAAGGAAAGCACAGTTCTTTGCTATAGGCACTTTGAAATTAGAGAGTGATGGATCACATCAGGACTAACATTGAGATCAAGTGAGATGAATTGCAAATTTCAAGCAGGCAAACAAAGTGCTGGAGGTACTCTTTTCTTGCTCTAGGATCAAAAGCATTGAGTGATTGATATGGTCAATTCCAGCACTGAATTCATGTAAGAACAACAGCGGTGGAGTAGTGTGATGGGCACTGCTTCTCTCAGCTTCATGGAACTTACATTATTTCATTGGTACTTTTAATAAACTAGTGTAAATTCCAATTAAGAGGTCAGATCAACTCTTCGTGTCTGAACAGAGCAATTGTGTTGTCTCTGCTTGTGAAAGTTAAAGCCATTTCCAGAAGCTGTGTTCCTACGGCAGTGCTGACACCACTGAAAATTACCTTGCACGGTCAGTACAATAGGTGCTATTGCACAGCGCAGCAGGTAATTTTTACAGTTATTCTTTGGTTTAGACCTAGCATCATGGGTGAAGAGGAGACCCAAAACAGTAATGGCAAGAATAGCAATATTTGGAAATAAACATAATAGTAAACCACAAATAGGCAGTAAGGTCTTTTGACTTCTTTCTCTCTTGCTCCCTGCATAATAGTATTACATGTTTAGTAGTGCTCGCTTACATGTCCACTTGAGCCCAAAGCAGTCACTGAGCAGCGTGGCATCACAATGGCTGTGTACCCCTAGTTAATAAGGAAACCTCCCAGATTTTAGTACAATGAGAAGATTTTGTATCATGGGAATACAGGACGGTATCAAGTCTTACAGCCTCTTTTCCTCCGTTTGACCTGCCATGCACATGACCTGTTGTCCACAGTAGCATGCAGGAAAAACCTGTTGCTTTATCTCTGTGACTTCCATACCTCTGTGTATTTCATGGCCATCTGTTTTCTGGAAGACTAAACATGTAGCTGTACCACCTTAACCTCCAGATTACAGTTAAGTAACATTCCTTCCCATAAATCATCCCAGTATTCTCAGTTCGAGACACAGTGCTTGAACTTTTTGGTCAACAGAAAAAAAATATTCTCAGAAAATGTGTAAAGCAAATCTGTGGTCATAGAGGAATAGAGACAATATTCTAGATCTGGCATTGTTAAACATGTGGAAATCATCCAAGTTTCAAAAATTTAATTTAGAAGCTTGGCTAAATCTTTTGCTTTTTTTCATTCCTTATTTCATCAAGTTGTAATGGAAACTTTATGAGGCACAGTTTAAAAATTGAAATTTAATGTGATATTGAGACAAGTTCATCCAGTTATGTCATTCCATCATATGTCAAGGCACCTCAATTCAAGAAAGATATTGAGTTGCTGGAGTGGGTGCAAAGAAAGGCAACAAAGCAGGTGAATGGCCTAGGCAACAAATCTTACGAGAACCATCTGAGGGAGCTGGGGCTGTTTAGCCTAAGGAAGAGGAGTCTGAGGGGAGACTTTATCACCCTCTACATCTACCAGAAGGGACATTGTAGAATGATGAGTGCTGATCTTTTCTCACAGGTAATCAGTGATAGAACAAGAGGCTTCAAGCTGCAGCAGGGAAAGTTTAGACTGGATAGTAAGAAAAAAATTTTTACTGAAAGAGTAGTCAGAGAGTGAAACAGGCTGCCCGAGGAGGTGGTTGCATCACCATTTCTGATTGTGTTTAAGATAATCTAGATGTGGTGATTAGATATATGGGCTACTGGTGAACTTTGAAGAGTAGGGTTATGGGTTGGACTTGATGGTCTCAAGGGTCTTTCCCGATCTGAATGGTTCTATGATTCAAAGCAATTCATCTAATCTTCATTTCTGTCAATGTGCAGAAGTAACCCAGGTGCTTTGCTTTTAATGTAAACCCTTTTCTTCTTAATACAAGTTTTACAAGAATAATATCAATACATACAGCAGTACTCACCACTGCGCCTTTGAAATCCAACACAAAACATACCTGAATGTTGCATCGTAAGTTGCTCTGCCAACATTCAGATGGTATTTCGCTCTCTTAGTTTTATAAAACATCCCTGCTAACAGTGAATAAAAGGATTATTTTGCACTAACATATTCTAAGAAATCAGCAAATACTCACATGGACTTGTTAAGTGACTCATCCCATTAATGGCCTTAATCTGGCTGGAAGTTTGGTAGTGCAAGTTATAACTATGGCTTTATTAAAGAACTCAGAAAAAGGAGAATGGCTTTAACTTCTGAAAAGGTTTTTTTATACCTTAAAAAACACCTACAAATTGCACTGTCACTTTATAGAGAAAATTACACAAGCTGAGGATCTGATCCAATTTTCTACTGGAACGGAAGTGCTAGTTATACATTAGAAAGGTTTGGTTGACACCAGGTCTCTGGCAAAAAAGCCAAAACAAACAAATCTATCAAATACACTGAATCTTGTGGGAAGAAAAAATCAGAAGTTCTACACTACACACACAAGGTCTTCTATCACTGAATCTAATACAACATGTTCAATATCAATTTCTTTGCTGTAGCAAACATTCTCAAACAAGCAATTTCAAAACCTTTGCTAGTAAGTGGAAACTGAATACATTTGGAAAGCAAAGAAATTCTTATCTTCAGGCTCTTGTGATAGGTAAGTATAAGTTTTTCCAGGTCAGCATTTTCCCATGCTTACAGTACGAAAGAACATGCTTACAGTACTGACCACATTAAGAAAGCCTGACTGAAACTTAGTACATAGAAATTCATCATTTCAAACTTATCAAACTGCTTATCAAACTGGTTTATGTTCATTGGTTTTCCAGAGACTAGTTACCAATATTTGGATGTGGATTAGTCCTACTGATGGTTTGCGTTTTTGAAATAGCATTCCTACCAAAATGTTAAGTGTTGTGATATTTTTCACAGTGTAACAAGAACAGTGTAAATATCTAATTTTGGATCAGGCAAAAGAACAATAGTCAGTAAGCTTTGGATCTTGGTATAGAAAAATTTAAGTTCTGTAGGCATTTCGATTATTCTGCAATGGCAATGATAATAGGATAATATATGCGTAATTTGTGTGTGTGTGTGTGTGTGTGCGCGCGTGTGTTACCCTTTAACACGGAATTGTTATCCCAAAACAAATGTGAAACTCCCCTGAGGGTTTCTTTAGACAGCCAAGTTATTTTGCACTTACTTCCAAATGCATTTTGTTTCTTGTTTAGGAATATTTTGTGGCATTTCTTCCTGACGCTGACAAATATTTTCTTCATTGATGAAAATAATTCAAGTTAACAAAGAAGCCAAAGTGTGGAGCTTTTGCAAATGCATCTATCTATGTAAAGCTGGGTTTAGCCACTTATTGATTCATCCAGGTTCCTCTACACTGCCTTCTATAGCAGTCTTAATATTGAAAAGGAAAGAAAAATGCCAAAGCTGTGGCCCTAATGGCAAAGTCATTTGCAGTGATCAACTACCATTCATGTGGTTTCAATAAAAAATTACTTACAAATGGTGATTTAGTCAAGAAGATAAAGTACTCATAGTTACATTTTGACACGCAGAAAAAAATTGCAACGTGATTGTGATTTTCATAGTGCTTACCCAAGTTTCTGAAGCAGTTTGAGAGTCCTCTTCTGGACAATTTCCTTCACATATTATGTACCTTTTGTACTTTAATCTGCATCTTTTTTGCTATTAAACAAAATTTTCTGTCAAGCCAAATGCAGCAACTACCTAAAATATGGCTCATTCTTGTTACTAGCTAAAAAAAAAATCACTCAAAACCACACCAAAGTAGAGGACAGCCACATGCATTTAAACATTGAGGAAAGAAGTAAATAGGGCTGACTTGTAAACGAGCGACTAAGCACTTAGAAAACACTAACAGACTAAGCACTAAGAAATTAAAAGTTTAATCGTCTTTGATGCTCTGTATTCTGCAGCCAGAGAGAGAAATACAAAAGCAGGAAATTGCAGGATCAGACCCTTAGCTTCTCAGTAAGTCTACGGAATAAGATTGTGAGAAAGAAACAAAAATAATCAAAGTCATTTGTCTAGAACTGAATTCGAGGTCCCTTCCAATCCCTAATGGTTCTACAAATGTGTTTCAAACATAAAAAATTAATATTTCTTGTACTGTACACAACCTCTTCCCTCCTTGTGAAGCCATTGTGTGATGGGTAAAAATGATTCAACCAGTAAACCTTGATGAGGGTGTAATTGAGATGGGAGAAAACAGAGAGAAGCACCAAAGAGAAGAATGATGTGACAGTTCTGTGAGGCACAGCACATTTTTTTAAAATTTTATTAATGCAGGCAAAGTAAGTTCAAACACTTTGAACATTCAGCATTAAGGGAAGGTCAGTCTGCATCAAAACAATAAAAATTACTTAGAAATTACCTTCACTCCAAAACAAAGAAGGCAGAGCAAAAGAATTTGACATTTCATGGATTTTTCTGTTTTTAAGCTGTTGCTGAGGAAGGGCAGCAGGATGAATCCATAACTCAGAGCAGCTTTGGTTTTCATTTTAGTCGTATGCAGAGTGACTTAGGAGAAAAGCATGACTTCTTTCGAAGAATACACAACATGGTTAAGGAAATCTGACATTAAGTCCCAGTTTCGTGACAGGGTTTTAGAGTGACATTTAAGCCACTGAACCTTCCCGTATTTTTTTCCAGAATTAGTAGAATGATTAGTACATCCATTTTCTACACTGCTTAAACACCATAAAGAGATTTGTATTTGTGCAAGGCTGTCACTTTGTTTAGTGTAACAGAAGCACAAAGAGAAATCTGTTACCTGGCCTGCACAGGGGCAAAGAAACCCCAAGAGCAACGTCTAGGATAGGCAACGTCTAAAATGGGCAATATTGGTTTTTACACTTACATGCCCACATTTTTTTGCTAACTTTGAAGAGCATAGAAAGTACTTTTCAGTCATAGTAAATGGTTGGTATTATCCCTTCCTCTGGGCTCTAAACATGACATTTTTTTGTGAATGTGCAAGTAGTGTCACCGGCCAGATCAGACCTGCATCGAAAACAGTGAAAAAGGGGGAAAGAAGAAAAGGAGAGAAAGAAGAAAATGGTTACATATTTGGTAATTGCAATATGAAATTGAACAATATGGTGGTGAGCTTGCACTCACAAAAAATAAATAAACCAGAGAAAACTTTGCTGGTGTAGTAGCTAGGCATAGGAAGCTTGTGCTGCCTGCCTCCAGATGCAACAGTGCGGCAAGTGTTGACGGTCATTTAGTGGACAGCTCAGCCTCATAGAAACTAGTTGATAAATCTTAAAGCTGTAATGTACCTTGGGGAGCTATGATTCTTCTGTCACAAGAGAAATAAAGTGAAAAACCATGGTCAGATATACTGCTTCAGAAGTTGGTTCATATTCTCCAACGTTGGGGAAATGTAAGTTCTCCCTTTCTCTGAGGGATATTTGCTTACAAAAAAAGATCCTTTCAACAGCACTGTAACACAGCTCCGTTTTTTCACAACTGGCAGCAGAAGAAAAGACCTGTAAGTTATTTTTGGTGTGAACTAGATTTACTGAGTCAATGTGCAGACATGTTACATGCATTGATGTACGTGAAGGCACAGGATCACTCTAGAAAAGAGGGCAATGCATGCAATTTCTATGCATCTGAAGAAATTAAGTCTGGTGTGTTTAGAAAAGGGAGCAGCAGTCTGTAGGTTTAGCTTTGGAGGGGGCACATAATCATTTATTATGAAGGTACTGATATCTATTACAATTTTTACCATTCCATACATAGTAAAAATAATCAGTTATGTCAAATGTTCAGGACACATGGCCTCATAGTAATACAAAGCTGCTTTTCTGAACCCATAGTTTAGCACTATTAACTACAACGAAATGGCTAGAAATGGACTTTATATTTTTCTAAGATTCTTGTACTCCAATCCAATCTTCCCATAATCTTTAAAAGAAACTTCTTTCCAACAGGTGTGTTCTGACAGTGGAGAATTTCATTTGTTTTCTAATATGGTAGCTAGAAGTCCACTTCCAAAACTGGGTTTTGGAGACATTTCGTCTTCGTGGTCTTCAACTGCAGTTGTAGTCTTTTAGCGCTTCTGTAAAGAAACTCAAGCTGTAATGTTGTCACAATGACATCTGAGGAGGGTACATTTTGAATAACGCTCAGATACCAGAAGTCATTATGCAGAAGACGTTTATTCTACAAAATGTCTGGGTTATATACGTTCTTCACCAGCTGTGTTCTACCAATCTTCTTTGTCTTACCTCATTTGCAAGTGACATGATTGGTTAGTTCTGGGTTTTTTTCACTACAGGCAGTTAACACAATAGCCTACAGAAGTTTAAACAATAGCTTGCTTCAGAATGTGTCTACTCTGCTTGCCTGATTCTATCCTTACTTTAAGCCACATTCCATTTTTGCAACATCCTGGTCTCCAGTTGCTTTTTCCAAAGTCTAAGATCTATGCTTTCCACACCTAACAATGCCATCCATTCTGATTGCAATCCCACACAACATTGCCACACAAAGAAATTACTATCAACAACACCTCTCTGAGTATCTGCTGAAACAGTTGCTATTTTTCAGGGACATCATAAGTTCTTATTACCTACTGGCTAATAGTCAAGATGAGGAAATATGGTAATATTTCGGATTATTTTAAGAACAAGGTTGTGTCTTGAACCCCTCTACAAATACTCAGGAAAATGCATCTCTTCTTCTACAGATATGAACCCAAATCTGCTTTAAGCAGAAATGGAACCCACATGAACTGAAGAATGTCAGTTAAATCCACATAAATTTCAGTTTTCCAGCTTCCTACAGATTTCCTTGGACAAATTACCATCTTGGTCTGACCATCTTTTCTGCATTTGTGCAGTGCAGCATTCCTCACTGCCACTACTTCTCCACTGTCTGCCTTAGCACTGCAAGCTTCTCAGGGCACAGTCTGTGCGCTTATACCCCAAGAGGACTCTGCTCGTTGCATCCTGTCACCTCTGTCACACTGCTGTTGGAACAGGTGTTGTTCTTCTGACAAACTATGTGTGCCTTTCTGCAGGTCTCCATGACAGCAGAGATATGTACCTGCTGGACACTTCAATGTACCAAAATGAAGCAAAGCAGTTCCTGAGCAGTGGTTGGTCTAGAAAACATTGAACTTGGGTGGGTTCTAAGAGTGTCAGCATGGTAGAGGAGACTATTGCAGGTTATTACAAGAGTTAATGAAACTTCCAATGAAACTGTGCATACCACAGGCTAAGGTCGATTATGAACTAAAAATACATCAAAATTACACAAAATGAAAACCTAAATTAAAACAAATGTGGACTAAAAATACATTCAAGTTATATAGATCCAACCAGAATTTAAATGAAAAAACATTTATCACTTTCATTGTATTAAGAGCCAACAAAAATGACACTCTGTTCAGAGCACCGTATTTCCATGCTTTACTCAGTCCATGCTCATCAGGCTACTCACTTGTCAGTGACTTGTTTTCTAGTCACTGTAGGAAAGTGCTTTGTAACCAGAGACCTGCTGGGGTAATGTGAAGTGTCTAAATCACATTGTATAAATAAATAAAGTAGCAATTTATTGTCTCCTTATGGATAAATGACATTTGTCCACAGCACATAGATTTTTCATTCAGGCAGATGTACAAACTGTACTCGGGAGGTTCGTATTTGTTTCTTCCTATTTTTCCTCCAGCTCTATATTAAAAATTGACACCATTTTTGTAAAAGAAAAGCAACTCCCAAACCTAGTACTTACATTACAAAAGCTGGGGGCTGAGGGGAGATTGTGTTATCAGAGAAATACTAAAGAAGCTAAAAGGAATATGAGATTACAAGAGTCACTGCTGTCAAGTTTCACACTGACCATAGACCACAAAAACATTACTAACTACATTCAACCTCTGTTACACTAATTTCATGGTGGCCTAAGCACTCTGGATGCTTTCAAATAAAAATATTCTGTCTTTATACTGTCAGTCTAACTCTGGTGATTTCTAGGTTTCCTTAATATCCTTACATATGGATAATTACTAGAGTCCTCCTGGAGCTGTCACCCAGGCTAATGTGTTCTCCAGATCTACTGAATTTTTTTCTACCAGCAGTGCAAACCAAGCAGTTGTCTAAACTGCAGAGTACTCCTGTCATTTAGTTTAGTTTAAGACAGCTGGTGTTACAGCCAGGTGGGCTTATTCAAACCAGAGGACAGCACTAGACTCAGGTGCAATTGGACTTTCAGGACAAGGACATCTTCATTCAGTTTTCATGTCAACACCTCAAGAGCCTCTACTTGGGTTGCTCCTAGGCGGTAATGTAACATAGATAACCACCAGAAATTTGCAATAGTTACCAATTCCAGTGCAATTTTTTTGTAAAGATATATGAGAAAATAACCCATAATGAACATGAAAAATAGGTCAGACCATTGACAAGAAGCAACAATAGATGTTTCCTGTTACTAACCATTTATTCCACACATGACCATTTTGTGAAACTTCCTAGCCACTGCAGTACTGATAGTGACAAATTTTACAGGTGCTTCTTAGGATTTAGTCAAGTTTTCACTTCTCTCTGCTTTGACAAGAGAATAATCCTGTACACTGATATGGATGAGAGCTGAAATTTGAGGTAGTAAATGGGGAAACAGGCTTCATCACGGAGCTACAGGATGCAGAATTATCTCCTCAAAAGGATTTGTCCTTCAGCAACAAAACTTGCACAATAACATGATGAATGCAGACATGGAAAATTTACCATGGAATAGATAGAGACAATTACATCTATCAGAAAGGGAGCAAGTACATGTAAGAGTAGGAGATGAAACAGGGAACACCAAGTAAAAGCAAACACATTTCAGTTGTAGTAGGAGGATTACTATTCACAACGTGATTCATAGGGAAGTAGTGATGTCTTTAGTAGTGGCAATTAATTCAGGGAAATAGGAGCTCACCATGAAAATATATTTTGGGCATTGTTCCTACTGGAGCTGTATTTCAAGTTTTGCTCTGCAGGAAAGATCATCTTTACACAGGGAAGGGAAAATATACTACCATGATCTCTGCTATTTCAGTGCTAAACATCAGTAGGCACAATATTAGAAGGAAAAGCAGCTCGTCCTCAACACAAACCATACACATCTCATAACAGTCACACTGCCAAAGAGCCCAAGCCCCAAGTCGCTTTTTATTAAAACTACAGGTGAGGGAGGAAACTAAATAGCAAAGAACTATGTTAACAATAATAGCTATGAAGACAATTGGGCCACCAGCAAATGGTCTTCTTTCAGACCTCAAAATGATCTGAAACGAAACATAACAGTATGCCTTTTGTTAGCGAAACAGTCGTGTGCCTTCCGTGAGAGAAGCCACAAACTCCAGGAGGAAACTTAGTCTTTGTCCCCAGTAACAATAAGAATTTTTGAATAGTGGAAATTGATTTCTCTCGACTACACAAAAATCATTGAAAGGAAAGCTGCAGACAAACTTGCAAAATCCTGTGCGAAAAAACCTTTTTGGGGAAACTCTATAGATTGCAGGTTTGCCAAGTACAAAGAGCCGAATTTCTTTAAGTTAATAAAAGCATAAAATTATAATTAGAAGAATCCTTTCTCTTTCTGTTCACCAGACCTCATGAGTTAGGCCATAAATGATTTATACCAACAAAAAAATGTCCAAGGTACTTGCCAATAGCTGCTTACCACCAACTCTGAACAATTTTTGAGAGGAATCCCTGTATGCTGCAGGAATAATTTTACCTACAGGAAGAACCTTATTTAGGAAAGAGGACATGAGGAAACAGCTCTTTAAGATATTTAAGAAAACCTAGTATTTAGTATATTATTAAAAATAATTGTGCGTGTGAACTCTGATGACAAATCTCTTATTCCTATCTAAAGCTATGATTTACTACGAATACAACAGAATGACTCAGTGCACAAGACCACAAGATACAAGTTATGGAAAGTCATGTTCATCCTACAGTTATACACACTTCACTTGTCTTCTAAGATAAAGGACAAATTACGGAAGGATAGGCTCAGCTACAAATCTTTTTTCAAAATCCTTCTCAATGTCAGCAGAAAACCCCATAAGATTAGAAATTGTAACGCCAGTGATGGTTAGACTGGGTTATCAACAGCTTGTACTCTGATTGTGCACACCTAATCACATCTGAGATCGCTAATAAACTCATATATAAAAAAAAAAGTCAGTACTTTATAATTGAACGTATACACCTGAAACCGCACACAGCAACGTGTGTGGATTATAAAGACATTGCAATGAGTCCAGACATATTTCTTTCATTTTTCTAAATGTCAACATAAAGAGATGCTTTCTTGCATGGTATGAGATAGGTTTGCATACTACAGACAGTGTGCACTTAGCATTTAGTAGTAAATTAAATTGAAGCTGCAAAACTGTTTATATTGGCTTGTAGTTCATTAGAGGAGCACACAAGAAAGGAAAAGAATATTGTCAACTTCCTGCTAAAATTGGTCACAACAAATATCTATAAACAATGCATTGAGAAAAACTAATTAGATGAATAATCCAGATAGAAAAAAAGGTAACAAAAATTTACAAGTAACATGTGTACTTTAAATTTTAGAATGGTGGAAGGTCTGCTGACATTTTTAAGAGATCCTGTATAACCCTGAAATGAAAGCAGCGCTGCAATGAGTAAGCATAGAGGGAAAGCATCACAGTTGTCCAGAATCAGTCTGCTCATTTCTCACCTCCTTAATACACAAGGATGCACAGTGTATGAACAAAAGGAGGGTTGCAACATTTCAGCTGCTAAGCATTCACATACAGTATTCATTTCAGATCCTTCTTCTCTCTTAACTGTCCTGTCTAGACATGATTGGTATAATTTCCAATACAACCTCTTTTTACACTATGGTTGCTTATCTGGGAACCTACCATGTTAATTTGATGAGGAAAATAAATGCTTTATTACAGAAGAAAGATGGGTCATTTGAAAAGATATTACAGGCTTCACATTCTTCAGGTTGGATAAGACAAAGGTCCCTGATCTCCAGTATGCCCATGGGTTTTATCCAAAGATACAAAATGTTGATATGGTTCAAAACAGAAACTATGCAATTATGATTCCCAGTAGAAATTTCACAGAGGTTTTTCCCCTAGTTCAGAGGTGAGGATGTTGTTTCCTTGTTTCTTCATTTTGCTGCCTCCAAGTTGCACAGAGCTATTGCTATAAATTAGCTATAATGCAGGAAATTAACACAAGGTGTGTAAGCATCACACTTTGTGTCTACCAAAATATAAAAACAAATCTAATCCAAATTTACAAAGCCTGTTTTAACCAATGTGACTCTGCAGTACATGGAGTTCTCATTCTCTACGTGCAAAAAAGTACTTGAAAAAGTAGATTGTGGCAACACTGAACGACGCTGTGCAATTCAGGGGAGAAAAAGATAGTTCATAAGTAATTCCAAATTATTTATTATTTTAATCAGGTAAAATGTACTGATTCACTAAAAGCAAATACATTGCTAAGCTGGAATTCACCACACATGACAACTGAGGAATCGAAGCATTCATAATATTCTTAAGATAGCTGGTGTCCTCATAGTTTTAATTCACAACTGTTATGACTAGATACTTTCTCGAAAAAACTATGGCTGAGTACCGTACTGCTCACAGATATAAGACACCTCCCACCAAGATATTTAGGAATACCCACAAATTGACCAAAAGTATGTAGTTCTGAAAGTTTTTTTAAAAAAACTTTTTAAAGGAGAGTGGGGAAGCAAAAGAAAAGATGTAGGATAGTGCTGTGAGTAGGTAAGGTTCATACTACAGGTAATTTTATGCATCTTTAAGCATCAGGCGTCATCCATTGCGGGAGACAGAACAGCAAGCTCAAAGGAAAACAAAGAGATCCAGTTTGTTCTAGTGATACTTCCTTTCACTTCCACTCCTGGATACTGGTGATGTTGTCAGATTACTTGGGCTGTGTGCCTGTATGTCATGTCACTAAAGAACTTCCATTTTTTTGCTTCATGATTATATATTCATATTAATTATATTCTTCATTAAGCCTTCACTTTCTTCTCCTACATGAAATACTGAAACTCTAACAATGGTAAATTCTAGGTTTTCAGCTAATCCATAAAGAGCATTAACAGCTCTAATTCCACACTTCGATATAAGCTCCTTATGCTGCCAACAAAACAAACTGGAAAATGGGGTGCAACCATAATTAGGTACATGTATGTTTGGAGACTCTTCCCTTGTGTCCTTTGTGTGACATTTTGTACAGATGCTTATTTAACACACCTCTAAATGATGACAAATGATGATGATAAATTTAATCCCCTATGTGCCCCTTCTTCAAGACATTTGTGATGGGAACAAGTCTCAGAGACAGCTTTAAAGCAGGACAACAGGTTTTATTACTCAAAGAAACCATGTGTTTTTCTACTGTAAAACTAGGAAGTATTTTTAAAAAGCAAAACTCAGAGCAACTTACTCAATGGATAGAAAACATTACTGGTTTATGAACAGCCCCACCAGCCATGCTGGGCATTCTTGCTGCATGTATTGCTCTCAGACAGCCCACCAGCACACAACGCATTGAAAAAAACACAGCACCTTCCCTCAGCAGTCCCAGAACATTTTCCTTGTATTACACTTCACACCATGACTGACTCGTGTTTTCTCCATGCATCCCATCTGCAGAAGCAACAAGCTTCTACTTCCTCACTGTAAATTTGTATGTGCTGCTGCTCAACATAACAATCTCACAGCTGTTTACAACAGCAGTTCTGAGTTTGCTCAACAGAAACATTTCATACCCAGGTACCTCAGAGATAGCTGCTTCATCTACCCAAAACAGGTAGGCAATGTGGGCAATGACCTGCATCAGAAATAGTGTGGCCAGCATGTTCACTACAGGAGTGATCACCCCCTCTACTTGAGACTAGTGAGACCTCATCTTTGGTATCATTTTGGAGCACCTCAATACAAAAAGGACATTGAAGTGCTCAATCTTGTCCAAAGAAGAGCAATGAAGCTACTGAAGGGCCTTTTGAGAAGTGGGTGAGGGAACGGGGCTAGTTTAGTCTGAAGGAAACAAGTCTGAAAGCAGGTTGTAGAGACATGGGGGATTTTCTCTCCTCCCGAGTCACTAGTGATAGTATGAGAAGAAATGATCTCAAGTTGTGTCAGGAAAGGTTTAGTTTGGACATCAGGAAAAATTTCTTCACTGAATGTTCAGGTATTGGACTACGCTGTCCGGGGAGGTTGTGGAGTCAACACGCCTGGAGATGGATGTTCAGAAAATGTGTAGATCTGACACTTGAAAACATAGTTTAGTAGGCATGGTGGCACTGGGTTGATGGTTGGACATGGTGGCCTTGGAGGTCTCTTCCAAAATTAATGATTCAGCAATTCTATGATCCCATGATGCAATTCCATTCAGCGATCCTCTGATTTTATGAACTGGGCCAAACTGCTGTCTCCAACCCCTCAAAGGAAACTGTTTCCAGCAGTTCTCAGTCTCTGTGCAAATGTGGATTCCATTCACTCTCTGTGTATGTCCGTCAGTGTCAGTTAGAATTCTAAATTTCAGATTCCTGCTTCATGTTCTTCCAATCTAGTCCTCAATTTCCAGCATGCTGATTTCTATGGCCATAAGCAATAGAAAAGCTTTCTTCATTTCAGAAAACAATGAAATTCAGGTGAAACCCTCCTTCTGCTGAGCTCTGAAGTTCCAGCTTCCGCTCTCTCTTCCTTCACCACATTCCCAGCACAAGACGTCTGCCATGCCCATCTCAGTGATGTTCTGTGTCCTCTCTGAACAGAAAGATGAAAGTGAAGTGAAGGACGAGCTGGGAACCTGAAACTGGAACCTCCAAACAGTTGTATCACTTTGAACATACTAACAATTTCACAAGTTGCCATAGCAGTTTCCCAATGTCTCAGGCCAAGAAACCCATCAAATTCAAACTACAACAGGAGAGGTAGACTAATGTACTTCCTGAACTCATAACTTAAAATTCACTCAACTTCTTTATTATTTAAAAATAAAATAACTTCTACAGTAAAGAAAGTAAACCCAACCAAATCTATTTAATTCCAATACAGAAAATGTTAAAAATTCTTGAATTGCAGGACTATATTTTTTGTGAAGAAAAGCCAAGTCCTGGTTCCTTTCAGCACTACACAGTGTGCCACACACCTTCCACCGCAAAGACACACCTCACAAATACCACATTGACCAACAGGATATAGCAGAGCCACATACAGGGACATGTCATAGTTGTGATACATTTCTCAGTTCAAGAGTATGGCAAGGGAACATATCTTACTTTATTATGAGAAAGTTTGGGTTTGCCCAGAACCCTAGAATTTGTTATAAATTATTCAGCTTTCAAGACAGGAGCCATATAGCACATCTAACATCCATTCAAGTGGTTTTATTCTATAATGAACCCTGAGACAAGAAAAGGGTTTGATGTATTTTGTATTTTCAGTAATACAGTAATTGAGTACAAGTCACTAATGTCTTTGATTTACCTAAACATGCATGCTGATCATTTAGTGATATAGTCCAGCTCACGTGCATTATTTGATCCTGCACACCTTGAAGACAGTAAAAATACTTTATGAAGTCTTTTCTACATGCTTTCTCAACAATCCTAGCGGCCTCGAACTTTACAGGAATGCACAGACAAGTAGAGACAGATTTAAGATGTATTTGGTCTAGGAGATCCTGTCGTGGCAGGGAGATTGGACTGGATGATCTTTCGAGGTGCCTTCCTATCCCTAATGATTCTATGATTCTACAATTCTATGATAACCAAGATTATTCTGTAGGATTGTTGAAATCTCTGCATAAGAAAATGTTTTTCAACAAAGGCTGTCCCAGCTCACTGTGGAATCCCAGATGTACTTTGGGACTGTTTTTATCACATGTGATATCTACTTTATATGGCTGTGGTGATATCTGCTTCCTTTTTTCTCAGATTTTATCCATCTGAAACACGACCATCTTTCCACTGGCCATCCATTTGTATTTCAAGACAGTTTATTCCCAAACTCAGTTATAAAGTATATTCAAACAGAATAGAAAACTTCATGTTCTGTTAAAACACTAATTTAAGGATGCTCTTACCTTTCATTCTCGTGCCCTTCCATTAACAGTTATTAAAAGTTTCCTTTTAATAACTTCACAAAATTTGTTTTGGCAGAACACATTGTGCAAGGCTTCTTTTTTCTAGGATATAAAAATTGGATATGCTAGCTAAATCTTCTTAGGAGGATGTACTGGCATTTGAGATTATATTATAGGATTGTAGAGATAAAGCCTTGTAAGAAGCTTTGCAATAGCTACAAGATTTAGAGTTAAGCCAGTTTATTTGTCCTGTATTAACGCTCTGGACTCTTGGGCACCTTTATGGACATAAGCATTCACAGTCTTTTCAAAGATTACCTGTTAACCACCTTTTTCAAAAGCTCTTATTTCCCATAACAAAATTGTTCTCTTATACAGAGAAGAAAAATTACTAAATCAATGTGCTGGAACTCAGAAAACACATTTTCAGTTGGGGGTCACAGCAGTTGCCCTACAACTTCGGACAAGGCACTGTCTGCATGAACCACTCACCTATGTGTATAAAATTAAAACCCACTTCTTTACCCTTCATATAATTTTTTTCTTTTGTGACTTTCTGCTTTAGGTCCAGTTCTGACTCCTGACATTTGTACTTGTGCGGCAAAGATTTAGTAGTGGTGGGAACCTGTAGGAATATTTGATTTGAGAAGAGGGCATGAGCTGTCCCCGTGTCTGATGGATCTTTTGCCAGCCAGCTCAGAGACAGTCCTGCTGCTGGTACAGCCAAACCCATCAGTAACTTAAGTAGTGTCTCTGTAATAACACATTTAAGAAGTAAGAACTGCCATGCAGCCACAGATGAGACACAAGGGTGAAAATACACAAAACAGGTCTGAAGACACCAACGTCAGTGAAGAATGAGGAGGATTCTGTGCTCCAGGCATGACAGCGGGGATTCAGCCTTTGAGGAAGACTTCAGGTTGTCTCCCTGCTGCTCATGGAGGACCACAGATATTGGTGGCCTTCCTTGTCCTGCTGAGGAGTGGGACAGCAGCTGGGTCAGCAGCTGGCAGCCAGTAAAGGCAAACCCATCACATCTTTATACAGTAATATGCAGAGTAATTGTAATATTAGAGAACATCTGTAACAATAGGGCATTTAAAAGCTATAATCTCACAAACCACATCTTTTTATTACCTTGCAAGCCAATTTATAAATAAGATTTAGGACCTATCTTTGAATGTTCATGTTCAGATGTACTCATCAGTCTCAGATTGGCACCTGGATAAGGAAATTGCTCACAGAAGAGGTGGTACTTAGCTACATAAGTAGTAAATTTGTGCATTTAGCAACTGACAGACTAAATCTTCAAAGTATGTCCGAGCATATATAAAACAAAGTGCCTGCTTCAGCGCTGTGTTGAATTTGGGAGAGCATACAATTTTGATAGGAGACATTTTTCCCCATTTCAGTTACTGGCACATGTATGGATATAGCTATTGGGGGATCAGCACTTAAGAAAAGTTGTAAAAGGGTGGGTGAAAAAGGAGAAAGAAACAATGATTGGCAAATACATGCTCAGCAGATAAAAAACAAGAAGATCTAAGTATAATACAAATAGTTAAGAAAGTAGGTGTGGATTCTTGAATGAACCCTTACTTCTGAGAATAAAGGAACCTTTAACCTTCACTTGAGCTCCCCAACATGTAAAACAGAATTAGCTGTCCTGTAAGAATTTTGTGAAGTCAAGCTATTGTGAAGTACATTGCTCAATATTCGAGCAGAGCACAATCCTATTTCCTTGTGTACTCATCACTTTTGTTTCAAATACTTACACATGCAGTTCAATGATGTTCGAAATAGATGAGAGAGTGTGAGAAAGCTAAGCAAACATGGTTCACATTATATGTTTATTTTAAAAAGTTATTAAAACAGGATTGAAAAATTTACGTAAAACTCAGCATGTCATTTTTTTTTTTTATTTTAAGCCCATTGTTGCTTTGCAATGGTACAGGTGCATGATGACACAGAAGAACAGTGAACTCTACCTTTGCAACACAGTGACCCCATGTTTATAGAGGATGAACAACCTAACAATCCTTTCTATTTAAAACATTTTTGAAACACGCATTTTTTTGTACAGCTTGCCTGAGATAGGTAGAGCCCTGCCCTCATGGACCAGCTTTCAGAAAAGAGCAAGTGAGATTTGCATGTTTTCCTGACTCACATTCAGGTGAAATCACTATCCTACCTTTCTTTCTGTTCGCTGTTAGAGAAACACAACTGCAGTGGCATACAACAGTGTGCACCACTTGTGTAGTGTTTTGGACTTGTTAGAAGATCCTTTTATGGGTTACTTCATCCTAACCCACCCAGACTCTTTCAAAGCTGAATGGCGTTTAAAACTGCAGCACAAAAACCTGCAGAGTGTTTAACCGATCTGATGCAACAGTGATTGGCTGCTTTGTATAAAATCCAGAGAAAGATGGAACAAAAACTGTGAAATGCTTCTACACTGATAACAGAAAAACTGTGGCGATGTTTAGGGCCAAAGCAGAGGTGTCTAAATCTATTGTTTAATTTGTCCTAACTGCTTGCTCAGCCTAACACAAATGTAGAAATAATTAAAAAAAAAAAAAAAACAGCTCTTTAAAAGCAACCTTCACCTCAAACACGTAAGAGCTTAGTGATACAACTTAAAAAACAACCTCGTAATGTCACCCATCTCCATGAAGAAAATTACTACGTGGTTCACCGTGAGGCCAAAGAGTTAAAAGAAACTGCCTTTTCCTGCAAAGATTCAAAATTCAAAATCTAGAGAATAGAATGACAGTTATCATCTGTATTTTTTTAACATAATATGACCAAGGGAGCATAACAAATACACTGGAAAAGTTTTCCTAAAGGGCTTGTAAGGACTTACACAGAACAGCTGCGGTTTCGGAAAAAAAACAGGAGAAAATTTCTAATGAAGTAAAGTTTTTGTCCTTGCTTGACACAAACACCTTCTGCATAAAATACTATTCCTCAGACAGAGGGAAAATGTGCATTTTACATAATGAAGTGCGTTTCCAAAGGAGTAAGTTGAGACCTGTGATGGGATTCTGTTCCTCTGGAAATTGTGTATTTGTTAAAGGTGAGCCTGTGCCTCAAAGCCATACATCGAATGAAGCAGAACTGAATGAATGATTTCCTATCAAAACAAATAAATATTTCTGATCTTTATCTCAGATTCTAAATCCAGATTTGTTGAGGGTCTATTTCATGACAGAAGATTAATGTTTTCTGCATAGGTCATTCAGAACTTACCTTTTTCTTCAGAGTTTATCGAAGCCAAAAGACAGAGCTATTTATCATTTGAAGCAGCAAGATATAGTCATCATCCATAGAATATGCTTCTTGTACAAGTTTCCAGACTTCTTTTACTACTATTTAGAATTACAACAACACACTACACGAATCATCATCTGAGTTACATATCAGTAGAAATGGAATCTGCAGCTGACACAGGTGGATTTATGAAAGAGAATCACTTTTATGTTTAAAAAATACTGTACCACCGAAAAATTTCTAGTAGTTTTTTAACAAGATTGTTGACTCTTACAAACAACAAGCTGTAGCTACTCTTTTATTTTCCACCCACATTCTTTTAATCTGCTCTGCTGCTGGAAGGACAGGCAATTCAAGGCTGACTTCTAAGGCAACATTTGCACTGCTTTTTCTTTATTCAGTAAAAATGAACTCACTGGAAATCTATACGAACAGCAAATGTTCTTTTTTTTTCTTTTTACCACATGCATCTTCTATCTCAAGTGCTATGCAAGGTTCATTCTCTACCTTGAACCCAGAATATCAAATAAATAAGGAACAGTCGCCCAAGTAACATTTGAAGTGGACATAAAGCACACACTGCCTTCAAGTAGGAAACTGAAAATTGGTTGTCGTTTCCAGCTTTTATGTGTATCAGTCTTTGTGGCAATAGATATTAAAGGATACGGACCTCATGGGAAAATCTGCTTTAATGTGAGAGTCTGTAATTGTTACAGTGCATTCACGTTGGTTGTTCACCTAACTGGCCGGTATGATGAATGTAGATGCCTGGAACGAGCGGTCTGTATTAAATTTACAAATGACCCTGGATTTTGAGAAATGTTATGTTGTACATTGGAAGGTACTCTGGCATTTCATGATATGTTAACAGTCTTAAGAATTTAACAGAGAATGCAAGAAGTCACTAGCTGTGTATGTGGGCAGCTGAGAGTCATTAGGGTTGTGCTCAAAGGATCACAGGATAATATAGAAGGGGAAGTGATCTAGTTCAGCTGTGGTCTTACAGCAGGGACAACTTTGAAGTGAGAACAGATGCTCAGAGCCTTGTTAAGGTAAGCTGTCTGAATCTAAAATAGCCCATGCTATTCAGTACTCATTAACCCAAGTGAAAAAAAGAATCTGAATATCTGCTCAACAGGTTTGGACTACAAAAAAAGTTGAGATCTTACATGTACAGGCTCTGAAGATAAGACACAAAATAATCATCCATGAATGTTGGAAGTTTCTGCTGGCTTCCTACAACAAGCAGTGACAGACCTTTTTAGGTAGTAAACTAGAAATAATAACGATTGGAAATTTTCTGTTCATTTCCATTCAACCATTTTTGTAGAGCACATCAAATCTGAGATATAGAACCCATTTAAAATTACAAATCTGTGTTTTCTTTCTGTTAATCTGGCATTTTCAGGGTAACACTCTGAATCCTAAGTAGCTATTTAATTGAGCTGTATAGATTGTCTTGGAAGGACCAATCTTTCCCTCTATATCCCACAGGTTATATCATATGATTTTGGAGTCAAAGATGTGTGTGAAGTTGTTTTAATTAGTGTAAAAATGTTTCTAATATGTGAGCCAAAGAGTTACAATAAAATTCACTACAGGACAATGGGGAAAAAAAGTTACTACACATTAATGTCCTCAGACCTTATGTATCTGAGAAGAACACACCAAGCCCTAACAGTTCTGAAAAGCCTTCTTCCAAGGCCTTAGCAAGATGTGCTTGATGAACGCTTATTTGCAGTAAAGCAATGAATATAAGTGGCAATGTTAAAATTACAGTTATTAAAATATCTGTTAGGAATAAATCATAGATATTACCAAGTCCTTTAATTTTCTGTCCTAACACCTTACTAATATGCATTTTCCTTAAGTAAATATGAGCTACAAATTGCATTTCTATTTTGTGGGGGTTTTTATCTTGAACTAACAATTTTTATCTTAATATCAAATCTGAAGACACAGCTAACTCAGAAAAAAAACAAAGACTTTCCATTTTTACAAGAATGGTCATTATTTCATACCTAACAAACATAAAGTTCATGGAAAATATACAACTACACCAAATTACACCATGTCTAACTGGAGGTATCTTAGTACAATTGATATTACTTTTGTAGCATCGTATTAGTTGTGGCCATGAGCCAGACCAAGTCTGCAAGACATGAGATATATAGTTCTTGAATGCAAAGATACTCAATAGAGACTAATTCGGTAAAGAATTCAATAAAGGAAGATGAAGGAACCAGAGATGCTGTTTGGAGTATCCTATTTGCAGTTCAGCCTCTCTAATTCAGACACAGCACTGGTACTCGATTACTCTGCACAGAGCACACAGCTTCTGCTGAGGTCTGCTGCTTAAACCAACTAACAATCTCATATTGTGCCTTGCAAGGAAATCTCCAAACCGAATCTGTCCCTGATAAAAAGTGAGCATGTTATACTGAGGAATAAAAACGGGAAGGCTGCCTGAGAATACAAATTCCAACACAGTCCCAGTTTGGGGCGGGAAGATAATAACAAAGTCTCATTAAACCCATACCTGTATGAGAAGTGCATAGGTGTCATGATGGGAGTAAAGAGATGTCGTAGTCAGCTGGATATTCATATCTTTTTAGGTCACAAAATAAGTGCTCTCATCACCGATGGAGAAAGGTTACTGAAGGACTGTCAGAAAGCATCATGCACTACTGGTCATCTGTACTTTACTTAGGACTAGAGTAACCAAATGGCCCTTTTATTTGAAACTGGCATTTTATTCCATACCTTACAGACTCTGAACTCATGGAAAATAAACCACTACACCATATTTCATTGTCTTCTAATATCTTGAGACCTCATCACTCTGTGAAGCCTGTTGCAATGTCCGACAACCCTTTCAATAAGAACATTGTTCCTCGTGTCTAATCTAAACTTACCTTGGCATAACTTGAGACTATTTCATCTTGTGAAGTTCCAAACTTGCCTGACCTTGGAATTTCAGAGAAATCGCTACAACTAAACATCTTAATAGCAGAAGATTAATTTGCTTTATCAGTTCTTGCCCACTGTTGTTGCTTTTCAGGATAATTTGGGGGTCACTGTGTCAGCCTCTCATATACTGTCTTCCTCTACTGATATATGAAGAGAAAACATATTCCTTGCTGTCAAATTTAATCAAAGCAAAGAAGTTTATTTACTTGCAAATACATCACAGAAAATGCGTATTCTTTCTTACGCATTTGGGCTTTTCAGTGACGTGTGACTGTGTTTAGATTGGTTATGTCTCTTATTCCATATAACAGGTCTGACTGAAATTACTGTTTAAAAACTTGGTTTACTGAGTCAAAAGCTGATAGAAATGCGTACTGTACCACTAACGACCTGAACCAAACCACAACATTTTCTAGTATGAAAAAACAGAGAAAC
>JAOXOE010000256.1:49266118-49276635 GCA_028565055.1 Phoeniculus purpureus
TGCTTAGAACTTCTAGAAAACAATATGGATGTGTTCCTGTGTGACTTGGTCTGGGTGATCCTGCTGTGGCAGGGGGACTGGACTAGATGATCTTTCAATGTCCGTTCCAATCCCTAATGATTCTATGATTCTATGTGTACAGCAGGCACTGTCCATCATGACATCAGAGGTCGATAATTCCTCCTAGCAAGAGCTATAGCGAGGAGGAAAAGTGAGTATTTTAGCACCCAATACTTGACATCCCAGTGGCTCCTGTAAATGGCTGATGAGAGTAGGAGCAAGGTGGAATCTATATAGTATTTACTGTGAGTATTTACTGTGAGTCCATGGTGGTCATGGAATCACCAAGATTGGAAAAGACTTTCACATCAAGTCCAACCATCTGCCCTACAATCCCTAACCACTAAACCACCTTCTGAAACACCATAGCTATCCACTTGTTTAACCCTTCCAGGGATGGTGCCTCTACCCCCTCCCTGGGCAGCCTGTTTCAAGGCCTCCCTACTCTCTTTGGGAAGAAGTTTTCCTAATATCCAACCTGAACCTCCCTTGGCACAACTTGATTCCATTTCCTCTTGTCCTATCGCTACTCACTAGGGAGAAGAAGCCAACCCACACCTCACTACATACTCCTTTCAGGGAGTTGTAGAGAGCAATGAGGTCTCCCCTCAGCCTCGTCTTCTCCAGGCTGAACAGCTCCAGCTCCTTCAGCCTCTCCCCATCACACCTGTTCTCCAGAACCTTAACCAGCCCAGTTGCCCTTCTCTGCCCCCTCCCCAGCACCTTGATAGACAAGGGAACATGGAAATGTGAGAAGACACTACTGTAGTCCTCCACAGGTGATGAAGACGTTTCGCTAAGAGAGATTTAAGTGTGTGTTCTGTTGCTGAAGTATTTGCAAGTACCTACGTATCATCATTGCAATATCCTCCCGACTGGCAAAGTGTTTCATCCAATCTCTGTTGACAGAAAAGATTGCCTCCTGATAATTGCTTTGCTTAAGTGTCTGATAATATGCCAGAAATGAGAGCATTCTCTGTTAGGTCATCTTTAATTATGCATGTGCCACCTGTCAGCCTTAAATCTGGAGAAGATGAGTTTTTCTCATTGGATTTAGAGCAGGGAAAAAGAGAGCCTTCGACAAGAGGACTAGGCTGTGGCAAACAGTGTGCCTGTGGGGGAGTTTCGCAGGCATTCATGGATTCTGCTGTTGGCACATGCGGAAATATTTGAAGTATTGCCTAAGCTAGTTGCTGTAGCGATGGTTTTTGCAGGAAGAGGATTTCAGGCCATCTGTTGCGTTTCCTAATATTCCTTCCTCCCTATTTCAGAGGGAGAGGGAGCACCGAGGTGGGGGATGACACGCGTCGAGTTGTGGCTCCTTTGGCAGTGCTGGGAGGAAATTCCCCCCCACCCAAACGCTTCATGAGGGGGTTATTCACTTACCCCCATTACAGCGCACAATGAAACTGGTCAGGCTGGTGAAGAGACACCAGTCTAAAAGCAAATTAAGGGTTCAAAAGACAGACAAGTTATGAGGATGGGTGCTTTGTGGGAAACCTCAACAGAGAGAGGTGATAAAGGTCTCCGAGGATATTAAATACCCAGTAAGTAGACCATTACCAGGTCTACTTACAATACTCAAAAATTACCTTGGAGGAGAGACTTAACTTTGCACAGGGTGGGGAGGCAGTAATTGTTTGGGTATAGCTGAAGGGATTTTCAGGTCATGGGGGAATACCAGCCGTTTATTTACAGATTTCACATTACAGCTTGGAAGGGACCTCAGAAGATCATCTAATCCAATCCCCCTGCCACAGCAGGATCCCCTAGATCGAGTCCCACAGGAACATGTCCAGGTGGGTTTCAAACGCTTCCAGAGGAGACTCTACAACCTCCCTGAGATGGTGCAGTAAAAGGTTTTAGGAATCTTCTGGGTCTGCTTTACTTGATAGCCAGTCTGGAGAGCAAGGAAAGGATGGTTAGTTGTCCTCTGAAATGCCAGTACCATTTGAACTGAGGAGTGAGCTCATTAATGTTTGTAAATATGTGAAGGGTGGGTGTCAGGAGGATGGAGCCAGGCTCTTCTCAGTGGCATCTGCTGACAGGACAAGGACCAGTGGGTGTGAGCTGGAACACAGGAGGTTCCATATCAATGAGAAGGAACTTCTTCCCGGAGAGAGTGACAGAGCGCTGGAAGGGGCTGCCCAGGGGGGTTGTGGAGTCTCCTTCTTTGGAAACATTTAAAACCCACCTGGTCATGTTCCTGTGTGACTGGATCTAAGGGATCCTGCTTTGGCAGGGGGCTTGGACTAGATGATCTTTCAAGGTCCCTTACAATCCCTAATCTACTGTGATGCTGTGAACGACAAAGTGGGAACGGTCTCTTAAATGTCTCACCCACTGTCAGCAAAAGAGGTCATCACTTGCCTTGTAAGAGTTAGTCCTGCTGCTTCTTGCCTGTATCCCAAGTGGCACATGCTCCCACCTCGCTGGGAGTTTGGCTTTCCAGCTTCTGTCATCACTGCCTCAGCCTCTTGGAAAGAGTTCCTCAGTTAGACTGGTTAGCTGACACTGATTGTTTTTCCTGCTAATACCTTCAGCCAGAGCTATTTCTGAAAATCTGGGATTTGGAGCAGTAGGTCAAGTTGTAAAACACAAGAACGAGTGAAGAGGGACAGATGGCTCTGGATGTGGGAGCATGTTTCTGTTCATCTCTCGTTTGGCTCTTGCCGATGCTTCATCACTGCGCGAGCGTTTGAGGCTGTTGTTTTGGCAATGGTTAAGTGGTAGTTGCTCCTTTGCCACAAAGATTGGCCTGTGGCACTTGTCATGGCCCCTCTGTGCTCCTGTGGCAGAGGAGGTTCCATATAAATATCAGAAGGAACTTCTTCCCAGTGAGAGTGACAGAGCACTGGAACAGGCTACCCAGGGGAGCTGTGGAGTCTCCTTCACTGGAGATGTTTAACACCCGTCTGGATGTGTTCCTGTGTGGCTTGGTCTAGGTGATCTTGCTGTGGCAGGGGGACTAAACTGGATGATCTTTCAAGGTCCCTTCCAATCCCTAAAGATTGATTCTATGATTCTATGATTCAAGAATTAAATAAATATTTTCTTAAAGCCAGGCTTGAAAAAATGAAGCAAAGTTGCCAGAAGGGAAAAAATCCAAGCATGCCCTAGCAAAGAGTCTTCTAGGCTTTCCTGGCTTGTGAGATGTGGCTTACATAGTCCCCAGGTCTGGCCAGCCCTGCGGGTTCTTTTTACTTGCCCTGTCACAGAATCACAGAACATCAGGGATTGGAAGGGACCTCAAAAGATCATCTAGTCCAATCCCCCTGCCCCAGCAGGATTCTCTAGATCAAGTCGCACAGGAACATGTCCACATGGATTTTAAACATCTCCAGAGAAGGAGACTCATATTTAACAGGTGATTACTTAAACTACCCAGAGCATTTTTTCTAGAAAGCCTTCCTGTTCTTGAACCCGGGGTGGCATCGGCTCCCTTGTCCTCTCTTACAGGACTTTTCTCTCCAAGGCTCTGTGTTGGAGCTCGCCCACTGCCTTGGTCGCATGAGGGGCTTCAGCTATCGTCTCCATTTCTCACAGCGCCACTTGTTTGACATTTCTCTTCTAACCTTTGATATGTTTCTGATTTGAGGCTTCACGCCTTTTCTGTCTTGCTTCACTCTTTGAAAAGCACTGCAATAAAACTCTTCACTTGTCAGATTTAATGTCTGCTACAGTGAAGACTTCATACCAGATTCATGCTTCTCCCTCCACAGCAGCGCGGCAGCGTTTGATAGAGAAGCTGGTGAAATCCAGAGCGATGTGTTTACATTGAGATATCTGACTGTATACACTGCTCATTTTGAGAAGAAGGGGAACCCTTGTTGGGATAATTATTTTTGCCATATTTATAGACGTGACCTCTTGCTGAAGCGTGTTTTTCCTGACTCCGCGTGGGCTGCTGACAGCCAGTATTACGTGAGTTCACGGACCGTGTGTGCTTATGGATACACAGCACTGGCAAGACAAAGCCACAGAGAGCTTATGAAGGTGGCAGTGCCTGGTAGCGAAGCATATGAACTACCAGTTAGGGACACAGTCCAGCTCCTGTCAGGGTCATAACAATCACCTTGTCCTGGAACTGATTTTACCAACCTGGTAAATCACCTTGTCCTTCAACTGATTCTACCAACCTGGATCTCCCTTATGAGGAAAGGCTGAGGGAGCTGGGTCTCTTGAGCTTAGAGAAAAGGAGAGTGAGGTGTGACCTCACTGATGTCTATAAATATTTGAAGGATGGGTGTCAGGAGGATGGAGCCAGTGTCATCCAATGATAGGACAAGGGGCAATGGGTGTGAGCTGGAACAAATGAGGTTCCACATAAATATGAGAAGGAACTTCTTCACAGGGAAGGTGACGGAGCACTGGAACAGGCTGCTCAGGGGGGTTATGGAGTCTTCTTCTCCAGAGACATTTAAAACCCACCTGGATATGTTCATATGTGACTTGGTCTAGGTGATTTTGCTGTGGCAGGGGGATTGGACTAGATGATCTTTCAAGGTCCCTTCCAGTCCATAATGTTCTGTGTTTCTGTGATGAGTAGCCAAGTCTAAGGAATCATCTCTCCCTCCTCTGGGAGAGATGACAGTGGCAGCACAAGGTCCTAAGCCGGGAGGTTTGTGCACATCCCACAGCCTGCTGGCAAATGAGGATAGTGCCCTACCTCCTCACAAGCCCTTCTGAAGCCAAAGCGGTGTGTGCATCTCCCATAGGCTGCAGCCAAGACTTGCAGTCAGGTTTTGCAGCCCTTTTGCCGCATGTCAGTTGGCAACACAGTGCTGCAGATCGATGGTAAATACATGCAACCTTCTTGAAAAGGTCAAGTGGGCAATCAGAGCAAGGCAAGTGGTTGCTTTCATACTTGGGCTGCAGAGGAAACCTCCCAGGAGCAGGAAGCTGCTGCTGCAGGCATTCGATGAGTGAGCCTTGCAGTCATCTTCTGAGCCTGGTGCCTGCTTAATAAATACGTGAGCATGGCCATTGCAAGTCAGGCTCCGCTTCTTTGGCCTGTGCTAGTATGGTGGTATTTTCTGTCTCAGCAAGTGAGGGGGGAGAAAGCGGTGATCCTAAGCCTTTTTTCCCTTTCTGTAAATAGGGTGGATGACCACAGCTTAAGAGCGTTCCAAGAAAAAGTCATTTGATCAAAGGTGGCCAGAGCCTCCCCTGAGATGCTGCATGAGGACGTTTGCCCTGATATGAATTTGCTGTTGCCGTTTTCAGAGCAGATGTTCCTATTTGCAAATCCTGCGTTAGCTCACTGCAGCTCATGCACACACACACATATGCAGAGAAATACCTCGATTTTCCATCCAGGCTGCCTCCCCCAGCCTCCCACACAGGCCCAAGGGCTGCAGAGGTTGCCTGCACCACCAGCAGCTACATCTCGAGGGTTTTTCTCCAGCAGCACCCACTTGATGCCCTTTGGTGCTTCTTCAGCCACAGGGGGGTCTGCTCTGCCATGCAGGAGTACCAGCAGCTTCCTGCACACTGCAAGCTGGAATTCCCTGTGGGCTGCTGCGATGAATATTGCAGAAAATCCTCGCTGAGCAAGGGAGAGCGTTGTGCTTTTATGTGCAAGGGCTTGCCTCTTTGAATCACGTCTGCTGCATTTTTAGAGGGCACTATTGCTCTGGTTGCAGCGGGTTAGCGGAGTACTAGCGAGTCTGATTTGTGAGGGGTCCTGGGCTTCAGTCTCCTCTCATCTGTCACCAAGAGAAGAAATAGACTCTGACAACTTCTGCAAACGCTGTTTTCACTTTTGTTTTCTGTTCCCCAGCCGTTTCCTTTGTTTCTGAAAGGCTGTTTACGTACCACGGGGTTTTGGCTTTGCGCTCATCGATGGGCTTTCATTTCTTTCTCAGCTACCTGACTTCCATCCCGTTGCTTCGCCGGCCTCCTGTTGTTACTTCACGTCATCCGTGGTAATGCGACGTGATGTTCCTCCCTAGTTAGCAAAATGTTAGAGTAGCTGTTGGCAGCTTCTGGAAGGATAATGAGCTAGTAGAAATTACTCAGGGATGTACACACGAGCCTCAGTAGGCATTTGCCAGCTGCCTGCAAGTTCACAAACTAGTGGGTACTTTTCAGGCTCGAACACAACCTTAATTACTTGCTACTAGAGAAAACATTTACAAAAACGTGTAGTGAGCAGTCAGGGCTACGGTGTTTTGTTCTTTAAGTTGAGAGTGGACTTGTTTGTCATAAAACCCAGGGTTTGCACAGGATTTGGTAATCATTTTCCTAGCTTAGCCCAGGACATCAGCGTTTCCTTTCTTTCTAATGGGCAGGAGTTTCTGTCCACGCTGCTTCCTTTAGAAAGCTGTTTGCACTGCTGTGCCTCTGCTCTGCATGAAGGAGGCCACGTAAATCAAATGCAGGCCCACCGCTCTGCAGAAAGGCTCCCTTTATCCACAGGCAGCTACTGTCAGCCAGCTTTTATTTCTCCCCTTTTCTATGCGGTTGCTTCTCTAGGATTGGCCTGAGGGTGAATGGATTTTTGTTTGCTCCCTGCCATAAGGTGGTCAGTGTCTGACAGTATGATGGAGAGAGAGGGCAGGCAGAGGGGAAGCATATGGCCAGTGCTTTCGGACAGCTTGACAGTTTTATTTTAAGCTCAAGCTCTTCTTGCCACCTCCGTAGCCTCTTCTGCTCTCTGCCTTTTGTTTGACATCTCTTGTGCCTAATTCTCTAATCAGTTGGATTATCAGCTCTTGGCACCATGTCCTCACCCACTCTCCAACCCCTCTCATCAGCGATTACCTCTGCCTTCTCATCTCTCCTCTACTCTAATGCTTCTCCCTGTTTGCTTCTCTGAGTTCCTGAAACTTTCCCACCACTGAAAGAGTGACCTCATTAATGTCTATAAATATGTGAAGGGTGGGTGTCAGGAGGATGGAGCCAGGCTCTGCTCAGTGGCATCTAGTGATAGAATGAGGGCCAATGGGTGTGAGCGGGAACATAGGAGGTTGCACATCAATATGAGAAGGAACTCTTCCCAGTGAGGGTGACAGAGCACTGGAACAAGCTGCCCAGGGGACTTGTGGAGTCTCCTTCACTGGAGACGTTTAAGACCCGCCTGGATGTGTTCCTGTGTGACTTGGTCTAGGTGATCCTGCTGTGGCAGAAGGATTGGACTGGATGATCTTTCGAGGTCCCTTCCAGTCCCTGATGATTCTATGATCCCACCTCCCTCCCAGTGTGGGAACGGACTGTTTCCAGCAACCTTTTCTCTTAGTGTTGCCTTCATTCACACGGGTCTTTCAAGCTCCTTGGCAGTCATTCCCCAATCTGTTCTGGAAAGTGCTCCCTCTACTGCTTGCCCCCTTGTTTCTGCTCCTTCCCAGCATCTTTATGCACTCACTGTAGTATGCAGTGGCTTTATTTCACAGAGTTACAGAATGTTAGGGATTGGAAGGGATCCCAAACGATCATCCAGCTTCTTCAGTTTCTTTTTCCCTCTGGAAGGTACCTACTCGTTCTGTTGATTCAGTCTCCTGTTCTCACCTCTACCCCTCTGCCACCTCGAAGGCAACAGGGTCAAAAATGAGATTCTGCCCCGTTACTACAAAACCCTTCTCCTTTGATGCTTCTTCAACCATCTCTTATCTACTTTTCCTTGATCTCTAAACAATCTGCCTGCTCAACTTCCTCTCTCTTTCTTTCTCTCTCTCTCTGAGTCCTTTTCCTTCCATTTGTCTCGAACCCTGACACTCATCCATAACAATGCCAGTTTTAGCATCCTTCTGGATGTTGCTCTAGGCTCTTCTTCATCACTTCATCTTTTCAGCATTGTTTCAGGATTCATCCTGTCTCAGATGTTTTCATACATCACTTTCCCCCTTTATTATTACTAAAAGCATTTGCAGAAACATCTTTCTCAGGATTTTAAGTTCTCCTCTTGCTTATGCTCCTTCTGGACCAATTCTTGCCACATGCAGCAGAGAATACAAGTGTGCGTTCTGCACTTCAGGTGAGAAATGCCAAGGAATAGCAGCTATGGATAGTACTGAACCACCCAATTTGTACAGAGTTAGAGGAGTGTTTCCTCCTTGGTAGAAGTCTCAGTAGCTCTGTGGATAGGACTGATCCAAGGATCCTCTTCATAAAGACTTTTGTCAGGTTTTAATGTTTGGAGAGCTCATGTCAGGCAACTGCAAGAAGGCTGTGGAAGATCTGTTCAATAGGGCATGTAATTTTGGATGAGGAGTCATAGTTTTAAGCTGGAAAAGGGTAGATTTACCCTGGACATCAGGAAAAAGTTCTTTAATATGAGGATGGGGGGTCCCTGGAACAGGCTGCTTAGGAACAGAGGTGGTGGAGGCACCACCCCTGAAGCCACTCAGGGCCAAGCTGGATGGGGCTCTGGGCAATCTGGTCTGGTTAGAGGTGTCCCTGCTTCTTGTAAGGGGGTTGGACTAAATGACCTTTGGAGGTCCCTTTCAACCTAATACATTCTGTGATTCTGTGATACTAATACATCTTTTCTAAGAGATATTAGTTAAACATTGTGTGCATATGTGTATAAACACATGTGCATGCATACACGTATATGGCCGAATGCACACATGTCTGTTTTTAAGATGCTGTGCTGGAGCATAGTATGCTGTGATGGAAAAGCTTCATGACACACTCATAACAACATACTGACTGTCCTGTATTTCATCAAGCAACAAGTATTTCTTAAAGCATTTCACGTTTCTTGGGACATCTAACCAGACTGTGACTTACTAGGACTTGCGTTCTTGAAGCAATGGCGTGAATCTGTAGGTATAGTTACCTCATCTTGACTTGCGATAAAGAAAAGTTAACTGAGGCTATTTCCTACTCGCCAATGCCAAGATCTTGGCTTAGTCTGCTAGTGAAAAACTGCCTCTTCCTTCCATGAAGTGATGCCACTATCTTCTCTAAACAGAGTGGATTTGCTCCTGCATAACAGTATTTGCTTTCATAGAATGATAGAATCATTATGGTTGGAAGAGACCTACAAGATCATCAAGTCCAGCCGTTAACCCAACACCACCACCATGCCCCCTAAACTATGTCCCCCATGTTCTGACAGTCCAAGAAACAAGACATCGATTTAGTTAGATTTGTGGAGGGTTTTTTTTTTTTTCAATTATTTATTTTTAATCACAGCCTGTAATGTAGGTTAGGTGCAGTCAGGGGAGGCAGAAGTTGAGGGGGAAGACGTAAGAAAAATAGTTCTGCTTGTTTTTACACTGCAGACTGTTCTCTTGTCTATGTATGTGGAGACACGAGCTCCCTGGCAAACACTAGAGTTTGCCATCTAGGCTCATCCTCTTTTTAGCACAAAACTTGCTGTAGGGTGTTGCGAGAGCCGGCAAGTATTGATTGTTTTCTAACGTGCTATTTGTTTTTCATATTAATAATTAGTAATGCTTTTAGATTAGTTTTGTTTGAAATACAAATCAATGGGCTTCATAGATTTCCTGCTTTCTGCATAAACATGTCAGTCTCCAACAGAGCAAAAGAATTTGGTTTTATCCCAGATTGTTTATACTGTACAATTATTAATCTGCAGTTTAATCTTCTTGTCTTCATGCTTTTAGGGCTTGATCCCGCTTGTTGCAGGGGATCTCAAATCTCATTAAAGGGCATGGATTAAAGGCACTCAACACTTTGCCAAATAAGTGTTGGGATGCGCCTGCTGAGTCTCGATGCATGTAGACCTCCCCGTGCTTCTCACTCTACATGTGCACAAGAAATAGGACTGCCTGCCCCATTTCTTGTCACAGAATCATGGAATCATTAGGGATTGGAAGGGACCTCAAAAGATCATCTAGTCCAATCCCCCTGCCACAGCAGGTTCACCTGTCGTTTCCCTCTACACCATAGGTTTCCCAGGCTTCAGGTGCACAGGGTCACAGTGTTCTTGCTGCAATGTTCTCTCAACCTGTAGGTAGGAACCCACCACCAAAGTGTTTCAGCTGAGGAAGAAGTAAAAAGGAAAATGAAGCTTCAAGCTATGTGTTGCTTTTCTGACATTCAGCAGTTTTTTGAGCTCTTCTAAAGCTCTGGTGCCCCCATGCTGTGGAGCAAAGACGTGAGCTCTCAGCTGGAGTGTGGGTTTGGGACCACAGGTGCAACTGTTGCGGTTGCTATTCCCATAGAAATCCATCTGGTGAGCCAGAAACTTCAGAAAAGAAAGCCCAGGACAGCTGATCACAAAGATGATGAAGGGAGTGGAACATCTCCCTGATGAGGAAAGGCTGAGAGAGCCGGGTCTCTTGAGCTTGGAGAAAAGGACATTGAGGGGTGACCTCATTAATGTTGATAAATATGGAAAGGGCAGGTGTCAGAAGGATGGAGCCAGGCTCTGCTCAGTGGCATCCAGTAACAGGACAAGGGGCAATGGGTGTAAGCTGGACCAGAGGAGGTTCCACATCAATATGAGAAGGAACTTCTTCCCAGTGAGGGTGACAGAGCACTGG
>JAOXOE010000256.1:49276735-49302693 GCA_028565055.1 Phoeniculus purpureus
AGCTCCCTCAGCCTCTCCTCAGCAGGGAGATGCTCCCCTCCCTTCATCATCTCTGTGGCTCTGCGCTGGACTCTCTCAAGCAGCTCTGTGTCCTTCTGGAGCTGAGGGGGCCCAGAACTGGTCTTTAGCACTCATCGTTGCTACTTGGAAACTTGACTTCTCTCTCTTTGTTGCTTGGAAGTTTGTTTCTGTAAGATAAGTGAAATTTACACATCAGGAAAAATTCCTTCCCTGACAGAGTGGTCAGGGGTTGGAAAAGACTGTCCAGGGATTGGGGGAGGTCACTATCCCTGGATGGGTTCAATCAATGAGTAGATGTGGCTCCTGGGGAAAAGGGTTTAGTGGGCAGGGTAGGGTTGGGATGATGGTTGGACTGGATGATCTTGGAGGTCACTTCCAACCTTAATGATTCTGTGATTCTTGCTAATGGACTACCATCTACTACAGACCAGTTAAACACCAGTTCAAGAGCAGCAACACAACCAGTGGGTAAAGGTTTGTATTTCCATTGATAAAGACTTGCAAATGCTCCTGTCAGCTGCTGTCTCAGTTCACAAGTATTTGTTTTATCCAGCTGATCCAAATCAAAAATCTCTCACAGCCTCAGAAAGAAAACAACCTGTTAATTAGACACTCAAAGTTTACCCATTTGTTAAGGAAACAGCTATCTAGTGAAGCTTTATCTGTTCCACTTTCAGGTCACTGATCCAGAGGGTTTCAGCCAGAACCACCAGAGCCATCTAGTTTCACATCTAAACTGATGCCGTTTTTTAATCTCCCAGGACCATTTCTGCTGCTACAGGACATACAGAAAGGAAGTCAAGGGGAGCACGGGTCTGCACTGAACCCCCTTTGTACTGCAGACTGAGAAAGGAGACCTATTGCCCTTCACAGCTCTCCGAAAGGAGGCTGCAGGGAGGCTGGAGCTGACCTCTTCTCTCAAAGAACTGCTGAGGGGACCAGAGGAAATGGCCACCAGTTGCTCCAGGGGAAGTTCAGATGGGAAATTAGAAAAACTTTCAAGCAGTGAAACCTTGGAACAGGCTGCCTGGGGAAGTGGTGGAGTCCCCATCCCTGGAGGAGTTCAAAAGGGGGGCACTGTGGGACATAGTCTGGTGCTCATGTAGGGGTTGGGTTGCAGGCTGACTTGATGCTCTTAGAGGTCCTTTCCAACGCTAATGATTCTGTGCAAGTATTTCTCTTACGAGAGCATGGATGTGGGAACAGCCTCGCTGACACGGCAGGCCCTAAGCTGCCCCACGACGGACAACATCAGCCAGAGCAATACAATCACCAACTGTGAACCAGAAAACAGCTTCTAATTTTGCATCTCAAGCCAGCTCTTTGCTAGCTGAGCATCCCCATCTCACCAGCCTGTCCAGTGCAGGTATCTTAATAGAAACCTATTTCATGGTTGCGGGGGCTGCAGCTCTGTTGCAACCCCAGTGAGCACAGCATCGCTGTCAGCAAAACCCTAGCTCACAGGTTCCTTCATTAAAACACTCTCAGGATGAGGAAGGACTTTCATTATTGGCTGTCTTTTAACGAAACACCACCACTGGAACCTGCTCTTTAAAAAAAGAGGCGCATTAGCAACGGGCTATGAAAATTATGAAGTTGTTCTGGAAGGGATGAACACAGCAGGGTGCAGAGAAAATGCTCCAGCTTCCTGAAAACATTCCATGGCATTTTCCTTTTCAGTGGGAGCTGGCTGATTTATGACACCACGTTATGTCAGCAGACAACAATCCAGAGGGTATTGGCTTGTGTTTTTAATAAAATTTAGCGAGGCAAAGTGCAGGTTTTTCCGGAATGCTCCCCCTGCCCTGACAGCTCCCAAAACAAACCCAGGAAGACATGATTTTCAAAATGTAGAGATCCTCAACGAAGTCACAGGCCACTGCAGCAAGCTGCTGCGTGGAGACAAAAAACAGCCCGTGGTATTTCTTTCTCTTCCTGGGAACTGCAGCAAGATCTGCTGCCCCACCAGAGCGACTGGCGCTGGGGTGCTTAGCTCATCACTCCATGGGGCACCTTAAATCGTCTGAACAACGTGATAAAGCCTCGTGGCAGAGGAAGTGAACGACTGTACCGCCCCAAACCTGTTGTTCTCTACAGTCTGTCTGTTAAGGCTGTCATCCTTCACCGGGTCCCATGTCACTGTAATTATCTCCTGCACTACCAACCTCCAAACATGAGGATGCTGAGAACACAGCGGGCTCCCCCGACTGTGACACCTCCTCCCCATCCCTTGTGGGACCTGCTGGGAAAGTGAGAAGAAAATCCTCCACGAGTTGTTTCCAGAAATATCTGAGGCGGCCCCTGGTTTATCCTTAACTTGTTTATCTGTAACTCACAGAGTCACTGAGGTTGGAAGAGACCTTCAAGCTCATGCAGTCCATCACCCCAACTCCACCCTGCTCACAAAACCCTGTACCCCAGGGCCACAGCTACTTGGTGTTTGAACCCCTCCGGGGATGGCGACTTCCCCCCTCCATGGGCAGCCTTTTCCAATCCCTGACCACTCTGTCAGGGAAGAAATTGCTCCTGATGGCCAACCTAACCCTCTTGGGGCAACTTGAGCTCCCTTGCACTTCTCTGGACCCACTGCAGCTTCCCAATGTCCTACTTGTATCGAGGTGCCCAAAACTGGACTCAACACTCATACTGGGTGGGTACGGGAATCGGTGAGAGTAGCTGGTGCCCGGTAGGTATTTGAGCACAGACACACAAAATACGGCCATTGTGAGCATTTCAAGGCATCTCTTTGATCTCAGTTTGCACAGCTTCTACCACAGTGGGTTTATCATCTGATGCTCCCTTGGAGTGCCACCATCATGATAAGACCCCCCCCAACATCCCAGTGCTTCTCCAAACAGTAAACCAGGAGTTGCTGTAAAATGTTTTCTACCAGCAACAGCCTGGTTCTTCCATATTCTCCATCTCCCATGGACCTTTCCGATTTCCTTACGGAGCCTCTGTCACCAAGGTAACCTAACACATCATGGTCCACAACACAAGTGTCGAACACAGTAATTCAGTGGGTAGTCCCTCACATTGCTGGTTCCCACTCCAAACCCTGTCACATGCAACTCACTACTGTTGGCCTCCGCACTGACCAGGTTGAAACCAGTGCAGGTTCAGCTCCTACTAAGGTTTCCCCCATTTGCTCTGAAGGCAGCAACTGGGGTAAAAACCCAGAGACCCCAGTAAACTCATCCAGCTTAGACCCAAGTCCAGCACAAGAGAACCCTCTCTTAAAACTGCTCTCCGTTACTACCTGGGCGATACAAGAAGGCTGCACTATGACTCTCTGCATCCCAGCCCTGTACTCAAAACTCATTTCACATTGCTGTGAGGGTTTACACACAGAGAATTGTTTTCTCTTCCCAGCCCGGACACCTCTGCCCCGTGTCACAGCGCATCCCAGCACCAGGGTGTGTTTACGCCAAGCAAAGCCATTCCAGCTTCACTCCGAGCTGTGACAGGAATAGTCAATGACTAATGAGCCCTTCTCCAAAACACTGTCTCATTAGGAGTGTGTCCTCATTAAAAGGGGCAAATTTACCATACACAACCACATTCCTTATGCACAGACCTCAGCAGCAGCAGAGTACAACATCCAGCATCTACCCCCTGCTGTCCAGTAACTCTGAATGCTCTGGAATTTTAACTAAACTTGCTGTGTGGACGGACAGCTGCAGTCCAGTTCAGCCATGGCTTCAGGGAAGGGGATCTCAAACCCAGTAGGGTCTGTTTATCTTCCATAAACTTCATCTTCCAGACTTCATAGAATCATCATGGCTGGAAAGGACCTCCGGGATCATCAAGACCAATCCTCATCTCAACATCTCCCTAAACCCCAGACCATGGCCTCAGATGTTCTATCTACTTACCCCAGCCTTGCAACTTGCTGTGCACTGCTGGCTGCAGAACGACAGGCAGTACAAATTATAGACTGGGTTGGGTTGGAAGGGAGCTCAGAGCTCACCCAGTGCCAACTCCCTGCCATGGGCAGCGACACCTCTCACCAGACCAGGGTGCCCACAGCCCCATCCAACCTGCCCTTGGACGCTGCCAGGGATGGAGCAGCCACAACCACCCTGGGCAACCTGTTCCAGGGCCTCAGCCCCCTCCCAGGGAGGGATTTCTGCCTCAGAGCTCATCTCAACCTCTCCTCTTTGAGCTTGAGCCCAGTCTCCTCGTTCTAGCATCAGAGTCTAGAGAGGGACCTTTCCCAACAGAAGTTCCATTAGGGATGGCATCTAAATATTTGAGCACTACCCAAACCACTGAGCAATCAGGCTTCCACACAGACTTTTCTGGGATGTCTCAGGCACTGAAGTCCTGTGCTCTAAGCCCCTGCATCGACCCAACAGAAAGTCCTTTTCTCCTCTGCGATGGGAGTCTGGAGCGCCAGTCCCTGCAACTGCACTGCATCATCCCAATTACCAGTCAGGATCCTCCCACTGCCCGGACAGGACGCTGCCTTTTGGGGTAAATTGATTTATGAGCATAACAAGGCTTTCAATTATATCAATCTTTAAAGAAAGAGCAGCCAAGCTCATAGCAATTATTAAAGGATGGACAAGTGTACAATCCCCCCTCAAATGGAGACACTTCAGTGAAGGCTCCTTCTCCACACGACGACCCTTTCACAAACCACCGGCACATAAACAGGTTTTTTTTTCTAAGCAAGAATTGAGTTCAAAGATTTTTCATCCCAGTTATCCACATATTTGCAAATAACTCATTTGCTGGACAATGAGCAGATAATGAGAACATTACAAACCCGATGATTGGAGGGAACCTTGAAAAGCCACAGCGCTTTCAAGGGCTGATCTACAGCAGAGTGTTTGAAATCAAACTAATAACAGTCAGCTCTGTGCAGAGAACGTGGGGGGAAGACAATCCTCTAACTATCAGCTGTAGAATTACTGTGCAGCGCTTGTTTCTGGGGTTAAGAACCCAGCTGTGGGCCCTCCAGAGACAGGATCTCATGACCCTACTGTCTCCCATCTCCAGGCTCTTGTCTTTCCACAATCAGCTCTGCAGGCACCAGCTCCTGAAGATTTCCAGCTGCTCTAACACTATCACAGATGTGATGCTCACATCATCCCCTAAAACTCCACACAAAGAACCCTTTTGGGGGCACCTACTGGTTTCCTGTGGCCATGTCATTAGGTTTCCTTTTACCATCACCTATGGGGCCATATGATGCTGGCCATAAACTGAGAAGCACTGCCAGGTGTTTGGGCTCTACACACACCAGGCGCTTCACACGCATCTCCTCACTGCATCCCTCCAGACCTAGTAACAGAGCCAGTGGGGGCGGTCCTGGCATCAACTCGAGCTCAGGGTAGAGGGTTAGGAGGGTACAGGATGTAGAAAAGTGCACACAAGATAAGAGCTCCATGTTAGTTTTCCATGTTGTCTCCCAAATAATAAAGGAGCCACCACCTCCTCCCCCACTACTTTGCCCTGGTGAGACCACATCTAAAATAGTGTGTCCAGTTCTGGCCTCTCAGTTCCAGAAGGACACAGAGCTGCTGGAAAGAGCCCAGTGCAGAGCCACAAAGATGATGAAGGGAGGGGAGCATCTCCCCGATGAGGAAAGGCTGAGGGAGCCGGATCTCTTGAGCTTGGAAAAAAGGAGACTGAGGGGTGACCCCATGAATGTTGATCAATATGTGAAGGGTGGGTGTCAGGAGGATGGAGCCAGGCTCTGCTCGGTGGCATCCAATGATAGGACAAGGGGCAATGTGTGTCGGCTGGAACAGAGGAGGTTCCACATCAATATGAGAAGGAACTTCTTCCCAGTGAGAGTGACAGAGCATTGGAACAGGCTGCCTAGGGGCATTGTGGAGTATCCTTCTCTGTAGATGTTTAAAACCTGCTTAGATATGTTCCTGTGCAACTGGATCTAGGGGATCTTGCTGTGACAGGAGAATTGGACTAGATGATCTTTTGAGGTCCTCTCCAATTCCTAATATTCTGAGATGCTCCTGTGTGACTTAATCTAGGTGATGCTGCTGTGGCAGGAGATTGGAATCGATGATGTCTTGGGGTCCTTCCAATCCCTGATGTTCTCTGATTCTGTGAAATGTTGCCCACATGGGTTTTGTGTTTGAAATAGCAGAAGAGGATGTGTCCACTCTGTGCAGTGCTGTGGAAAGAAGAGAAAGTTTGCTGCTCATAGCAAGTTTGAGAAAGGCAAGTGTGGTCAAAGTTAAACATAGGATCATAGAATTATAGAATCATTAGGGATTGGAAGAGACCTCGAAAGATCATCTAGTCCAATCCCCCTGCCACAGCAGGATCATGTAACTGTTACATCCAGAAATCTTAAAGGAGTTAGCTGAAACACTTTGTTAGGTGGCTTTTAATTTATAATAAATCTTGGGAAATGGGAAATTCCAGAAAACTGAAGGGCTGCCAACTGTATTTCCGAGATTTCAAAAAGATAAAAGGGATGTCCCAAGGAACTGAAGGCTGGTTTAACTTGACGTCAGTCCAGGGTAAAACAGCGGAACAGCTATTTCAGGATCTGTCAAGAAGGAACGCAGAGGCTAAAGGCGTAGGTAATGCCAGTAACAGCTGAAGAGAGAGCTTGTCAAGCAAACCGCTGGTTTTCTTTGCTCTGTTGAGACTGCAGGTCTGCATGATAAAGGCAACTGTTGATCCTGCCTTTAGGAGGCCAGATGATGTGGTCCTTTCTGCCTTTCAGGTTTGTGAACCGTGTGAGAAACGCCCTGAGATTAAAACTCCCATGGCAGAGTGCGCTAATTCAAACAGAAATAATCAAGCCGCTCTGTTACCTCGGGATAAAGTTGGGCTTAGTTTTGGGGTTTGCCTGTTAAATCTCCTGTTTGATTTGATTTGATGGCTTTTGCAGCTTTAAGCTGTGTTGAGCACACAGTAGTTCTGCGGGGGCAAAGAAGCCAAACAAACCTCAAAAAGCTGCGTGAAAAGCTCAACAAATAACACAAGTATTGGCAAACAAAGATAAAATCCAAGTTCTTCTTATAGCAGCTTTTGCAGCTTTAATCCCTCATTCTTTAGCATGGCAAAGAAGCTTTCGTAAGCTCCTCTGGATCTTGAGGAGAAGGAAGGCTTGTTTTTGCGTTCTGCTGACTTTGCAGTCCGCTAAGAAAATATAGGTGCAGGTTTTAGTTGTCTGTACTTACCCTCAGAACCAGGACTCAGAGGCATCAAACCTCTTCTCTCTACCTGGGTTCCTTCAGGCTGCAGTTGCACTCAGTGGAAATGCCCGTTTCTCCCTCACTTCCTTTCTGTCCGTAGGCTGGAACCTGAGAGGTGTTGGCAGCAGAAGTGATTGCTTTCCGTGCACTTTTATCTGGGGAATGCTTTATTGTCTGCAACAGGAAAGGCAGTTTAGTCCCAGAATGAGGACCAGTCCGTGGATAAAGGGACTTTAAATAGGAATCCAGGCGTGTGCCAGACAAGGAGGATGACGGGAAAGCTTGCAGCTCTTGCTGTAAACTTCCCACAGCGCAATGGCCATTCTCAGATCTCTGCAGGATCAGAACCACTGTCAGAGGCACAGAAACACAGCAAGTGATTGGAAGTGACCTAGAAAGATCATCTAGTCCAACCCCGTGCCAGAGCAGAATCACCTATAGTGGGTCACTCAGGAACATGTCAAGGCAGGTTTTGAATGTGTCCAGAGAAGGAGACTCCACAACCTGTCTGGGCATCCTGCTCCAGTCCCTTGGTGCAATCCAGGTATCCCCTTGACACTTGCTCAGACAATTTTTAAGTAGTCATTTCAGTGACCTTCTGATCGTTTGATGGTTAGAAAAAAGATGTGTTGGTAGGCCTGCCACGGCTCAGACCTGTAAATCTGTGGATCTTAATGCAGTAGTCACTTGAATTTTTTTCTTTAATTATTTTTAGAGGAGTTAAAAATCTATTATTCAACCATAAGGAAACATTTCTCCTTCATTATGTATGGAGTTGGAAAACACTGCGCAAGCAGCTAGCAGCCCAGTCGTCAAGAAGGCGGTGACACCTGTAGACTTTCCCAAGAGCAGAAGGTGTGAAGTTATACCCTCTGAAATCCTGTCCCAAATTTAACCCAGTGACCTACTGCATGCAGCCCTGCGCCTCACACATTAATCACAAGAGCCGTGTTCCAAAGGACGTGCCAGTTTGTGTCCCAAGGAAACACGAAGGGTATTCTGAACACCTGCTGACTTGCAGCAAAGATGAAGAGCTTGCATTTTAGGGGTGGGGGTGAAAAGGAGACATTTTTCTCTACAGTTTGAACAGCCAGTAGCAGTGCTTTTGGCCATACCTTCCCATGCAGGCAGAACTACTGCTGCAGTTTCACACAATCATGGCATTGTTGAGGCTGGAAAAGACCTCTAAGATCAAGTCCGGCCCATGACCTAACATCACCATATCAGCCAGACCAGGGCACTAAGTCTTTTCTTAAACATCTCCAGGGATGGGGACTCCACCACTGCCCTGGGCAGTCCATTCCCATGTTTGATCACCCTCTCTGAGAGGAAGGGCTTCCTAACATCCAACCTAACCCTCCCATGGCAGCTTCAGGCCCTGCCCTCTCATCCTGGTGCTGGTTGCCTGGGAGAAGAGCCCAACTCGCACCTGACTACAACCTTCCTTCAGGTAGATGTAGACAGTGATAAGGTTCTCCCTGAGTCTCCTCTCCTCCAGGCTAAACAACCACAGTTCCTTCAGCCTCTCCTCATCAGCCTTTCCCTCCAGTCCCTTCCCCAGCCTCATTGCTCCTCTGGACCCGCTCCAGCCCTTCAGTCTCTTTCTTAAAGTGAGGGGCCCAGCACTGCGTCCGGTACTCAAGGGGAGGTCTCAACAGTTGCCAGTACAGGGGGAGAATGACATCCCTAGTCCTGCTGGCTACACTGTTCCTGATAAAAGCCAGGATGCCATTGGCCTTTCCTGCCACCTAGGCACCCTGCTGACTCCTGTTCAGCTAGTTGTCCCAGTCCTGCCAGGTCCCTCTCAGCCGGGCTGTTCTTCAGCTGCTCATCCCCCAGTCTGTAGCGGCAGGGGGTTGTTGTGGCCAAAGTGTAGGACCCTGCCCTTCGCCTTGTTAAACCTCATCCCATTGGCCTCTGCCCATTGACCTGGCCTGTCCAGATGTTTGTGCAGCATCTTCCTCCCCTCCAGCAGTTCGACACTCCCCCCCAGCTTGGTCATCCACAAATTTCTGCAGAAGGCTGGAAAAGTGGTGATGAGTACAGCCGAGATATGGAGAGGGAATGAACTAGGAGACATAATATTGTGGGACAACTTTTCTCTTCTGGAAAAAAATGAAAAACAGTGCTCATCTGATAGCAACCAAAAATTTCATGTACAGAGCTTCAGCACTAGAGTTTTGTAAAGTCTAAGATTCTTTGAGAGTAAAGCATAAGGGTAATTAAGAGTTTTCTCTCGGAGAAGTTGTTGGCATAATCTTTCACATGTAAAGGCTGCTAAAAGGAGCAGAAGAGTTCTGTTGTTTATGCTTTGTATCTTCCAAACACTACTTGAATTGAGTTGATAGCAGCCTGGCCTTTGTTCTCGTAGACGTATTAGGAAAAGAGATTTCAAATGGAGACACAGGAGATGATCTTTCGAGGTCCCTTCCAATCCCTAATGTCTTGTGATTCTGTACTATCCCGAAGTATTGTCATGCTGGCAAGTGGCCTGGGTTCTTGACCAACCATCTGTGCGTTAGCAATGTCATCGTTTCAGAGAGCAGTCACAATGAAGTGCTGCAGACCTACGTGTGTGCATAAGCCTCGTAGAGGGACGTGTCAGTTCTTAAGAGATCTGGCAAAAGGAATATAATTTCTCAACCAAAGCCTCAACATAGTCACTTAAAGCAAGGAAAGGAGGACTTAAATCTAGTGCGCTCTGCCAGAATTTCCAGCCTACGTATGTGTGGAGACCTTAATCCTTTCCAGAGAGCTCACCAGGCTGAAGGGCAAGATGAAAATCAATCACCAGTTTGTTTTTCCCTCTGTGATCCTTTAATCTGGCAGTCCAGTTTACCCAAGAATATCCCCAAACATTGTGTCATTTCCCCAAGTTCCCGAAGCCGTTGACCACTTCAGAAAAGCATAGTACGTTGTTTATTTTCCTTGGTGGTTTCCTGGCAGTGATTCAGTGCTGGGCATTCCCCATTCTGCTTTGAATAAGCTGCTTTTGGCTAGCAGACTTGGTTTGAGTCCCCTTCACCATAGCCAGCTTCTATAAAGAGCAGTGTGAAAGCCATGATGAGCTGTTGTGTGTTTCTCATAGAATCATTAGGGATTGGAAGTGACCTCGAAAAATCATCTAGTCCAATCCCCCTACCACAGCAGGATCACCTAAAATCACAACAGGATCTCACTTTCCATGTGCATATATGTCAGTTGAATGACTTCTGAGAAACCAGGATAAAAGACAGTTCTGGCGTTCTGTTTTCCTACTTGGTCTGTGTCTTCCCCCACCCCATCTACTACACCTCACTCCCAAAGACATTGTCGTTTGCATTTAAAGGATCTTGAAAATGCATGTTCAACTAAGCCTGACTAACTGAGCGTGGGACGATTAGTACTATAATTATATAATTTTCCCTGAGTCATAAAAAGATGCGTGTGTACACCGTGCCTAGGAGGTCTGTATAGGATGTGTGCGTCAGTGTAGGTCCCAGCTGCAAACACCACTGGCATGTTCACTGAAGTCCCTAAAGACTGCAAGCTGTCATTGCTTTGTACAGGTGGGTTATCCGCTCAAAAAGCACTAACACAACCCTCTGCAGTCAAGAAATGGGTTTTATCTGTTTGTGGGACATAAATCTGTTTGGACTCTTCAAAGCAACCTCCACTTCCTTAAGTTGCCGATCTTGGAACAAGCTGAAGTGCAGTTTCTTTAGAGTATACCTGGGGTTTAAGTAAACATTCCTCATGGAGACTGGGAGCACCCTGATGCTAATTTTTAAAAAAGGCAACCCAAAACTACAAAAAACCCAAGCAAAACCCACAGTCCATTGCAGAATGGAGCTGTGCTGCGTTCTGTTTGTGTGCAGTCTGCCAATAGCAAAATCACTGCAAATAACAAAGAAAAGTCCTGTTCAGCAGTTCTGCTTAAAGAAACCCCTTCATTTTGTCCCTAGTGTCTTTGCAGGTGTGCAGTAAGTTCTAGGTCTGCTATAGAGCAAAGAAGGTGATGAAGGAAGTGGAGCACCTCCCTTATGAGGGAAGGCTGAGGGAGTTGGGTCTCTAGCTTGGAGAAGAGGAGGCTGAGGGGTGACCTCATTTATGTCTATGAATATGTGAAGGGTGAGTGTCAGGAGGAAGGAGTCAGGCTCTGCTCAGTGTCATCTGCTGATAGGACGAGGGGCAATGGGTGCAAGCTGGAACAGAGGAGGTTCCATATAAATATGAGAAGGAACTTCTTCCCAGTGGGGGTGACTGAGCACTGGAACAGGCTGTCCAGGGGGGTTGTGGAGTCTCCTTCTCTGGAGATGTTTAAAACCAACCTGGTCATGTTCCTGTGCTACTGGATCTAGATGATCCTGCTGTGTCAGGGGGATTGGACTAGATGATCTTTGGAGGTCTCTTCCAGTCCCTAATGATTCTGTGATTCTATAACAACATCTTCCAACATCAAAGCCCCTATGCAGCGACAGCACATGGGCTGTGCAGAAGCAGCCATTCCAGTCTCGAGTGCACATCCTTGTTCCTGTTGGTTTAAGCTAAGGAATTGATTTCCAGTATTATCACTGTAGAAGCATATAATCACTCAGGTTGGAAGGGCCCACCAAAGGTCATGAAATCCAGCCCTCCTGCAGTAAGCAGGAATATCCTCCATTGGAGCAGGTTGCTGAGAGCCTTGTCCAGCCTCACCTTGAAGATCTCCGGGATGAGGCCTCAATTACCTCCCTGGGCAACCCACTCCAGTGTTGAACCCCCCTCATGCTAAAGGTCTTCTTCCTCACATCCAATTTAAATCTCCCCATCTCTAATGTGAAAACATTGCCCCTCATCCTTTCCCTACAGGCCTTCGTAAGCAGCCCCTCTGCAGCCATCTTGTAGGCCCTCTTCATTTACTGGGAAGTTGCTATCAGGTGTCCCCGGAGACTTCTCTTCTCCAGCTCCCTCAGCCTGTCTTCGCAGAATCACAGAATATTAGGGATTGGAAGGGACCTCAAAAGATCATCTAGTCCAATCCCCCTGACAGAGCAGTCTTCATAAGAGAGATACTCCAGACCCCTGATCATTTTTGTGGCCTCCTCTGGACCCGCTCCATCAGGTCCATGTCTGCACAAGCCATTCTCTGCTACCAGCAGCAAGACACGTGTACAGCTGGCAGCCAAGAGTGCTCTACAGTGTCTTTTCCTCTTGTCTGTGTATCTTCTGCTTGACAGCAGAAGTTCCTTGAACAATGTGAAGAGTTCATTTTGGAAGATGTTCTTGCTAATGGCCCTGGCACCCACAGTATGCTTGGCAGGAGGTGAGCCCGCGGAGCCTGGCGGCCCAGCCCGCTAGTCTAATTTCAATTATCTGGGGTGCTCAGAGAAGAAGACATTAATATTGCTGAGGATGACATAGCAAATTACTACTGCTCCCTAACCTTTTTAAATTGCTAACACTGTTGTAATCTGTAATTACAGAAATCAGTGTGAGAATTGTGGCACAGTATAATTATCTTCCCTGATACTTCATTGCGGTATGAATTATTAATCAAAATCAGTCTTGTGTAGTATTTGCGGCAACGGAGAAGAATAATGTGTAATTAAATTCTGTTATTTCTATTTTTGTGCTGGTGTTTTATGATGTTGTAATTGATAATTAATTGGTTAAAAATTCGCACAGTTCTTGGGGAGTTTTCGTATGACTCCGGCTGCTCGGTATGCAGCATGTATTAATTGAATAATGGGCTCACTGAAGAGACCTTTGTATATAGTCTTCTGTCATTACAGTGAGCAGCTCTCAAAAGTGGTGAATTAATCATTAGGCCTTTCAATAGTCTCTTTTTTAAAGGGAAGCAGTGACAATATAATCATATCCTTTGTTGTTACAGCTATAATTGAGAGATCGTAATAACTAATTATAAGGATGGTCATTTTAGGACCTCTGAAGTGTCACTTATTGATGAATTTCTTTAAAACCAAAGTGTTGATTACATGGAACGAGTCTTTTTGTAGGAAAAAAAAAATATGAGAAGATGGGGAAGGAAGCTTGGAAAATTATTTTCCTCCCACCTGCCACACAAAAACAGTTCATATTTATCCCTAGAACCTGTCAAGCGTGATGTGCGTTTGCTGATGTCTGTCAGAAGTGCAAGTTCCTCTCAACTTTTTCATTATTTTGTCATCCTCTCATTTTTTTCCCAATACTTTTCATTACATTGTTTGGGGGGAAAAAAAAATCACGGAACATTCTAGGCTGGAAGGGACCTCTAGAGGTCATTCAGTCCAGCCTCCCTACACAGGGACAACTTTACCTAGGTCAGGCTGCTCAGAGCCTTATCAAGCCTGACCTTCAATGACTCCAGGGATGGGGCCCCCACTACCTCCCCAGGCAGCCCATTCCAGCCATCAGCCACTCTAACATTGAAGAACTTCTTTCTAATATCCAGCCTAAATATTAATATCAAATCTCAGAGGAAAAGAGCTTTTTTTCATGCTTTTCTAGATCCTGTTTTACAGAAATACGTCCAAGCAAATCTGCAGGGGACAATCTGCAGCCCCCTCTCACCAAAGGGTCGTAGGTGCATTCAGGCTGACCACTGCGAGTAGCTCCTAACTGTCTTGTGTTTTACCGTTAGTGGAGGTGATTGGAAGAATGAGAACTGGAACTAAAAATAACCCCAGTTCAGTATTGATCCTCTCTTCACTCAATCAGGAGAAAGCTGGGAGTCACCTTGTAGGGCAGGATGTAATGGAAAGTGCAGCTTATGTTTCCAAGCAAAACCTGCAGTGTGTTGGACCAGAGGAGGTACCATGATCCCTTCATGAGAAATCTCACTGTGGTACCTGTTGGCTTCCCTACTAAAATGCAGTGTTACAGTCATTACGACCTTTCAAGCCTTTACCATGAGGTTTTTGGGAGTCTTCTGTGCACTGGTGTAGATGTCTTGCTCACACCTCCTAGGAGGCACAAGTGAGCTTTTGTTTCATAGGGTAAGATGATGTCTTTAGACCCCCTTTTTCCCCTCCATCCCCTTCATTGGTTTTTCACCATGGAGAGGCTACAAGGACATTTTTACCCCATTCTGTGCACCTTTTATCGTAGAGCTGTGTGTCTGATGTCTTCCAGTGTCCTAAACATGACTGTGTCACTGGAGCCCTTGAGAATGGGGGGCTCCTGGTATCAGTGACACCTCCCTCGCATAGTCTTCAGTCTTTGGACTGGATTATGTGGTCGGTCTCTTCCAACTTTGATTCTATGATTTAGGTAGGTATCTTGAATTGCTTGTCCCTAACCATGGCCCCATGCAAACTCAGTTGCCATTCAAGAGAGGCAAGCACAGGGCAGCATGCCCCTTGCTGTCTCCTGCACTTGTGGGCTGAGGGAGTGAGGGGGTCTAAGAGGCATGCGTAGGTGGGATAGATTTGAAGGGTGGGTGTCAGGAGGATGGACCCAGTCATCTACTGATAGGACGAGGGACAATGGGTGTAAGCTGGAACATAGGAGGTTCCATATAAATATCAGAAGGAACTTCTTCACAGTTAGGGTGATGGAGCACTCGAAGAGGCTGCCCAGGGGAGGTTCTGGAGTTACCTTCTCTGGAGATGTTTAAAACCCGCCTGGATATGATCCTGTGTGACTTAATCTAGGTGATCCTGCTGTGTCAGTGGGATTGGACTAGATGATATTTCGAGGTCCCTTCCAATCCCTAATGATTCTATGAGTGCTGACTTGTTCTAACATCCAGGCTGAATAAACACCCTGTTCATACACTCACAGCCCCTCCTACATGCGCTGTGTTATTTCCTCCCTCTCTGTTCTTGCAGTGACTGGACAGCAAATCTAAAAGACGGTGACTACAAATAGTGCAGGTTCTCTAAAGGAAAGGGAAGTCTTTCAGTGACTGCTCTATAATTCTTACATTGTTCTATTGAAAGCAAAACCCCCTTACTTTAATCACAGAGTTCCCTGGCAAAGTGAATAATGTTCTCAAAACCAGATCGTGAGCTACTTTTAATCCCTATGGCACACTGTGAAGTCATGAATATTTTTTGCAAAGGTTCCACTCATTGCTATTTTTGGGGAGAGCCAGCAAACAGCAACCTGGAGAAATATTGACTTAATAAAATATTCCTTCTATTACCGGTGAGGGATGACATGTTGGACACCCCGTGAGCAGTTTGCCATTGAAAAAATACACACGGCAGTGACTCAAGACTGCTCTGTACTGAGTTGTGTCCATGTTGTCCCCAGAGAGATTGGCAAAAAAGGGAAAGGACTCGAGGTTTAGTGTCAGCTGGTGAAGCAGAGGGTTGGAACAAAGGGTGTCCTGAGGAATAACAGGATGTGGTGAGAGAGAGTGTGACAGCAGGTTACTCAGGGCCCCAGCCAACCTGCCCTTCAACACTGTCAGAGATGGGACAGCCACAACTGCCTTGGGCAACCTGTTCCTGTTCTCCCCACCCTCACAGCAAAGAATTTTTTCTTCATGTCTAACCTCAATCTCTCTTCAAGTCTGGAACTCTTTCCCCTTGTCATCTTGCTATCATCCATGTCAAAAGCCCTCCCCCAGCTTTCTTGTACCTCCTTCAGAGATTTGAAAGCTGCTAGAAGGTCACCTTGATGATTAATAGGACCACATAAAGGAGAAGCTGCAGTGACATTTCCACAGCCACAGGCTGGAATCACACACAGCCACAGGTCAGAGCCGCCGGGGCTGGCAGCGAGTGTTGCCTCTGGAAAAGAGGTTGTTTTGGGGCAACAGCCTGACTGTGTTCTCCTGGAACTAGCCCAGCTGGGATTGAGGGTCCCTGTTGGCCATCGTGTTGTCCCATCAGGCTGCTCCCTGTGGGTCTCAGGGTGGATTTAGTAGATATGTGAAGGGTGGGTGTCAGAAGGATGGAGCCAGGCTCTTCGCAATGCCATCTAGTGATAGGGCGAGCAGCAATGGGTGTAAACTAGAACATATGAGATTCCATATAAATATCAGAAGGAACTTCACAGTGAGGGTGACTGGAAGGAGCTGTTCAGGGGCATTGTGGAGTCTCCTTCTCTGGAGATGTTTAAAACCCACCTGGCCATGTTCCTGTGTGACTTGGTCTAGGTGATCCTGCTATGTCAGAGGGATTAGACTAGATGATCTTTCAAGGTCCCTTACAATCCTTAATGATTTTGTGATTTTGTGATCTTAAAGGTCTTTTCCAACCTAAACCATTTGATGTCTGAGCAGTCACTGAATTGCAGGTTAGTGCTTATTTCAGCATCTAGGATTAAAAAGTGAATTCTTTAGCATCAGCAGGTCGCAGTGTGGTGCCTGAACAGAACCACTCATCCCTTTTCCATTGAGAGCTACCAGAATAAAAGAAACCCTTGAGAACACTGTGCCAGGAACCCTAAGAAATAACTCAGCCACTTTCTTTTTTGAATGAGGCTCAATACCTATTGCATTAGCTCATAGAACCCACCGGTGAGTTGTGCATCAAGATCACAGAACGACTGAGGCTGGAAAAGCCACCTGAGCTCATCCAGTCCAGACCAGGACCTAACACCACCACAGCAGCCAGACCAGGGCATTAAGGGCCAAAGCCACTCTGTCCTTCAACACCTCCAGAGGTGGGGAGTCCACCACTTCCCTGGGCAGTCCATTCCAGGATCTGAGCACCCTTTCCATGAGGGAGGGCTTTTTAACATCCAACCTAACCCTCCCCTGGGGCAGCTTCAGCCCCTGCCCTCCTGTCTCAGCACTGGTTGCCTGGGAGAAGAGCCCGACCTCCAGCTGAATACAACCTCCTTTTCAGGTAGTTATAGAGTGATGTCTCTGTTGAAATTTGCTGCTGTTTTCAGAAGGAATTGCAGTCTTTGCATTTTGTTCTGCTGTTGTTACTTGAGAAAAGCTGAAATCCCAAAGAAAACTAAAAAAAGGTCACCTAAAAGTGTTCTGGAGAACAATTAAAGCACTGGCTAACATCATGGGTGTTCTTTTCTTGAGAGGATTAGAAAAAGTAATGTTTGTGTTTGTATTAACTTGGCATTTTCATGCTGAAAAAGGAAAAATAAACCTGAATAATTACAAAAATGTCATACACTAATAAAAGATAAATTAAAAAATAATGACATAATAAGAATGGTAAAAGTGAAAAAATAATAAAATAATATTTAGAAAAATAATAAAAGAGGTACAATAATAAAATCAAAGCATTAAAAACAGTAACAGCTTTTAAAATAACAACAAAAATAACACTAGTAAAAAATTTAACAAAAATATGATAAATAAAATTAATAAAAAATTAAAAGATGAAAAGAAAAAGATAAAGATGAAGAAAAGAGAAAGAAAAAAGAGAAAGTAAAAATAAAGAATACAAACTAACACAACTAATTAAAACTATAAGAAATACACCTCAATTTTATGCTCTGCAGTTGCAATGGTGGAGTTGGTTCCAATGGGAGTTATGATCAACACAGGTGCTGAGCTGAAAGGGAGGATCTCTGAGCTGCCCTGGCCAGCCATGATGACAGTTACTGTATTCATCAGGTTTTTGAGAAAGAAGCAGCATTTTTATGCCAATGTCTGAAACAAATAATTCAGATTCAAGTCTTAGGAGTATTAAATATAGACCAGGAAGGAAAAAAACCCTGACATCTCTGCCTTGGTGTCCTCCAGACAAACTGATAAAACATAAGAAGAGGAAGAATAATTAGGAATAAACTTCACATAAATCTGCATGTCATCTGCATTAAACCTGATGTCTTAGCCACATCTGCAGATCATTGCAGTCAAAGGGAGCGTGTGGAGACTGAATAAAGATGAGCCCAGTGAGAAGCCCTGTGGGGCAGCAGAGGAACCAGACTCTGTGAAATCAGAGCAGATCAGGCAGCCCGTGCGAATATAATGACTAGAAGGAGAACAGCAAAACACCGGCACCCAGCCAAAACTGCAGCTATGCTATGAGCACTGAGGTGCTCAGGGATAAACTGCTTCAACCAGATCCTCTGGGTGCCGAGGAGCAGAGCAGAGCTTGTCTCCTCTATACAAAAAAGATGTGGACAGGCTGAAAAGGGTCCAAAGAACGGCCATGAGGATGATCAGAGGGCTAGGAATAACCCTTTCTACAACTCCTTTTCATTCCCAGGAATAACAGTGGGAAGATGAGCACTTGTCCTTGCAGGAATCCTTAGTCCGGAAGTCTAAGGATATTAGATTCTTGGTGGCTGCCTAAACAAGGGAGAGGACAAGAGGAAATGGCCTCAAGCTGCCCCAGCGGAAGGTTAGCTTGGCTCTGAAGAGAAAGGTCTTCCTGGAAAGGGTCCTCAGGCCTTGGAACAGACTGCCCAGGTTGAATTGCCATTCCTGGATGTGTTTGACAGTCATGGAGATGTCAAGCTCAGGGACAGGGTTTAGCTGTGGCCTTAGGACAGTTGGGTTCATGGTTGGACTCGATGATCTTGAATGTCTTTTGCAGCCTGAACCATTCTGTAATACACAGATAATTATTACTAGTTGTTGGAAGGAAAGGATCTCCAGGGTGAGGTGGTTCTATGAAGTATAACTTTGACATCAGGATTCAGTGAAGCCCTCAGTTCAAGAAGGACACAGAACTGCTTGAGAGACTCCAGCACAGAGCGACAAAGATGCTGAAGGGAGTGGAGCATCTCCCTGATGAGGAATGGCTGAGGGAGCTGGCTCTCTTGAGCTTGCAAAAAAGGAGACTGAGGTGTTACCTCATGAATGTTCATCAATTGGAAAGGGCGGGTGTCAGGAGGATGGAGCCAGGCTCTGCTCAATGGTATATAATGATAGGGCAAGCGATACTGGGTGTGATCTGGAGCAGCGGAGGTTCCACATCAATCTGAGAAGGAACTTCTTCATGGTGAGGGCGACAGAGCACTGGAAGGGGCTGCCTAGGGGGGTTGTGGAGTCTCTTTCTCTGAAGACATTTCAAACCCGCCTGGCCATGTCCCTGTGTGACTGGATCTAGGGGATCCTTCTGTGGAAGGGGGATTGGACTTGATGATCTTTCAAGGTTCCTCCAATCCCTAATGTTCTGTGATTCTGTAATTCTGCGTACATGCATCCCATTACAGATAGGCCACGGTTAAGCGCTCTGCTGATTCAGGGGCTCAATTGGCAGGATTTCTTGACCACCACCTCATGCATCACTTCTGCATTCTAAATACTGTTTCTGAGGAATTCAAACCATCCCACCATGCGTCAGCACCATTCATTACAATAAATTACCCCCTTCCCACCCTTTATTCATGGTTCTGGCTCCGCTTTACTCGTGGGCTGTGGGTAGAGTGGCTCGCTGGTGTAAATCAGCAATAGCTCATAATAGCCTGTGGTAGGAAGTTAATTTAAACCTGGGAGAATGTGGCCCAGTGAGCTGAGACAAGGTTTTAGGAACCTGTGGTCTGGGCGACTCCCAGCTGTGGTGATTAAAGTATGAGCAAAGTTGGCTGGATTGGCTCCAGAATAAGCTGATTACCCAGTAGTGGCCTGAAAACACATAAATCATGTGTTCAAAGCATTGTGCTATGGTTTCTAATAAGCTTATCTCCCAGCTCCAGCAAGCCAGTCTCTTATGGGAAAAGCCAATAAATAACTGTAAAATGAAATAGGAATCTCAGAAATCATTACTGTTGTTTATAATTTATTAAGGGAGCAGCACCAGCATCAAGGAAAACACTTTGTGCAGTGGGGGACGGTGCACTAACCACACTCGTCACAGGCAACAGACACACACGGAACACAACTGACCTAAACTGGCAGGAGAAACCAGAGCCACCCCTCCAAACCCTCCCTCTGTTACTGGGTAACAGCCTTAGAATCCTAGTATCATCAAGAAGGGAAAAGATCTTCAAGACTATCAAGTCCAACCCCCAGCCCTACAACCCCCAGCCACTAACCCATCTCCTGAAACACCTTGGCTGCCCGTTTGTTGAACCCGTCCAGGGACGGTGCCTCCACCCCCTCCCTGGACAGCCTGTTCCAAGGCCTCCCCACTCTTTCTGGGAAGAAGAGCCTTTTATAGTCTCATAGAGAAAAATTATTACACTTTCTCTTGTTAGGCTTCCTACTTACATTGATACTCCTTTAGGAGTGTAAGGAGTGTGCTCGCCACAGGATGAGAAGGACATTGAGGTGCTGGAGAAGGGCCAGAGAAGGACAATGAGGCTGGGAAGAGGGCTGGAGAACAGGGCCTATGGAGAGCAGCTGAGGGAACTGGGGTTATTTAGCCTAGAGAAGAGGAGGCTGAGAGGAGACCTTCTTGCTCTCTACAGCTACCTCAAAGAAGGCTGTAGTGAGGCTGGTGCTGGGCTCTTCTTCCAAATTACTGGTAATAGGATGAGCGGAAATGGCCTCAAGTTGTGTCAGGGGAGGTTTAGGTTGGATCTTAGGATGAAGTTCTTTCCTGAGAGAGTGGTTGGTCACTGGAACAGGCTGCCCAGGGAGGTGGTGGAGTCACTGTCCTTGGAGGTGTTTTGAAACCAAGTAGCTAGAACATTCAAGGCCATGGTCAGGGGTTAGGGAACTGTTGGGATGAGGGCTGGGCTTGATGATTCTGGAGATCCTTTCCAGCCAGCAATAGGCCCTGGTGGTCAAGAAGGCCAATGGCATCCTGGGGGTGGATCAGAAAGGTGGTGGTTAGTAGATCAAGAGGGGTTTTCCTCCCCCTCTACTCTGCTCTCATGGGACCACATCTGGAATATTGTGTCCAGTTCTGGGCACCTCGGTTCCAGAAGGACACAGAACTACTGGAGAAGAGAGTACAGCGCAGAGCCACAAAGATGATGAAGGGAATGGAGCAGTGCCCTGCTAAGCAAAGGCTGAGGGAGCTGGGTCTCTTGAGCTTGGAAAAAGGAGACTGAGGGGTGACCCCATGAATGTTGAGAAATACGGAAAGGGAGGGTGTTAGGAGGATGGAGCCAAGCTCTGCTCAGTGGTATCTAATGGTAGGACAAGGGGCAATGAGTGTGAGGTGGAACAGAGGAGATACCACATTAATCTGAGAAGAAACTTCTTCCCAGCGAGGGTGACAGAGCACTGGAAGGGGCTGCCCAGGGGGGTTGTGGAGTCTCCTTCTCTGGAGACATTTAAAATCCGCCTGGACATGTTCCTGTGTGACTCGGTCTAGGTGGTCCTGCTGTGGCAGGGGGATTGGACTGGATGATCTTTCGAGGTCCCTTCCAATCCCTAATGTTCTGTGATTCACTTTTGGCAGAAGCAGTTTACACAATGTTTCTGGATTTATCCAAAAGGCTCAAATTTTCAAAAGTTGCAAATATTTTGAAGCCATAAAGATAAATTAAATGTAAAATTGCTCTTTCCTAATGCTTTCAGAAAGCAGGAAAATCTTCATGAGGTTACAAAACCAAATGACAGCATGTTGGCTTTTAATCAAAATGCTACTATCTCTCTACTGATTATTCTTGCAGGTTGTAATCTAAAAAACATCAAATCAATTAACTTTTATAAAAAAAACCTCAACCCACAGCCTTGCAGGAGCAGGCAATGGTAACGGTTCTGTCTTCATTTTATGTAATGGCAGACTGGGGCACACCTGGCTTCAATAAAGACCAGAGAAGCAGTCAGTAGTAACTAAGTGCAGAAGTAAACACCATAGAAACACACACCAAAGTAAAGCAGTAAAATACAAGTCTACCCCATGAGAAAACTCATCATAGAAATTGAAACAACACATTTAGTAATTTTCGTTTTATTAAACAGCCCTCTTGCTAAGGAAAATACCACATCCACTACTATCTAAATCAAAGTGTCAGTTGTTTACTAAAATGTTCTAAACAGTACAGAGCGAACATACAGGATTTCACAGAATCACAGAACATCAGGGATTGGAAGGGACCTTGAAAGATCATCTAGTCCAATCCCCCATGGGCAGCCCATTCCAGGGCTCTGTCACCCTCACTGGGAACAAGTTCCTTCTCATACTGATGTGGAACCTCCTGTGTTCCAGCTCACACTCATTGATCCTTGTCCTATCATGAGATGACAGTGAGCAGAGCCTGGCTCCATCCTCCTGACACCGACCCTTCATGTATTTATCAACAGTAATGAAGTCACTCCTCAGTCTCTGTTTCTCCAAGCTAAAGAAACCCATCTCCCTCAGCCTTTCCTCATCAGGGAGATGCTGCACTCACTTTATCATCTTTGTGGCTCTGCGCTGCACTCTCTCCAGCAGCTCTGTGTCCTGCTGGAACTGAGGGGCCCAGAACTGGACACGATATTCCAGATGTGGTCTCACCAGGGCAGAGTATAGATGGGAGGAGAATCTTTCTGGATTTGCTATCCCCCACTTCTGATCCACACCACAATGTTGCTGGCCTTCTTGGCCACAAGGGCACATTGCTGCCTCATGGTCATCTTGCTGTCCACCAGGACCCCTAGGTCCCTTTCTCCTACACTTCTTTAAGGAGGGACCATACGACAAAGACCATACAGCAAGCAATGCAGCAAAGGTCATGTCATGCTGCAGACTAAGAGCCAAGGACCAACCACAGAAAACCATTTCTATCAATTACTTTCTGTCTAAAAATAATAATCAAATAGCTCTTACCTGTAATATGTTCCTTTGTTAATTGTGTCTTGTTTCTATACACTTCTCTGTTCTATGACTAATATGCTTTATAAGAGAGATAGCTACTTTTCAAATATATCACCTTTGAACATCTTAAACAGAGGAAAAAAAGCAGAATGTTCTGTGATTGTATGAAAAGTTGGCATGGGAATTACAGCTATACAGGGCTGGGTTCAGATCAGCAGCAAACTCACAATACATTAGGGATTGGAAGGGACCGCGAAAGATCATCTAGTCCAATCCCCCTGCCACAGCAGGATCAGCTAGAACAACATGCACAGGAACATATTCAGGCAGGGTTTAACCATCTCTAGAGAAGGAGACTCCTCAACCCCTCTCTTTAGGGACAAATATGTAACTAACTAAATAAATATGTATACAAGTACTCCAGTAAAGGATAGGCAGCACTCAGGAACCAGAAGTACCAGTGCAGTGCCAGGGAAGATCCACTCCACAGGAAAACAAGAAAACAGACAAGTATCACGGGGATAATAACCACACGGAGTGGTGCTGAGCTGGGTCTTTCCCATCTGGAAGACTTGGCTGATTTGGCTGAAGGCACAGAATTTACAGAGGAGGTGTATTTTAACTGATCTGGAGGCAGACTAATAAAACTAGCCATTTAGGACTTTTGTTCATTTTAAGACGTGAGGATTGGCTTTTTTTCAGTCTCCTCTACCACGGCTGCATTTCTGAGCCTGGATTATGAAAAATGCATCAGCTTTTGTGACTTTCAATCAGAACAGTAACACATCACGTAACATTTGCTATAACTTACAATACTAAGCTGCCTCCAAACTGCATGCTGTCATTTACAGATGCCTGCGTATCAAACTGGACATAGCACACTGCCGTCACTGTTCTGCCTACATAGAAGCACTGAAATACTGCTAGTGTAGATTAACCACCATCCTTTGGGAACTGCAGATGCCAGCAACTTGGCAGGTGGTCCTCTGCTCAGTTGTGCTGCATTAACTAGAAGTTTGGATCCCTGACAGTAAACAACAGTACAAAATATGGAGACACTAAACCTTCCCATTAAACCTTGTGAATATTATTTTGAGATGAGCAGGAACTCTCTTTTTGTTCAAACCCTTTTTTGGAAACATCTGAACCTTTCAGGTGTTCAGCCACAAACAGGTACTGGTTGCAGATCACTTCAGCCAGAGCAAGCACATAACATGCGAGCAGGCAGGGACTAACGGGGTAAGCAGCAAGATGTGGGTGAGCATAGGCGAGCCACTGATTTTCTTGCTTCCAAGAGGTGGCTACAATGACCAAGCTGCGGTGTTTGAATACTTGGACAAAATGTACAACTTCAGCATTCTTTCTTTTATGTCTCTCAGAATCATAGAATCACTCTGGTTGAAAAAGATCCTTGGGATCATCGAGTCCAACCATCAGTCCTATTCTACAAGTTCACCCCTAAACCAGATCCCCCAACACTACATCTAAGCGACTTTTAAACTCATCCAGGGATGGGGACTCAACCACCACCAACAGTGCCTCCAGGATAGGATGTTTAACTTCCAGGAGTTGGCCCAAGAGCCCCCTTTATGATCCCTGAAAGGGTGCAGCACAGCCATGATGGAGTATTGAAGGGACTTCGCGTTTATCTTTCTGGAAGCCCATCTGCTCTTTGGTGTCTGGTGACCCCCTAAACCACTTAACTCTGGGAAAGGGAGAGGGGAAGCTGCACTTGGCTTTGCTCTGGGGGCTCAAGCTAAGAGCTTCATACAGGTGATGAGTTAAAATCACGCAAGGGTAGGTTAGGCACTCACTCTATTGTATTTGAAGTACCTATGCAAAGAACCGTGTTACATTTTCCGAAGCGCTGTGATGGCTACGGAACACACTTTCTCTGGCACTTCTTGATAAGAGGTTCTGAATTCCAATTAATGAGCTAGAAATTACACATTGCACATACACACGTAAGATTTAAAAGCCATCCAGCTGTGAATTTCCAAGCATTTGATTCCTTACACTGAAAAAAACCCAACCTATGAGAAGCCTAAATAAAAACATTTTGAAGCCTGGCTTGAAGAAGAAACCACACCTGAAAAAATGGTGCTAAGCAAAAAAAAAACACCATTATTTTTTAAATTAGTCTTTAGCTGTGGTTCTATTGCTATTAGTTGTGAAAAGCCAGATGACTTCAGGGAACAGATAAGGTCAACACTTAGTTCTAAGAGGACTACTATGAAAAAACTAGCACTTGCAATTTTATTTTCATTTTATTAATAATGCCAAGGAAAACACAACACACTAAACAAACACTCACCTGTTAAGCTACCAAGTGTAAGTTTCCGGCGACCCATTCTTTCAACGAGCCAGACTCCCACGAGAGTAAAAATGAAGTTTATAAATGCTGTTAGAGCTGCCAGCCAGATTGCAAGCCTGTCATCTTCAACTCCTGACATCTGTAAAATGGTAGCACTGTAGTACCTGCATGCAGAGGGAGAGACAGATAACAAACACCACTGACTTCAATTTGGCTAATGTAAGAGTTTCTGATTTTAAATCAGAGAAGAGCATAACAAATACCAAGTGCGACCTCCTTGCATAATGCAGCAGCAAACTGACACCCAATTACCCCGGGAAATCAGGCATAGCCAGGGAATAACTTGTGCTTCACTAAAGTTTTGACTGGAAGACATCAAGAGACAAATTGCCATTCTCTTGGCTGTTTGTATTTTCACTGGTCAATCATATTCTGCTAGAAATGAGGTTTGCATTTCTAATTCAAATGAATCTGGTTTTCAAATCCAGTTGTTGCTTTGTGCTCTATCCTTTTTTCTGCCAAACATGTGGATGTTAGCACTTTCTGTTCTATCTAGGAAAAGATGACTCAAAAATCAAATACATTTTTGCTCCAGTTAAAGGTCACACAGTACTAATCCATGGCATCCAACACGTTGCGAGTGAGAGTCACAACCTCCCAGTTTTAGATTGTGCACTTCTGTTTCACTGCCACGGAAGTGACTGAAGCAATCCCTGTCATCACTGAACATTAGAGACTGGAATATCTCGAAAGATCATCTAGTCCAATCCCCCTGCCACAGCAGGATCACCGACATCAATTTGCACAGGAACATATCCAGGCAGGTTTTAAATGTCTCTGAAGAAGGAGACTCCACAACCACCCTGGGCAGCCCCTTCCAGTGCTCTGTCACCCTCACTGGGAAGAAGTTCCTTCTCA